>MU628204.1:0-141816 GCA_025688815.1 Aspergillus carlsbadensis | reverse complement strand
GCTGTTAAGGATCTACTTTGTCAGGATAGATCAGCCTGTTAACTAGGTAAGGATACCCAATGCCATAAGGAATAGGAGGGGTTAGAATTAATTTTAAGACTAAACCTTAATCCTTCTAGCTAGGAGTCTCAAGCTTCCTAAGTACATGTAGTCAGGGTGGGTGCTTTTATAAATATAACCTTGTTATAACTCTACTATTCTACAAGTAGAAGGGTAATGTCCTCCTAGCATGTAGTACCTAAGGCCCACCTTAACTTCTAACCAGCGAAACTATAACAACTATGCCCTGTCTTGTTATACTAACTGCCCTTAGTTAGAGTAAGTCTTCTTGCAAAGTCCTTATGTAAGCATGGTCTAATAAAATAGTAACCTTTAGTAAGGTTTATGTTCCATTTTTTTATTTTGCTTGTTGTTGGGGGGGGGGCCTTTATTACTATAATAGTAGTTTAAAGATGCGCGTATTTTAGTAACATGGCCTTAAGCAAAAAGTTTTCTTTTATATTTACCTTTTAATTCTCTAGCTTTTTATTAATTCTTCCTTTACTCTCCCTTAACTTTATTTTGCCTGCCAGGTTAAAGGTCTTCTATCTTAGAATAATACTGCCATGTACCCATGCTACTACTATAACCATACTAAAGCCCAAGCTTGTTTGGTGCCTTTATTACTTTTATACTAGTATTAAGAACTTTAATCCTATAGATTATGTTTCCTTTAAAATTAACTACCATCTTAATATAAAAAGATTAATACTTTATTAGCAGTGTTCCACTAGGAACATGTTATGCTTGAGTATATGTTTCTTTAAGGTTCTTAGCTTGCTTAAGGCTAATCTAGATAGTCTGTAGTAGGAATGCTTGGTAATACTACTAATCTCTCTGCAATTCTTAAATGGTACACTAGGTTCTAGGATAAAGGTAATAATAGTATAGATATCTAGGCCAACGCGATTATCCCTGGCATTAATAATATAGTGAAGACCTTGTGTTAGGCTTTTAATAATGTTAAGACCGCCTACTATAAAGCTTTTAGTTTAATAGGTAACAAGAAGGACCAGGTGGTAGGTATTCTTAATAGTCATAATTAGTAAATATTATACTAATGTTCTAGTTCTATTTCTTAGCCTAAGAAAGCCAAGTATAAATTATTCTACATAGCTTATCACCACAAGCTAGCCCACATCTTGCCTCCTACTTATAGTGCCCTGGTGGATAACTAGTAATACTATTACTTATAAAAGCTACTCCACTTAATTCCTAGTAACAAGGGCTATATAGCTTGGTTAGCAGCTCTCCATGCCTTCTATAATAAAGTAGAAGTAAAGATCGCCTATTTTTATAGTAATAGGGTGGTGCCCAATGGTGCTAAGATATTAGATATATTTAAGGAGTTATTCCTTATTATTCTTAACAAGCTTTAGCTTTATATGGTGTTTTCCTTAGCATTATAATAGTGGTTTAGTGCTGGTTCTTAGGTAGTCTTATTAGAAATAGACTTATTTACCTTTTTAAATTACTTAATAAGTTTAGGTGTATTAACTATATCCTTAGTAAATACCTATTAATTATATTCCAATGGCCAGCCTTTCTATTTAACTAGGTAGTATAGCTTACCTTTATAAAGTTTCCTGTCTTTAACCTCCTTAACTTTCTATTTCTTGTTATTACCTAGCTTAGGCATTAGTAATTTATCCTTAGTACTACCACGCTAGGGCTCTAGTAGAGAAACATAAAAGATATTATAAAGTTAGCTATATTAATTTAGTAGGCTAAGTTAGTATGCCTATATTCCCACATGGTCTAGTATTTAAAATAGTCTAATAAAGTTAGGTGCTAACTTTCTATTTAATCCCTTAAGCTTAATATATTTAGTTAATAGCCTAATAAGGTCCTTCCTTTTAAAGCTTTAGGGCTTATAATAGTTATTATACTATTTTACTTGCTTTTCTACTATACTTTCCTAATAATTCTTTAGTTCTTTTTATAGTAATTAGAGTTTTCCTACATGGTCTTTTACTACTAGGACCTTCTCCTTTATGGAATTATCCTTAATTCTTATATAAAAGTTAGGAGTTTATCCATGTAGTGCTTAGAAGACTAACATGCTTATTATTACACTTTATATATTATTACAGGCATATTAAGTAGTTAGGAGGAGTTTAGGCCATGTTTATTAATTTATATTAATAAAGCATTAAAGGTACTATTCTAGTGTTTAATTTATCCTTTCTATTTGGCCATTAGTTTATAGGTAATATATTGTTAAAAGTCTATGCTTAATATAGCTTTAGTAGTAAAGTTCTAACTAAAATTTACTAGTAAATAGTGAACCTCTATTAGACACTATTCCCTTGGGGGGTTTATAGCATAATTTAACTTCTATATAAAATAGTTTAGCTAGTTCTAGTGCATTTATTATTAAGGATACTAGTAGGAATATAGACTACTTTATAAATTAATTAATAATAACTAGTATACCATTAACTAATTAC
This sequence comes from Aspergillus carlsbadensis, assembly GCA_025688815.1. Lineage (NCBI taxonomy): Eukaryota > Fungi > Ascomycota > Eurotiomycetes > Eurotiales > Aspergillaceae > Aspergillus > Aspergillus carlsbadensis. The sequence goes on along the minus strand of MU628204.1, from coordinate 139,327 downwards.
CCTTTAAATATAACTTTAGGTAGCCTAGTAATAAAGTCTATTAATAATTCTATAAAGGGTTAATTTGGGATAGGTAAAGGTTCTAGTTTACTATATACTTTATGTCTAGGTGCTACAGTGCCTTGGCAAACTATATATTCCTATATATATTTAGTAATGTTTTATTATATATTCTTCTAATAGAATTTCTATTTTATAAGTTCTTCTATCTAATTCTGGCTAAAATATCCTGCTAAGGGATTATTATAGTAAAGGCTTATTATTTTTTGCCTTAACCTTGTACTTAGTAGAATATATAAGTAATTTTTAAAGTATAGCATTCCTTAGGTACCCATGCTCCAGTGCTTTAGTCCTTTTAAACCTTGTATTAAGGCTTGTTTTTATTGCCCTGTCTCTAGGTCCTTGTCTTATAAACAGTAAATTAGACTTTATAAGTCTAGATTAGCTTTATTTTAGTAAATATCTTTACTATGGTAAGCTTCTTGCATAACATAGCAGGATATAGCTTGATTAGAGCTTAACACATCCCATACAGCCTAGTTAGCTAATTCTATACTAGCCTCTCCTGGGCTCAACGCTATGCGGGTATTAGGCTTAGAGTATCTCTATAAAGGTGTCTGCCCACGCCTGGACTGGTTAAGCCTAGAATAATAGTTTTATAAAAGCCTCTTACTAAGCTCTAACTTAGTCTTTTTAACTAATAAGTTTTTAACTTTTAAAGACTCCATGGTGGCTATTCACGCATAAATTAGCACTATAACCTTAGGTGCTTCTAGTGGTTTGCAAGAATTATTCCATCTTTATAATAGTCTATCTACTAGATTAGACTTACCTGCTTGGTATTTAATAATAAAGTTAAAAGGGGTTAGGAATAGACACTAGTAGGCTTGTCTACTATTTATCCTTGGCTATTTTATAAAGGATTATAGGTTTATATAATCTAATAAGATAGTAATTTAATTAAGGCTCCCTTTAAGATAGTGCCTTTAGTATTTAAATAACCAAATAATAGTAAATAGCTCTTAATCAGGCATACTATAATTAAGCTCTAGTCTAGAGAACTTTTTTAATTAAAAGGCTATAGGATAATATTATTTATTACTATCTAGCTATGTTATAATTCCTACCATCCCTTCTTTAGAGGTGTTAGTCTTAATTTGGATAGGTTTCTAAGGATTAAAGTATTATAATAGAGGAGCTAACTAGAAAGTAGTAATAAGTTAATAAAAGGCAAGCTTTTTTATAAGAGAGAATTTTAGGGTTCCTACTTTTCTACTATTTTACTTCCCTTTAAAAGACTAGTAAGGGGTAAAGCAATTTAGGAATAATTATATATAAATTAATAATAAAAGTTATAAAATCCAAGGAAAACTTAAATATTATAAAAGCTTTAAGGTTCCTTCTATAAAATAATATTATTTACTTAGTATAAATCCATGGAAATCTTATCTTTGCTAATTATATAGCCTAAGAATTCCATATGGTCTTGGTAAAAGGTGCATTTACTTGGCTTAGTATATAAGTTAGCTTTACAAAGGTGTTCTAGTACTTAATAAATATGGGAGGTATGGGTTCTCTAATCTTGTAAGAAAATAAGGATGTTATTAAGGTAAATAATACAGAAATAATTAAGGATGTTATATAATATAGTATAAATATAGCTCTAAAATATAGCTAGTGTATTAGTAAGTCCAAAGGGCATAACTATATATTTAAAATATCCATATCAAGTCTGGAATATAGTCTTCCATTAATCTTCCTTATAGACGTGAATATAGTAATAGGCGTCTTATAAATCTAGCTTAGTAAAATAGTAAGATCCTAATAATTAATTAAGAATCTCTAAAATTAGAGGGAGAGGGTACTAATTCTTTACTATAACCCTGTTTAATCCCTAATAGTTAATATATAGCTATAGACTTCTATCTTTCTTTGGTATAAAAAGGATAGGAGCTTTAGTAGGACTAGTTAAGGGCTATATATAGCTATAGGTAATATTCTTGTTAATATATTTTTATAAAATAGTAAGTTTACTTTAGGAAAGTGGGTAAATAGGACCCCATGGTGCTAATATACTATTAACTAATATAATAGCGTGATTGCTAGCTTATAAGGGTGGAATAGCTTTGGTATTATTGCTAGAGAAAATATCCTTAAATATAAGGAGTTTAGGGGGTATTCCTTTATAGTTCTTAGTTAGTTCTTTTTTAAGTTTATTAGGTAGCTAGACTTCCTTAGGCATTTTTATAATTATAAAGATATAAGCTTTATTTTAATAGGCTTTTATAAACTTATATCTTAAGAGGATTTCCAGCCTTAGGGTCTTAAACCACCACTAGTATTTATTAGGTAAAAGATAAATATTATAGGTATGTAGGGTAGTTATTAAAAGCAGGATAGGGCTTCCTTTAAGGGAAGGATCTTATTAGATAGCTATATAGGGGTGTTTAAAGCACCTAGTTACACCTTAAGAATCTATAAGAGTAAGAGGTACTCTCCATACTCTATAAGTTAGTATTTATAGTTAATTAATGGTATTAAGAATTAGGGCAGTGGCCTTAGCCTATTAGAGCTTAAAGTGTTAAATAAATTAATAGCTTATAATATTAACCTTAGCGCAAGTATTAAGGTCTATATAAGTATTAATATGGTTCCAGATCTTAATTAGTATATGGAAGTAAGAGCTTGTCTCCACTTAACTATAAGTTAAAGTTAAAGACTCTACTTTAACCTGTTAGTGTTTCCTAATAAATTAGTATTAGAATCTATTTTAACTTATTAAATCTTAGCCTTTAAATAGTAATTAGCAAGGTAATCCTTGCTATTATATTTATAGTATTATAAGAGTCTTCCTTACTTATTAGTAGGGTTTCTATATTTATTTAGAATCTCCCTTTTATTCTAATTAGAACCAGAGTGTGGGCGTTTATAGGGTGCTATTAGTCTAGAGTTAAATCTCCATTTTTAGGTTTAGCCTAATAAATTCTAGTAATAGGTAGTAATAGTAACCATTTTATTACAAGACTTTGGGATTTAAATTATATGTTTATAGATGTATTATTAGAGCTCTAGTAGTAGCTTAGCAAAAAAGGTTAAAGCCTAACTTTCCTTAGTAGCTTAAGGGAAATGTTGCTCTAATATATCTAAATACGCATGAAATTCGCGGGGATCTTGGTCAGGTTGTTAATGTGCCCATTCTAATTAAGCTATTATATTTGATTAAAGTATAGCCAAATTTTAAATAAGAGAGATGGTCTATTCTTTAAAACATGGCTATATTTTAATGTCCTTGCGGCACTTATTTAGCTCCTTTTTATTAATATATTAGTTCCATCTCTGCCGGCAAACATTATCTATATAAGAAATAGTAGCTAGGACCTTCTAGCAATCAGACTAATATTTCTAGGTAGCGCCTTTAAAGGTTCTCCTTAAATTAGCAAGCTATTTATTTTATTATTATAAAGTAAACATAAGGGTAAAATTAGGAATATTCTTAATTTTAATTTTTATTTTTTATTCTAGTAGGGAGACGGGACTATAATAAGAAGAGAACTAGGGAAATTTACTATATAGTATATAAGATTCTTATTATAGTTAAATAATCTTCTACTAGATTAACTTATAATCCTTTTAGTATTTGGCTTCCTCCTATAGCTTTAAAAGATCTTTAGTTAAAGGTGTGGAAGTATAAGACATAGGGGATGATAATATAGATAGAGGTTTACTATCTCCCTAGATAGTTTTTAATAGTAATTTGTTATATTAAGGCATGGTAATCCTTAGGTAGTTAAAGAAGAAGGTTTAGAATTATTAAGGATCTACTTTGTTAGGATAGATTAGCCTATTAACTAGGTAAGGATACCCAATGCTATAAGGAATAGGAGGGGTTAGAATTAATTTTAAGACTAAACCTTAATCCTCCTAGCTAGGAGTCTCAAGCTTCCTAAGTATATATAGTTAGGGTGGGTGCTTTTATAAATATAACCTTGTTATAACTCTGCTATTCTATAAGCAGAAGGGTGATGTCCTCCTAGCGTGTAGCGCCTGAGGCCCGCCTTGACTTCCAACCGGCGAAACTGTAACACCTGCATAGTCCTAATCCTGTAAATTAACTCCTAGGTTATTTTAAGCTCCTCTAGCTTCTGCATCTAGTATTAAAAGACCTTAGTAAGATTCCACTTTACTTTATCTAAAATATTAGTAATATCCTTTATAATCTTTGCCTAGTTTTTAGTAAGCGCCTTAATTATTACTAGAGGACTATTTTTAACACTGGAGGATAGTAATACTAGTAGTAGTAAAAGGGTTCCATATAGCTCTAGTATAGTAATATCTAGGATTACTAGCTAGTTAGTAAGCTGTTTAATAATTTATTTCCTATTAACTAGATAGATACCATAATCTTTAAAGGATTCCTAAATAATTTACTATATTAAGGCCTTCTTTTAGATTAGTCTAATTATCTACAAGAATTCTAACTTCCTATACAGCTAACCACCCTAAAAAGATAAATTATTATTTACCAGCTAAAATTACTACTTTAGATTAAAAAAAGGTTTTCTATCTAGAGGTTAGCAGAGATGTGTTAAATAAGGCAAGAAACTAAAGGGAATAATCTTATTTTGCACGTAGTAATTAAGGAATTTAAATGTATAGTATAAGCTGTGGCCATTAAATATTAGATATTACTACTTGCCTTGCTTTGTATAGTCTATTATAGCTATATTAAACTAAGCAAGCCAGGTAAGTGCTAACTTATTAGATATCCAACTATTTATTAATATTGTGGTTATTATATTGCTTGGTAGGACCTTGCTACTATTATACTAGGCCTTTATAAAGTTACTACTGTCACAGCGGGAGCCTCAGGCATCTCCGCAGGGGAACCGAGGCAGAACCGCTCAGTTCCCGAACCTGCCTGAGGCCTCAGGCACCAAGCGGCGCATTGTTCCTCTGATCAGGAACCATATTAGACCCAATTAGGACCCAAGTAAGACCTAAATCAGGACCCAAGTTAGACCCCTTGGCATTGCTATAAAAATAAGGCCTCTAGAATCACTAAGCTTGCTAATCCTTAGTAATTTATTTCTAAATCTAATAGAATACAGCTTCTCTTTCCTATTTTATATAATTATAAAAGCCTAACATCTTGTTGCTTGCTAGGACCTAGCTATAAGTAATAACTAACTGCTATCTAATATTAATCTAATCTTACTGCTTATAGTTTAAATTACTTCCTAACCTAGTAACCACCAGGATGGTTAGTACCTATTCTAGTTCCCAAGCCATCCTAACTAGTGGTCCCGCTAGCAGCCCCCTGTGTCACGGGCCTCGCCCTGCTTTCCCGCTTAGGTCATCGCCACGTGATGTTTCTCTGTATATAGTTAGTCCTGCTTTGTGGAACCTCTTTAGTTCTCCATGCTTTGTATTTTAGTTTAATATAACTTATTCTTCTTGATTATTCCTTATACAATATAAAGCATTAAACCAAGCTCTCTGTTCATCTCTCTGTATTATCCTTTGTCTCTGCATCTCTGTTTCATCGTTCCACGACCTCTGTATGATTATTGTTGATGACCCCTGTCACTTCGCCCCTAGTATCACCCCACTGCATTGGAATTCATCTCCAAACCAACAATATCTATTAAACCCACGCTAAGCTTTCTACTATGTTTACCACGGGTGACTCCCAAAAGTGATCCCACGTAAGCTTTGTTGCTGGTGATGGCCCGGCCTCACGCACGCGGAGCCAGAGCCGCTTAATCAGCTCCCATGTATCTAGTGCCTCTGGGCCTGGTGTGTTCCTAGCTTTATCTCCCCTAGAATAACCACCAGAGGCCGAAGCCTCTGGTGGCATTGTGACGCCTCCCCAGGATCCCTTCAAGGCCCCTTCTTAGGGTGTCCCTTAGGGCGACCCTAAGGGTAAGGCCCCCAAGCTTCCAACGCCAACGCCAACCATGCCCACCATCATCTATTAGAAGTCCGTGATAGCACTGCCCACGCAGCCACCAGTTACCTTCCCAATAATTAAACCTGCCACCGCGTATAATCCCCATGTTAAGAACCTTATCTACTAGCTTATAACCCTCTGGCATACCTACAAGGGCAAACATACCCGCGCAGAGAAATATAAGGCTATAGCAGAGGAGGCGCTGGATAAGGTCCTCTCGCTCCAAGAGGAGCTAGATTACTAGCATACCATGCTTAGAGAGCTCTCTAAGCACCTTAACGCCCAAGGAGCCTGAGAACCCTATAATCTATCCCTGGAATAACTAGTCCCCCCAGGGATGGCACCTAACACCTCCAGCGCCCCTTAGCATCAGGCTCCAGCGGCTGATGCCCAACCAACCTGGGAACCATGAACCTCCAAACCTCCGCAGCCCCTGAGGCAGGCCCTGTACGGCACGCCCCTCAGGGCTTACTAGGCCTATAACACCTTGCCAGTAGGCCTTGCTCCAGGCTTCAAGCCTCTACTAGTTCCCCCTTGTCCTTAATAATCCACCCACCTTCTCTCTACTACTCTACTACCATACGCCACCACCCCCAGGGCTTCCTTCCCCCCAAACGAGCCCCCGAGGTGTTACTTAGACCACTATCCCTTGGGGGCCTACGCCCCTAACCAACCACTAAACCATCCCCTTGCTAGCTATGCTACACTACAGCCCCTAACCTACAACGCCTACGCAAACTGGCGCCCCTGTGGCCAGCACCCGAACAAGCCCCTAAGGGGGGAGAGCTATAGTAAATACAACCTATGGAGGTATGCTATTGACTGCAAGTTTAAGGTTAACCAGCCCCTGTATCCTAACAATCGCTCGCGCATCTAGTACGCCCTCTTGCAGATAGAGGAGCCCATCTTTAGTGTCATGCAGACGCTTGTCCAGCGTGCCCTAGAGAAGACCCTGGCAGACTTCCTTAATAATGTTGAGCACTATATAGGCGTGCACCTTCGTGCTAACACCATGAACCATAAGCTCTAGACTATTACTTAACACTAGAATAAGTTAGTAATATAGTACTTCCACTAGCTCCTCGCCCTCTAGGACCAAGCCAGCACGCCTAAGCCTAACTAGGTAAAGAAGCTCAAGTTGACCCTAATCCCTAGCATGGGAACCACCCTGTATATTAAGGACTACCTTACCATATGCTTAGTCCTCAACGACACCTGGAAGGTGGAGGAAGGCCGCCTAGAGACCTTTTACTACCACCCTCATGGCGGTCCCTAAAACACCTTAGCCCTAAAGCCCACCTTTGGGGGCACGCCCCCCAAGCCTAGTGGCGCCGCCCTAAAGGATGCTATAATAACCCCTGGAGCAGCAACCGCCCTGGGGGCGAACAACCCCAACACATGCTTTGGCCCCATAGCCACGAAGCCTGAAGGCTGGGTGGGAGCCTAGTACAACCCCTAGGCTAGCCCGAGGCAACTCACTGACAAGGAGCGTACCTCGCTGCGACAGCAGGGCCAATGCTGGGCCTGCTGTGGCTCTGGACACTGCTTGGCGCACGAAGTCTGCCCTAAGCAGAGCTCTCGTCCCAAGTAGCTCAACAAAATCACTGCTAAAACCCTTGCAGAGGACCTTAAGCAGGTGGAAAACATGTAGTCCCTGGTTATTATTATAATTAGGGACTAGAGGAGCTAGAGATGGTGGTTAAAAATAAAAGTTCTTGTTTATTTTACTTGTCTTTATTAGCTGTTAACCCTACTGCGGAGGCCTTTCTATAAAAGGGGTGGCACCTTGTCCTAAATTATTACATAGCCAACAAGAAGACCTCTATATTAGTTAATAATGGTAGTAAAGTTAATATTTTAGACCTATCTCTAGCCCGTGCACTTTAGCTTACTATGTTTAAGCTATCCTCCCCTATTTCCTTACATCTCGCGAATAACTCCCCCTACTAAATAATTACTGAAGCAGCCCTTGCTCCGCTGTGTTTTAGTGAATATATAGAATAGCGCCTACTCTACCTTGCCTTGCTCCTGAACTATAAGCTAGTCCTAGGAGACCCATGGCTTAGTAATTATAACCCCTGGATTAACTTTGCTGACTGCTATGTCTGCTTTAACTTAGTAAAGTGCTTTAAGAAGGGATGCCTAGAGCGTGCCTGCCCATGTACTGTGTACGCCTAGGGATCCCTTGTATAGCCTGTTAATCGCGAGCTTAAACCCCCTGTAGTAGACATCTAATTTATAAGCACCCACCTGTTCTTCTTATTAGTGAAGCGCCGCGATTACTATGGCTTTGTTATGATGCCGTGCCAATAGATAAAATAGCTTTGCGCCACGACCACGGGGGCTGTATAGCCTAAGGACTATGATAAATTTATGGCTGGTGCCCTAAAGTACACGCTGGAGGAGCTTAAGAAGTGTGTCCCCTGTAAATACTACAGCGTGATTAAGGTCTTTATAAAGGAGGAAGTAGACCAGCTCCTACTATACTACCTGGAGGACCATGATATCCAGCTTGTTAAAGGCGCTAAACCCCTGTTCTCCTACAACTATTAACCCATGAACATCTAGGAATGTAAGGTTATCCTAAAGTATATAAAGGAGTAGCTAGGGAAAGGCTTTATTTAGGCTAGCTTGTCCCTAATAGCAGCCCTAGTCCTTATGGTACACAAACCTAGTGGTGGCTTTTATATGTGCGTTAATTACCACATATTAAATAAAATCACTATTAAGAACTGCTACCCTATCCTACTTGTTACTAACATGCTTATAAAGCTCTCCCACGCTAACATTTTTATAAAGCTTAATATTATCGCCGCGTTTAACTAGATATGCATAAAGGAGGGGAAGGAATGGCTTACTGTGTTTAACACGTGCTATAGGTAGTTTAAGTACCTTATTATGCTATTTGGCCTTTATAACGCCCCTGGGACCTTTTAGAGTTATATAAATAACTTAATACTTAACTACCTTAACATCTTCTGCACCGCGTACCTTAATAATGTCCTTGTGTATAGTAATAACCCTAAAGAACATACTAACCATGTACTAAAGGTCCTCTAACAACTACTTAATTAAGGCCTGTACATGGATATTAACAAATGTGAATTTAGTGTTAAGGAAGTCAAGTACCTTGGCCTAATTATAAGTATAGAAGGTGTTAAAATAGACCCTGACAAGGTTAAAGTAATCCTTACCTAGGAGACCCCCTAGTTAGTTAAGGATGTATAGGCCTTCCTAGGGTTCTATGGCTTCTACTGGCGCTTTATTAAGGCCTTTTTATAGCTAATGCAGCCCCTGAATAAGATTATAAAGGGCTCTGAGATGTATATAACAAAGATAGGGAAGTGCCACGTACACTACTAACTATTTAAATAGAATCCTGAGCGTGAAGCAGCCTTCCAAGCCCTAAAACAGGCCTTTATAGAGGCCCCTGTGCTAGCACACTTTAACCCTAACAAAGAGACCTAGGTTAAGATAGACATGTTAGATTTTATAACTGCTAGCGTGCTATCCTAGATGGTTAACAGCATGCTACACCCAGTAGCCTTCTTCTTAAAGAAGATAGGCCCCGCGGAGACTAATTACATGATCTATAATAAGGAGCTACTAGTAATTGTCTAAGTATTTAAGACCTGGCGCCTGGAGCTCACTAGCGTGCCCCTAGAGGGCCTGGTAAAGGTGCTATTAGACTACTGTAACCTGGAATACTTTATGACCACGAAGCAGCTTAATTGCCGGCAGGCCTGCTGGGCCAAGTTCCTCTCTAAATTTAACTTTAAGATCTAATACTGCCCTGGGATACAGGGGACCAAGCCTGACCTTCTTACCTGCTAGAGGCAAGACCTCCCTAAAGGCTTTAATGATAAATGTGAATGGCACTAGTTTTAAACCATCCTATAGAATGAGCACCTTGACGAGGATATATAGAGGGCCATCTGCGCGACCTTTGCCATAACCACCCGGGCCCGTGCTACTAAAGCCCCTACTAAAGCTCTAGCTGAAGCGGCTCCTGAAACAGTTCTAGAGCTAGTTTCTTAACAAGTAACTAACTATGATGATGTTATTGACCTCTTCTCTAACACTAACTCTAATATAAGTGACCCCCCAAGCATGATGCCTGAAGATGATATGCATGGGGATGCCCATGGGGATGCCAACCCTGAAATAACCCCTGAACCAGAGGATGAAGCCCTGGAAACCCCCCTGGAGGACCTTATTAGGGATGCCTACGCGAATGACGAGCTTGTACAGGCTATTATTAAGGCTGTGAATAAAGGCCTTCCTTGGCTGCCTGCTGCCATCTAAACCTAAGGCGTCAAGCTCTTCATGGTGGACCTGTCTGTACGGGACAACTGCCTCTAGGTGAACAAATGGATATATATCCCTAAAAGTCAATGTCTCTGGCATAGGATTATAGAAACTTACCACTAGCTAATAACTGCTGGCCACCCTGGGCGCAAAGGAACATACTATAGGGTGATCCTCTACTACTACTAGCCCTGTATGCGCAATGACTGCAAGTAATATACTAACTATTATTGGACTTGCGCCTGCTTGAGGGCCTGGAACACCCAGAAACAAGGCCTACTTAAGCCCCTACTAATCCTGGAGTGAAAGTGGCTTGATATTTCCATGGACCTTGCTAAAGACCTCCCTCCATGCACGCTGAATGGTCATATATACCGCCACATGCTAATTATTATCAACCGCCTGATAAAACAATGAATCTTTGAGCCGCTGTAGACTAAAGAAACTAGTAAGCTTGTGGAGGCAATGCACTGCTGTGTCTTCTGTGAGTTTGGGCTATCCTATTTAATTATTTTAGACCATGGTAGCGCCTTTGTGAGCCATTTCTAGCGCTGCTACTGCGCCTGCTATCATGTCTTGGTTAAGCTATTATTTATAAACCACCCTGAAACTAATAGCTAGTCTAAAAATGCTATAAAGGGCCTAAAGAACTACCTCCACGCTTATATTAACTACGCCTAAGATAACTAGGCTTGGTTCCTCCCTAATGCCTAGTTTGCTGTAAATAACCAGGTTAGTAAGACTATAGGGATGATGCCTTTCTTTGCCTGCCATGCCTATCACCCCTGTACAGGCGCTAAACCTCTAGGCCTGTATAGGGATCCTGCCCCTTTAAACCACCCCTAGGTGCTTGCCGCGGACCAACTAGTTTAACACACGCGCAAGATTATGGAATTCCTTTAAGATAAGATTGCCTGGGCCTAAGGCTCCTATAAATACCACGCTAACCAGTATTATTAGCCCCATCCTTGCTACAACATGGGAGACCTTATATACATGGATGCGCGCTATTTCAACCTCTAATAAAACAGTGACTTGCTAGCCCTAAAAAACCTGGGACCATGGCTAATTAAGCGCGTGATTAATGGCAAGGCCTATAAGGTTAAACTACTAATTCACATGGTAAATACTGGCGTGACGCCTATTTTCTACCCATGGAAGCTACATCTTGCCCCAAACAACCCCCTCCCTGGCCAGGTAGCTAACCTTAAACCCCTAGTTATTGTTACCAATCCTAGTGATCCTAAAGGCCATAAGGAATGGGATATGCGTGAAATTGTTAACTGCCGTGTCTATTAAAACCACCACTAATATAAGGCTATATTTAACGGCCCGTGGGATAAGTGGAACACTAATCCCCCATGGTAGCCCTGGATAGATTTTAAAAACACCCCTAAAAAGATCCTCTACTATTACTAATAGCACCCTAAGAAGCCCCTACTACCTAATTTCTTTAACTAAACTTGGTGTACACACCCCTATTTTGTATCCTTATCTCTGGCCGTGATATCCACCTTATTAAGGGAGGGGGTAGTGTCACGGGCCTTGCCCTGCTTTCCCACTTAGGTTATCACCACGTGACGTTTCTCTGTATATAGTTGGTCCTGCTTCATGGAACCTCTTTAGTTCTCCATGCTTTGTATTTTAGTTTAATACGACTTATTCTTCTTGATCGTTCCTTACACCCTGCTAGAGGACCCTTAGTTCTAGATAGTTATTCCAGACTCCTAGCCAGCACAAGCAGGGGAGAACCCCCCTTTACTAGAGCCTGTAGAAATCCTCCCAGGACCATCTACTATTGTGCTAGGTAAGCAGCCCGCCCATGGCACCCCTCTAGGATCCCCTGCACTGGAGTAATAGGCTGGAGTAGCAGGAGCCCCTAGAGGAGGATCTAATCCTAATAATAGCAGCTCTAATTAAACTCTAACACCTAGGAGAAGGATCTCACTGCCATTTTATAACTAATAGGGGACTATGTTGCCCCTATTAGGAGATGCCTTAATAAGCTAGATTTTCTAGTAGCTTACTAATAACCTTTAAATGCTTAGCAAGCATGTTAACTAGCCCAACCATAGGCTAAAACTAGAAGAGATTCTTATCTATTATAGCAAAAACCTTAGTAAATAGTGTACATGGACCACCAACACCAAGGATTAGCATGCTTATTACTCGTGGAAGTATAATATAGAAGAGTCTTAGGTACTTTATAGTATTAGCCAGTGCAATCATAAAATTAAGCTTGCTTAGTGTACCTATATGGACTATTATAATCCTGCTAACCTAGAGCCAACCTAGGAAGAGCTTAAATAATACCTTAAGACCTAGGCTAATCCTAAAGTAGACTAAATATAATAGGCTACTTTCTATATATTAAATAAGTAGCAGGGAAGCTAATAGGTGCGTAACTAGGGCGCATGGTGTCTTAAAATTTAAGAATTTCTTAAGAAACCTATATTCTATATCTAGCTCTTTATTAAAACACTCTATAATAACCTATAAAAGAAACTTACAAGAACATCTAACAAGTTCTTTTTAATTATTAATATAATTAAAGTAGCTACACACTACTAATCTATCCTTAATTATAAAAAAATCTACTCCAGGCGCTAGCCACCGCGCGTGGAGACTGCTATAGTTCCAACCAGCTCCTAATATAATACTAGGTTAAATAAATGCAAGTAAAAGGGTGATAATAAACCTAAGGCTACTTATTATTTAGGGTAAAAGAAATTACTAAACCCAAGTATAACTAAGACCTAAAAGGGAAATAAAGATTTTTATAAATATTATAATTAGCTAAAAGACAAGCAGAGGAAGGAGAAATATTACTTTAATTATAATAAGGTTAGTTACTTTACTAGTAAGTGCTTAAAGGTAAAAAACTTATTATAGCCTTATAGCTCCTAGTTAGGGACATTAAGCCCTCCTTAACCCTAAAGTAACCCCCCCATGAAAGCTATATCCCAGGAGGAATAGGGGTTATTTACCTTAGAGCTTATAATCCTATGTGAATTAAAGGATCCTAGCACCTTCCTAGTTCTTAGAACTATTAATTTACTTATAAATAGGGTAAAACACCCTATTAAGGTGCTGCTTAATACTAGGGCAAATAATAATTTTATTTCCTTTTAATACCTTTTATAATAATAGATTTCTATAATAGACAACCAGATGCAGCCCCTAGTACATGTTTACTATACTAACAGGTCCCTAGTAGCTTGCTATGGTAGCCTTAAGGCAATATCTAAAATCTCTAATTAGGAAAATAAGACCTAATCCTTTAATATAAAATATTATGTTATTAACCTTTCTAATAATAACTATTAGGCTATTTTAGGATGACAATGGCTAGGCCAAGTAGACCCTAACATGGTTATCTTAGCCAGCACCTAGTAATATTAATAGGGGATTCCAAAAATTACTATTAAAAAACCTAAGCATTTTACCAAGCACATGCGCAACGCGCTTATAATAATAGTAATATACCAACTAGAGTCCAAGATTAGCACGCCGGAGCTCCTAATTTAATATTAGCACTAGGAGCAAGTATTCTCTAAAGGCGAGGCAGCCACCTTGCTAGATAATAAGACATCCTATAAGATCCTGCTAGAGTCTAGCAAGAGCCTACTATATGGCCTGCTCTACAGCCTATTATAACATAAGTTAAAGGTCTTGCGTAAGTATCTTAATAAAATACTTGCTTATAGCTAGATATATTAATTAACTAGTCCTGCTAAAGCCCCCATGCTCTTTATTTAAAAGCCTAATAAATCTTTATAGCTCTACATGGATTACAGGGGCTTAAATATAATTATACTTAAAAATTAATATCCTTTGCTATATATTAACAAGATAATAGACTACTTGGTTAACATAAAATTCTTTACTAAGCTAGACCTATAAGATGCATATTATCACATCTAGATCTAAAGGGGAGATAAGTAAAAGATAGTATTCCACACGTAATATAGCTATTATAAATATATAGTTATGCTATTTAGCCTTTATAATACTCCTATAACTTTTTAGGCCTATATTAATAAAATAATAAAGGGAATCCTTAATAAATACTATATTATATACCTTAATAATATCCTTATTTACTCTTAAACCAAGGAGGAACATAAGTAGCATATTAATAAGGTCCTATTACACCTTTCTTAGGTAAATCTCTATACAAAGTTATCTAAGTATAGTTTTTATTAAACTAAGGTGCACTTTCTAGGCTTTATTATAGGATGTAATAGAATCCATATTAACCTAGAACATATTTAGATAATTAGTAATTAGCTGTTGCTAACATCCTTCTATAATATCCAGGTATTCCTGGGATTTACAGGCTATTTTTAGTGATTTATCTACTAATATGCCTATATCACGCGCCTGCTTACCAACATGCTTAAGGGCATGGAGAATAAATAAAAGAAGGGTATATTTATCCTTTTAGGCAATGCATAGAGCTCTTTTAAAAAGCTAAAGAAAGCTTTTGCTAGTCCTCCTATATTAAGGCACTTTAACCCTATAAAGCTAGTAAAGGTTATTACTAATACCTCTAGATTTGCAATTGCTGGGATACTATTACAACCTATTAATAGGATTATAAACCCCCAAAAGCAATCTAATTAGCAGCTGGCGGCCTTCTTCTCCTGGAAGCTAATAGAGGCAAAGGGCTAATATAGGACTCTAGATTAGGAGCTACTTGCTATTATAAAGTTATTTAAGGTCTAGCATTACTACCTTAAGGGCGCCCTAATAATAATCCACGTGTAGAGCAACTATAAGAACCTTAAATACTTCTATTTAAAGAAGATAATAAAGCTTAACACAAGGCAAGCCTGCTAGGCAGAGCTGTTAGCCATGTATAACTTTAAAATTAAATACTATCCTAGATGTCTTAATCCAGCAGATGCGCCATTACACTAATAGGATTATAAAGTGGCCTAAGTAGAGCAAGATGTTAGGCTACTACCCATGCTCTAGAGAAAGCTTATGGGCGTGCAGGGTAGTTAGGGTAATACTAGTAAGCTAGTGGCAGCCCTAATAACCCAGGCAAGAGATCTAGAGCTCTTAGCCCTAAGATTAGTGGTCTAAGAGGTAGCTATTATAAAGACCATAATAGAACCAACATTACAACCCCTTTAAGATATGATCCTTTGCAAGCAGCAAAGGGATGCTTTTATTACTTAGTATTATAATAGTAGTAAGGGAAAGAAGGAGGGTAATAAGACTATTAATATTAAGACCATTGGTGGAGACTATATGGTAGACTAGTAGATGCACAGCAGGCTGTTATATTATAAAGACGCTGTCTATGTGCCTCCCTGCATGGTGTTAAGGCAAGAAATCCTCCGCGTGCATTACAATAACCCATTAGCGGGTTATTTTAGTTGTAATAAGACTTTTAACTTGCTTAAATGGAAGTTCTACTAGCCCTAACTAAGGACTAACATGGAAGAATATATTAAGAGTTACCCCATCTATTAAAAGATAAAGGTGCCCTGTTAGCTGCCTTAGGGGAAGCTGGCGCCGCTCCTAGTTCTAGGTAGTGCTTGGCAGGACCTAATAATGGATTTTATTACAGGACTGCCACTATTAGCCTAAAATGGGACTATGTATAATGTAATATTAGTTATTATAGACTAATATACTAAAGCAGCTAGATATCTCCCTACTACTTCTAAAGTAAATACTAAAGGCCTTACTAATTTATTTCTTTAAGAGATTATTTTTAAAATAGGCGCCCTATAAAGTATTATTACTAACCAAGGTTTGCTATTTACCAGTATATATTAGTTACAGTTCTGCCAGGGGCTTCGTGTTAAAGGCTAACTAAGCACCATGTTCTACCTATAAATAGATAGATAGATTAAACGCTAGAACCAAATGCTAGAAACATACTTATAGACCTTTATAAACTTCTAGTAAAGTAACTAGGCTGACTAGCTAGTAACAGCCAAATTTACTTATAATAACATAAAAAACACCTTTATAGGCTATTTACCACTTATAGCCTGGCAAGGACTTAATCTAGAGCTACCTAGTATAAAAGGCCTGTTAAAAATGGTTATAAATACTACTATTAAGGATTGCCTTAAAGGCATCACGCAGGTACATGCTTAACTTAAAGAAAACCTTTGGACTACTACCACGCGCTAGTTAGCAAGCTATAACAAGTGCTACCAGGAGGAACACTTTATAATAGATAAAAAGGTCTTACTTTTAACTAAAAATATTTAATCCTAGAGGCCTAGTAAGAAGCTAGACTAGAAATTTAAAGGCCCTTTCTATATTAAAAATATTATTAGTAAGCAAGCTTACTAATTAGAACTTCCTAAGTTATATAGTTATATCCACCCTGTCTTTTATGTCTTACTACTAAAGAAGTTTACTTAGCACCCTGGCGCACCTATACCAGATCCCCAGCCCATTATTGTGGACAACAAGGAAGAATAGGAGGTAGAGGAGGTCCTCATGCACTAATTCTACTACTAAAAACTATAATATCTTATTAAATAGAAAGACTAGCCTAGCTATAAAAACTCCTAGGAGCTAGTAGAGAACCTTACTAATATAAAGGAGGCTGTAAATAATTACTATAAGTAAGTTAGACTCCTTATAGTACAGCCATGGCGCTCTCCTTAATAGTTATGACCTTTTTATCCCATAAGGTTTTTAGCTTAACTAATAGTAAAGTAATAGTATAACCCTTCCTTATTTTCCTATATAGTTTTAAGGTTTAACAGGAACATCCTTGCCTTTCTTTATAACTTATAAGGATATAAGTATATTAATAAGGAAAGAACTTCTCCTATTATAAAAGACTAAGTATAGGAATAGGCTTAAAGGCTAATAAAGGCGCACTAGTATACTAACTAAACCCTACCTAAATTACCCCCTAGTCTTCTATCTCCTCTAGGGTTAGGGGGTCCTTGGACACCTACTCTTTTAGTTTATTTAGAACTAAAAGAAGAAGATTGCATTAGTTATAATCCAGGTGGTAGCCTTTCTTATTAGCCTTAGAGCAGCGCGCCTTCACCGCCTCTAGATACTACCCCAGGCTAATAGAAGCTATAACTCCCTTAAAGGTGGCGCCCAGGCCCCTAACCTTGTTAACCAGCGCCCGCGCTATAAAAGGTACCTAAAGGTAAGCCTTCTTCCTATCTTGGCAAGCCAAGTAGGTGCTCCCCCCCAAGCAGGCAGGCCCAGCAACTAGCACTCCCTAAGCATTAAGCACCTAGATATCCTTGCTATAGTAGTAGCAAGGGTATAACTGCCCCAGGTTAGTAATAGAGGACTAAAAGGGGCCTAGGGGATAAAGAACTTACAACACTAGAAGCTAACCCTATTAAGGAGAAGGCATGGGGGCCAGGAAAAGGTGGCCTAGAGGCTAGAGGGGACAGCTTAACAGCTAGAGAAGAAGGGTTAAGGGGAGGCGCTGCAAGCAGCAAAGGGGAAGGAGTTGCTACAAGTAGTAGAGAAGGGGAAGGCTTTAAATTATTAGAATTACTAATAAAGAGCTGCTAAAGGCCTAGGAGGAACATGTACATTTTTTATAGCAAGCTACTGCTTCTTTATATTCTATAATGCCAGCGCCATACTAGACAGGACTTTATATTTTACTATGCTAGAATAATTAGCAGGTGTCTAATAAGGGACTAATAGCAAAGCAAACAAGGATTATTATATATAGAGAAGAAAAACAGGTAGTAGTAAGGGTAATAATAATTATATAGTCTATAAAGTTAATTATTTAACTTTTATACTAAATGCCAGGCTACCACTACTAACCTAAAGGGGATTTCCCTTATATTACAACTTCTTTATTATATTTTAGTCTCTCTATTATTATTTACCTATCTACTATTCTTATTATCTTATTATTATTCTACTTTAATAAGGCTCTAGTATTGTTCTATTTTTGGCTTAGCATGATCCAGGATGGATCACCTTTAAAGAGGGGGATAGTTATTATAGCAGGAGCCTTAGGCATCTCCATAGGGGAACTAAGGCAGAACCACTTGGTTCCTAAACCTGCCTAAGGCCTTAGGCACCAAGCAGCGCATTATTCCTCTAATTAGGAACCGCATTAGACCCAATTAGGACCTAAGTAAGACCTGAATCAGGACCCAAGTTAGACCCCTTGGCGCTGCTATAAAAATAAGGCCTCTAGAATCACTAAGCTTGCTAATCCTTAGTAATTTATTTCTAAATCTAATAGAATATAGCTTCTCTTTCCTATTTTATACAATTATAGAAGCCTGACATCTTGTCGCTTGCTAGGACCTAGCTACGAGTGACAACCGACTGCTATCCAATGTTGATCTGATCTCGCCGCTTACAACTACCTTTAAATATAAAAAATAGGGCTATAAACTAACCATCTACTCTAATATATTTAATTATAGTAATATTCTTGCCTTACTTGCCCTCTACAAGATCTAGACAGTTCTTTAATCTAAAGACCCTGCAAGCTCGCCCTTAACCAGGTTAAAATTCATATTTATTAAAGTTATATACAAGGCAAGAAGGAATACTACTTTAAACTAGAAGACGGCAGATGGGCTGCCAAAAACGGCCGCAGTCGCCGCCGTTTTTGGCCGTCCATCTGCCACGCCTTCCGCCACTCCCCCGTGCACTTATGTCCACGCACCGCCAAGCACGGATCGTCGACCCACCCAAACCTCATTTGTCCGCAGTGCAGTATACCTCCAGGCACTCTTCTTTTGACGCCGGCCAATACTGACTTCCCATACACGTCGCTGCGGTCTCCGAAATGCGCCAAAAATGGCGCGCTCTCGACGGTGTCATTATAAGCAGGTGGCCCCTCGCTTGGGCAACCATTTGTCCCTCCGTTGCTACCTACACCCGAGTCTTGGATTTCTCTACTGGTCTTCCCGATCCACTGCCGAGTAATCAGTGCCACAAAGGGCTGAAGCAGGGGGACTATCTTGAAACGCATATTGTTATCGACTACATTGTATCGTATAATGGCTCGCCGACAACGAAAGACAGTTGACCCATTATCCGACGACAGCGACTCTTCCGAAAGAGAGAGCACCGAAGATGGTTACTATGATACGGACTTGACAGAGCCTGAAGACGAGGGCTCGCAGGACAAAGATGTCAGTGATGCGGCACTTCTCTTTGCGGATAACGAGCACCCACCAGAGTACTATATCCAGCAGCTTGCGAACTTCGACGAGACCGACTACACCAAGGAGGACTATGGAAAGGGTACCACTGCCCTACTCAATCGGGTGGAAGAAAAGTGGTCGCAGTATGGCTTCTCCTTTTAACCACTGATAACTGTTTGCCTGACTCTGGCCGATAGATTCTGTGCCTTTCTACGAAAAGACCCTCGAGAGGAATTTACACGCCTGTCGATTCCGATCATGTATATCTTCCTGGATTGGGTCCTCAATCTTCGGCGTGGAAAAGATGGAAGGCGGCTCCCGGGTACAAAGTGTAAGAGTTCACTTGACACCTTTTGGAAGGTGTTTCGCCTGGTGTACGAAAGAGAAACTTCGAACAAGATCACAAAGCAAATGAACCGCCAGATGCGTCGTGTACGTTCAAACATGCCCTTCCCTGAGGCACAAAGCTATGATCCAAATGGTTCTTTGTTATCTTGTACAGGACGTGAAGCTGATGCACCATGGTGTCTAGGTAATTCGACGGCTGGCCAAGAAACACAAACTGTCCTCAAAAGGGCGCGACAAACCGCCGATGGATGTCGAGGACTTGACCAAGGTTGTAGAGACCACAGTCAGTACGATGAAGAAGAAGTTTGGCCATGGTCGTCACCGTATCGAACTAGCACTCTTCCTGCAGCTTGCTGGCCTGACAACCAACCGTCCTCAGGCCATTCTGAATCTTCGGTATCGCCACATTCAAGTCAGCTTGCTACGTGACCCTCAAGGCGGGCCTCATCGCATTATTATCGAGTTTACTTTTGAGTTTACTAAAGAATGGCTCGGTGCAAAGGATGCGTAAGTTCACAGTAACCGTTCAATTTTCGCGTCTGATCTGATCTTTAGCAATACATACATTCTCCCTGAGATCATCTTTGATCCTTCTCTTGTCCTTAGTCCTCACGTTTTCCTCCTGGGCTTGATCTTTGCAGACCGTGCTTTTGACCGTGTTGAAGGCGAAGAAGTCCTTGTTTCTGCAAGCCAGATCCCACAGCTTCGGATCCGTGATGGATGCAACGAGCTCCCGCTGCGCATCGATCCGGCACTGGATGATGTACCTATATTCCGAATGTCAGAACGGACAATGCACGGCATCTCCATATCTCCCAATAAGCCGCTTCCTTATACGACAATTGAACCTTGGGTAAAGAAGATAGGCGTGATAACTGGCTTTCCGCAAGTCACGCGTCCATACAGCTTGCGATATGGGGCCGGGACAGCATTAGACAGCAGCGGTAGGTTACTCCAGCATATTGGCCTTCGCTTTACTCCAACTAACACGTCTTAGGATCTGTTAGTGATTCACTGCGCAACCTTATTATGCATCATGCCGACACTCGCACCTTTTTACGCTATTATCTCAGCAGAAGGATCAATAAAAACCTCCCTGCCATTATTCGCGGTCTGAACCCTGAAGACGACATCATGCGTGCTGCATGCCGGATGAGTTGGTCCATCGATCTGAATCGCCCTCAAGAATTGACTACCGCACAATCGTCCTCCGTCAACCAAGATCCGGAAATCGCTGACCTTATTCGCCGGCGTGATGAGCTTAGTCGCCAAATGGGGCGTCCATTGTCAAATCATCATGGGACAGAGCAATACACAATGTACAAAAAGCTGAACCAAGAGATCGCGGGGGCTAGGCAGCGCGCACGCAATGCGTTGCTCACTCAAATTCAAGCAAAGTACGACCGCGAGCAACCGATGTTGGAAATCAGGCGTCAGCTGTCTGGGTTCAACCTGGCCGAGGAAGAAAAACCTCTCAAATGTTCAGAAGCGGTACCACTGCCTCAGAAGCGATTGATTGAGAGCCTCCTTACCCTACCTCGCCCGACACTCGAAGAGGAAGTGGCTAGACGGACAGAAGCAATTGATTCCGTGGCTGCTTATGCTCTTTTTGAAGAGGGTGATACCTGCCGTCTTCCACGCGGTAAGCGTTCTGCTACAGAGCCCGCCGCCACCGGACAAGATGACGATGTCAAAGGAGAGATGCAGTTGACCCGGCCTTCTTCCCCAACGAATGACAGGCTGGTATCTGCGATTCAATTGGTAATGAAGAACAAGCCCCCTGAGAAGGGAATTGAGAGGCCGCTCTTCTGTTTCATCTGCCTTGGTCAGCAAGATTTGGATCTTGAAAAGCGAACTTACAAATTCTCCAGCCATGGAGACGTTACCAAGCACATTAAGCGAAAGCATCTTCGTCATATCTCCACACAATCTGAGATAAGGTGTAATGTCTGCGACGAGATTTTCTCGTGCAAAATGCATCTTCAGCGGCACGCTTTTGATATGCATTCGACTGTCACATAGCCTCTGCAATGACTGCCGACATCATAGTGAGTAAGTAGTGATGAGATTTGTCACGACGCTTGGATGTTCCTTCCAGAGGGTGCACAGAGCAGCCACCGTGAACGAGGGCTCGGGATTAAGAAATTTCTGTTTCCGATGCAAATGATGGACCTATACCATAGCTTATCGATTCATTTCTTCCATAGATATATTGCTTTCCTCTTAAAAGGCGTTCAGGAGTTTCACTTTGGAGACCGGATTCCTTATCATCACCAAGCTAATAGTCTGGCTCTAACTATCTTATCGGGCCTATCTAGCCTGGGGAGTTGTTTTCTTACTTAATCATACTTCCTGTCAGGTGGCAGCTGCTTCCGAGCCTGCGTTAAGGCAGCTTTCATTGGCTCATATCACACATAGAGTGTGCGGGATCGTCTCATGAATGGGGTCTAAGCGGCCAATCAAAGTAAGTTCCCGCAGAATATAGACCAACTACCGCAGTGCGCCGCAGCGCACCGCAGCGCACCGCAGCAGCCATCTATGACACCATGTGTCGCGAAGCGCAACAGAAAGGTAACATTTTCCAATCTCATTGCTTCCGGCCATTGTAGTATCATAAGTCGTCTCTTTTTGCCCAAGGCAAGAGGACAGGCACGGAAGTTGGCAAGGGTCAGTGCGAGAATCTAAGAGCCTTGCGCAGCTCCACTTCGTCGCGCTTGGTTTAAGGGAACAAGAGAATAGGCAGGGCCCACATACACTTGATTCAGACGACCACACAAATGAAATCTGCATTGACAGCATATTACTCGGACCCGTTGGGGAGGAATTACTATACTCCCGCACTGGGAGAGGATGACTTAGTGTGAGGGCTTGACCAGGCCATGTACTGCGCTCAGAGATAACTATTTTATGACGAAGAACTTCCTACATTCAAGGTACCGCGTGGTCTATGTAAAGTTATGAAAGTATGGTGAGGAGAGTTCCTCTTTCAGCACGAAGTACTCATATAAGGAGACGCAGTAGAGGACAGAATGTGGCATTTCAACCACGACAGATGTCATTCATTCAAAATAACCCATAAGGTAACCAAATCTCCACCAGCGATCTGAGAGTAGAGATTAATTAGACAATTATCAAGGAGCAGCTGCTTTACTAGGCCAACCTGGTAAAGAAAGGCAGGCAGCCTAGGCTCGTCATTTCTATTAGCTATAGAAAATTTGTTTCTCTCTCGACCTAAGCAGGCTACACCTGAAAAGAAACTGGCCCTATGCATACTCCACGACATGTAATCCCTTATCTGCTTAAGCTTTAAACATGAATTGATCCCCATGACTCATTGTGGCTTCACCCTTTAAAAACGAAAGAGCTGGTCTCCCGCAGAAAATCTGCATGTTCTTCATACATAGGCTTCAGGCCAGTTTCCAACGTCTCCTTAAGGAAATCTTCAAAAGAAATTCCTTCCAGGTCGGGGTAGAGGTCCTTGCCGATCTGGTAGCCTAGGTAGCGGGCGTATTCGGGTGTATTTTCTCCCATAATATCATATGATTTTTGGTAGGCGAAGTGGTAGTAATCCATTACCTTATAGGGATCGTCCTTGGTCCTGGCAATACCATCGTCAATCTCATCGGCGGTGCGCTCCAAGGTGAAAAGTCAGTATATAGCTTATCATAAAGACTATGATGATAATACAGAAACATACATATTTTTTTTCTATTTTCTCGCCGCTGATCTTCTCAACTGTATCGTACAGCTCGTGCTCAGTGCGGAGGTCGGTATAGGCGAAGACCTTCTGGTTAAGGGTCCTAGGGTCGGCGATGATACGAGCAACATATACGCCAACATCCCGGGAATCGGTCCTGGCACAAGGTACGTCCCCAGAGCCTCCAATAGCACTATTATAGACGAGAAGGTTGCGATCAATGCGGCCCGAGGGCAGGCGGGGAAGGCTGATCTGGTACCACCAACCGACATCAATGACGGTATAAGGAAGGTGCAGCCTTTGAATATGGTCTAGTATAGCCTCCTTCTATAGATGCGGGCAACATGTCAGTCGTTTGAAGTCAAAGTAATGCATCGTTGTGAGCAGGGTGAGGAAATGACCGCCACTTACGTTGTCACGCAACGTCTGGACGCCCCTGGGCATCACTGGACCATAAAAGCATGGAACGTAACGCTTTACCCCTGCCTTCTTGGCTGCATTGGCAAGGACAACCTCATCCAGTACGCAGCAGACAACAAGGACGTCGATGCCTTTGAGCTGAGTTGTGACATCATCCTCAGAGTCGGCCAGGCTGAATGACACTATGTTGACACCCCTCTTCTGTAGGTCGAGCACATTGGGCTTCTTTAGTGAAGAAGGTCGGACAAGGGCCGTGATATCCTGCTTCCGGCAAGAAGATTAGAATGCTTGACTAAATCCGAGTCTTCAGAAGCAATGGAGACCTACAAATTTGGGTTCTGTTGATGACAACAGGCCATTGACGACAGAGCTGCCAGTTTGGCCGGTGGCCCCAAGGATTGCGACCTTCATGTTAAGGCTGTATTGGAAGGAAGAAGAAGATGGTTCTGAAGTTGCCTTCTGAGATGAAAACTGTGCCTCGCATTTGTGATGAGGTGCGCAACTCTTTTATACTCAAGATGTGCGAAGGTCCCACTTACCCATCCCCAATAGCTCTCGAATCAATGGCTGCTTGCGGAATATGGTGTGAAAGTCCATCCAGAGCGCGTCGGCCAGCCAGCCGTTAGGTGGGGGTCTTTGGGGTGGGGAGGCATGACGATTATGAAGAGCTTACAAATCAAGTGTAGTGGGAGCGAATGAACCATTTGAGTATAGTGCTTCAATTCCACTTCCTTTCTTACTCGAGTTCAGTTTGTACAAACGACCGAATTAGGCGGTCAATTTGATGGTTTTTGGAGCTTCTTTAGTTTAACTCAATATGATTGGTGGATTATTGAAATTAATCATTTTCGGATGTTTGTGGCCCGGCATCCGACCCAAGAAGCGGGTTTCAGCGAAAGCCAGGGAGCTCGGATCTACTGGTCCCGGTCCACTTTTCAATCTAATACTACCCGGCGGCTGCTTCTACACTCTTGGTCTTGTATTGTACCTAGGATGGTGTAATCAAGATACAATAGGGACGGAATTCGATAAAGGTTCTTTCTGCTAGGCGGTGAGGGCTCCACCCAGGCAAGCTGGCAAGGATGGGAGCTTGCTCGCCTGCAGGAGTACTCCAAGGTGTACTCCGGTATCCTGCGGTGACAATGAATTACTGCATCCGGGATAGCTTTCCTAATCGGGGAAAGTGTTCAATTTCTCTTGGCATCATGGTGCGAGGTCTATATAGATTACTTCCTCGCCCGCTTGCCTCTCCTCGTTGCTTTCCCATCCTTTGAGGTCGTGCCAACTCAGACAAACTTGAGTCAGTTTTGCCATTGGGGCCAGCATCTCCATGCCCTACACTTTGCCACTCTCTTTGCTACAGTGAGTCAGGATCATGCCGCATCTCTCCTTTAGCCGTCTTCTGATCTCACTTTTGTCAACCCCCAGATATCCGATAATCTGTACCGAACGATGAAGCAACACTTCCCGATTCTATATACCGATTTGATTGCGTGATTGATTATTCAGCCATCATCGTGACGATTATTATCAAGCTGTTGTGTATTTAGGAAGCTTAAGATGAGCAGCTATTTAGGAGACTCAGACCCTCCCATCCATTCATTTTATGACCGCTATTTCGGTGTACAAGAGATTACACATTTTGTTTAATAGCTTTATTCATTTGAACGAATAGGAAAATGCAGCGAATTTCGATGTAATAGCGAAATTGCACAGGCAGCTTACCCAGTGGACTCATGCCACAGTCGTTATGAGCGATACTTCCGGGACAAGGTGGGAAAGGACAATATGTGGCAAAGATCGTATGGGTAGATTGCGGCGGTTTGGCTCGTGACATGCGAGGTTGATGGGCTGAGATTGGTATGAAAGAAGCAAGTGGATTACGAGAACTTGGAGAAGTCCTCAAAGTCGGAGGGCATATTTGACAAGGAGTTTAGGCGACATACAGGCCTTGATTTCTTAGGTTTTCGTAGGACTTTTTCTGATGGGTGCGCCGGTATCACCTTGGAGCAGAGCGGTAAAGAAGAGAGAGTTGGTACCACTGAAAAAACCAAATAAAGAAAACTATACCATCGCCAAAGCATGGAGGCCAATTTCACTCCTAGCGACACTGGGCAAGATACTGGAATCAGTCGTCGCAGAAAGGGTTTCACACATGGTGGAGACGTACGGCTTACTCCCGACCAGCCACTTCGGAGCCCGTAAGCAGCGGTCAGCGGAACAAGCACTCTTGCTCCTGCAAGAACAGATCTACACGGCGTAACGTGGCCGAAGGGTGGTAAGCTTGATTAGCTTCGATGTCAAGGGAGCCTACAATGGAGTCTGCAAAGAACGACTGCTCCAGAGGATGAAAGCGCGAGGCATACCGGAGAGGCTGCTTCGGTGGGTTGAAGCGTTTGGCTCGGAACGAACAGCGAGCATCTAAATTAATGGACACGCTTCTGAGGTTCAAAGCCTCCCACAGGCGGGACTGCCTCAGGGCTCTCCCCTGTCCCCGATCTTATTCCTCTTCTTCAACGCAGACCTCGTACAACGACAGATTGATAGCCAGGGAGGAGCGATTGCTTTCGTAGACGACTTTACCGCATGGGTGACGGGGCCAACTGCGCAGGACAACCGAGAAGGTATTAAGGGCATTATCAACGAAGCACTTGACTGGGAGCGAAGGAGTGGGGCAACGTTTGAAGCAGAGAAAACTGCCATTATACACTTCACTCCTAAGGCACACAAATCGGACCGAGAGCCTTTCACCATTAAAGGACAAACTGTTGAACCCAGAGAACGTGTTAAGATCCTAGGAGTTCTGATGGATGCAAGACTCAAATACAAGGAACATCACACCCCATATTGGTTATGGGATGGTCCATTTCAGGCGAGGAACGTGCCCAGGATATAGAGAATTCCAAGACGGGGAGTCATTGGATTGCAAATCTTAGGATTTATTCTATTCCAGAACAATTTCTCCTGTTCTTCCTGTCTCCCAGGCCAGTGCGGGGTGGTCACGTTCATGGCTGTGATTGATAGCGGAATTCCTTAGGATCAAGACTAGTACGATTGAAGTAAGTATCGGCGCAATGTGGGGCACACACTGTGGCAAGTCACCGCAGCACACCGCAGTACACCGCAGTACACCGCAGTACACTCCAAGACGTCGCAGCCACCGTCTATATGGAGGAATGTGAGCATCATGGTCTTGATTGGACGGTTCTGTTACCAGGACTGTCTCAGTGGCTGGTTCACAAGGCCCCTTCTCTCTCAGCTAGTGGTCTGTTCCAAGTCGAGAATCACATGGTGCATTTCCTCACAAGAGGATCCTCATAAGAAGTGTTCTCTCACAGAAAGGTCTTCTTAATCTGGCGATTCTAAGTCGATTACGCTCATGTGGCCACGCACTCAAGTTTCTACTCATACAATGGGAAACACATGACGGCTAACATAGAAAATTCTTCATAACCCATATCACGACACAGAAAGTGTATCATATTCCGTTTCTTATTTTGAGAAGTCTGACCCATTCCTTTAAGCGGCATATTCATGGATGAGCCTTGATTCCAGTCACACGTCTGCAGATCGATCATGAAAGCCGGCTCATGGCTCCTCTGACGAAACAGAATGGAATTGCAGGCGTTTCACAGGGGATGCCGGCTCTGGCTCACCGAGCACACGCGAAACCAATGACTGAAACTTGTTATTGCTCACAAAACGGCCCTCGGCGGCAAGCTTTTCCTCCTCGTGCTTGGAGATGATAAATATTGCATTGTTTCCATCAATAGTAGCCGCGCCATAACACTTTGCTGGACTCAGGCTCTGCATGTTCTTGTCGTATAACGAATAATCTTTCCGAGTATACTTTGTCGCAAGACGTTCTAGTGGCGATGGGTCCGATGGATCTACTTGTAGGCGGTCTGATAACCTCCAGTCGTCTCGCTCATAGCTCCAAATGGTAATGCCGACGTATGCTAGAGCTTCCCCCGCTGGTGCGGTAATATCACCAGGGGGGCTGTGGCTACGGACGCTGCTATCACCCGGCCAGGGATGTGACGCCGGCCCCCGTCCTTGAGTCACATCTGTTGGCTCAACCTCAGTTCCCATTATCGGAGTCTGCTCTGGTCGAGGAACTGGCTCCAAAGCAAATGCTTCCTCACGTGAAAGATTAAGCTCTTCCTTGAGACGCTCTTGCTTGAGTCTGTTCTCTAATTCTTCCTGCTCTTTCCGAGCCCTCTCTAGATGGTTAAGGTATGCATCTAAAGTCGGCTGCGTCATGGCACTCGAGCCTTGCCCAGGATCTGCAGTCGGGGTAGATTGGTTCGAGTCTCGTGTGCGCGGTATTGCCTCAAGGGATATCCTCGTATGTTGACTAGAGGTATCAGCATCATCCAGGACGAGCTGCGACGGCATGCTTGAGTCTGGTTGCTCAATAGCGGGAGACGTGTGCTCTTCATTCTCAGAAACCGAGGCTTCGATGCCATGTTCCAGTGATGTAAGATTAACTAGAGCTGAGCTAGGTGGTACAGCTTCGACCTGAGGGTTAGCTGCTGGACTTCCCGCCCATGTCAAAGGCTCTGGGTCAGACATGCTCTCGTCTGGTTCTTCATCGCCAATCTGGACCAGTTCCATCGGCTCTTGACCCGCTGATGAGTGCTGTAGTCGATGTCTCCGTGCTCGGATCTTCCTTATTCGTCGTTGTTGCTGACCCATCCTTTCCCCATTGACTCCGGTCCCCAAAGAGCTAGGCAGTAGCTCCCCTCGGTCGTGGGGACGAGGGGCCGGTGATGCACCCAGTCCATCATTACCCGAGGGCCTACTTTGTTTAACGAACAATGATGACGCAGGAGGATTGTCCGTAGGAGGATGTCGTGTGTGGTCACCACCAGACCCGGACTGCGTGGGCTTCCCAAAGAAAGCAAAATAGACACAACGTCGGACAAAGAATGTTGTAATTGTATCAGCAACCTCAACGTCTGCATGTAACCGGTCCAAGAAGAGTAAAGGGCTGTCCTGTTTATGTGTACGCATTCGTGGCATTCCGCAACGAGCCCGAGCACTTACTGAGCTGTCCGCAAGAAGCTCGCAGGTCTCCCCGGGCTCCTCTGGAACCGCAGCTGCGAAGCATTCGACAACACGCTGGACCAGGTTATCGAACTGCTGCGGGTCATACTGAAAACGACCTGGTTTCCGGGCCTGAAGTAAGGCGGCCCGTGCGATTTGATGGTCAGGAGAGCCGCCCGTCAACGCCCGGATCTCGGGTGAATCAAACCCCAGCCGACGGGCGAGCTCGGCCATCTCGTAAATCACCCTGTCATCAGCCTTACCCCGTGCTGGCTTGGCGAGTAAATCGTCGTCGTTCTTTGGGTCCGGCGGCATCAACGGGTAATGTCTCATCGCATACAGCCAAACCTGCAGGTATGCTTTCTCGAGACGCTCCGCGTCAGACGCACGCTCCATCCGGACAGTTGACTCAGAAGTTTGAATGACACCCTCGTCCCCTTCTGAAGGAGTGAATATGTAGCTCATGGATCCCCATACAGAGCTGGTAGAAGGCCCGATTAGCCGCTTAATGCACCGCGAACAGCTTTCCAGATATTTAAAGTCCTCAAAAAAGGTATATAAAGACGGAATCAGCCCGTCAAACTCTTGCATGCGATTCCATATAAGTCGTCGCCTCTCATCGTCAAAGCCAGCAAAGACTTCACCACCGAGTACCAGCCCGCGGGCCTTCTGCGCATCGGTTCGGCATTTACCCGGTGCTAGCAGCTGTAGGGAATCAATTGTGTCCGCATCGATCTTCTTCAGGGCTGAAGGACCGGGGGCAACCATCGACGACCAGAAGTCACCGATATGGTCAAGATACGTGATGATCTCCTGTAAAGATCGGATCAGCACAGCCACTAGAATGAGTGGAGGGTTTCCACAACTTACTTCTACGCAACCGGTAGCAATCAAACGGTGCAGCATGCTGATTCTCATCCCATGAAGCCAAAGTCCTGGGATCGCCAATAATTGATCAAAGGCGCGTCGGAGACGACGGTTCCGTCTATTATCTAGTTGATCCAGACGATCTTGGTTGCTCGAGGATAATCGGACGAACCAACGCTGTCGGAAGGTCTCATTGTTCTCAATCTCGTATTGCCGAATCTTGCGATATATTTCTCCATCCGTTGGTTTCTTTTGATTGGCATACTCCTCTACCAGCGAGGTCTTCAGTCCCTCACCGAGGTCTGTTCTGATAAGTAGCTGGATACAAGGGAATATGTCAGAGGCGCCGTACCGTCTAAGTAGAGATCCACTGTCCACCAACGGTCTGTTGGTGGCAGTACCTTGGCGCCCGCCTGCACTCGATGGCGTCCGTGTAAGGCCCTCAATTGTCCAGCCATGAAGCCCAAAACGGGAAAGTGTTGTGGATTATTAGTCAGCATGGACCTGCGGGGGACATTCGCATTCTGCAGGGCAAGAATAAAATCATGCTGAGACACAATGGCCGGGACATGGTTGTTAACATCTAGACGACGACAGTGGTTTTTACGGAATATTTCCTGAAGGCGGTTCAGATTCTTGGAATCCAGGTCTCTGGGCAATGGAGGATCAAATTGAATTTGATTGATAGGGACTTTCGCGGTTCCGAGATATTTTAAGCGCCGCTCCGTTGCCAGACGAAGTTCCTCTTTGGTAAATAATGCCCTCTGCATTGTAGAGACAGACTGCAATCAAACAAGTTTCCCCTTGGACAAAAACTAGAGCCACGGCGATGATATTTATCAACTGTCTATGTTTCACGCCGCGGCGGAGTGGGGTCCCCAGTTCCCTGTCTGGTTAGCGCCCCGCAGAACCGCTTTAACACTTCCGCAGCGGTCTAATGCTCCTCAAGATAAAAACATGGAGCCCACGACATGTATGAGCCACTCCATATGACATTGTACTTGAAACGCAGCTCACTGTCTTGTTTCAGTCATGAACCCCAATCCTGACAAACGATCTACTAGGATTGAATTGGATAAGTATATTTTCTCAAACCCGCCAATCAATGAATTCTTGCCTCCTGTATCGTTAGCTCCGAGAAGCAATGAAAAGGGCAAAAAGGCACCTGAGTCCAATGGACTCCTGGTGAAAAGAGGCGCATCCCCATCCTTTACAGAGCCCGGTTGTAAGATCATGCGTGGTCCACCGCGAGCTTTAACTCTCTCGAAAGTTGATGAAGCTGGAGAGGCCGCAGGATCGGATCCGGTTGTACGGAATGAAGCGCCCTGGGAGACGTTTGAGAAATCCTATGATTGTGACCTTGCAGGAAACGTCACTGTGTGCACTCGACAATCTCGGCAACCGGGCGGACGGGGACCTTGGGCCATTCGCCAGTACCCCAGAAAAGATGCAGACAAAATACTGCGCATTCTCCGTTCCATCCGCCACCCAAATGTAGCCTCGGTTTTGGAATGTTTCCGGACTCCTGACAGCCTGTATACGATTGGCAGGTTCTATCCGCTTACTCTGGACCATCTCGTCGCCTGCAAAGCCTTCCCAAACGACCAACAATTGGCTGCTATCATGTCTCAGGTATAATCTTCTTCTTTTCGTCCTATGGCGTTCTGGAGCTAATATCCGCAGTTCGTTGATGGTCTTTCATATCTTGTCTCGAACGACCTCCATAATCCTTCGCTAGATTCTTCTGATGTCTTGATGAATCTCGAGGGGAATATTCAAATTGGTAAGTCTGGTTTGGAATGCCGCGAAGCCGAGTCCTCATTCTGTCTTCTAGCACGGCTCGATTCCTTCTCTGAATGGCCGCCGGGTAAGATACGGGAGAGTGACTTATTTCCCGTGGCGCGAGTCTTGATGCAGTTAATGCAAAAATATGCCAAAGACGATGGGGCAATCGGGCTTGACAAGATCGACCGCTGGCCGGCTGATTCGGCTGCCCTTGAGTTCCTCTCTGCAACGACATCAGCTGGGTTATTTGAGGGGCTTAAAAAGGTTTGTGGAGTCTCCTATTGGTTTTGAAAGTCGCTAATAGACCCCCAGCAGCGTCTGCTAAGCAAAGTCCGTTGCTCGCCTGGAGACCTGACTGGTCTTGCGTGGCTTGCCCTGATCTCCACTCGCACTTTTTATGTGTACGTACCTGAGTCGGATAAGAAGAGGAATGATCTGTGAAGCATGTATCATTGTTACTGCCAACTGAATATGTATGCTGCCAACACATGAAAAGCGGAACGAATAAAGACAATAAAGACCAGTCCAGCTGGTCAGCAGCACAATTAAAGCAAGGATAAAAGAACCATCATATCATGAAGCACAATATCACAAGAAGCTGGCGTAGACCCAAGTCCTCTCAATCTAACCCGAAGACTGTAGTGTGGCAAGAAATTCAGTCTTACGCTTGTTCGCAGAGAATTCGGTTTTTTCTGCCTCCCAGGTGTCCCAGGACTGCGAGACGGCCAGTGCTTGTCCATCTTCTCCAAGTGCACTGTTGATTGTACTTCGATTCGACAGGCCAGTCGCCTCATTTTCCAATTGTTGGCGGCTATCGACTGGGGCGATTCCGTACAGAAGAGAGACTGCCATGGGCTTCAATGATTCGAAGAGACGGATAGTGCCTGGGCGTATGCGTAAGGCACAGGTTATAAAAGCATCGATTTGGCCACTGCTGAATTTGTCACTCCTTCTATATGTTAGGTTAGCCAAAGTTCGATAAGCGAATGGACAAACGTACAATGCCTGTATTAAGTCACCATCAGCAACCAAAAGGATACCAAATCCTAAAGAAGCTGCAAATCTCCACCACCATCTCCCTAGACGTACATGAGTACTCGAGAATCTGTCCCGACGAAACTCCCTTGGTTGTGCGATAGGCTCATTATGGCAGGCATCGAGGACACGGTTAACAACAGTGCCATGGCCGTCCATAGAGAGCATCTCAAAGTTCAGGTAGAGAAAAATTTGGGCAAAACGCTTCGCCAGAGGGCCAAGCGTTGAGAGACCGTCCTTGTTGGCTTCAAGCACTCGAAAGTAATTCACAGCTCCCTCTATTCCCTTCCATACTTCGGGAAGGCCAAGAACTTGTCGGATGGACATGGAGGCGTTCTTCTCTGGGAGCTCCTGTACGCACGCTAAAGGGCCCCGTGGGAGAAGGAAGTCCCAGGCTTTGATAATATGTGAGATCTCCTTACTGCTTAGAGTGTCCCAACCGTTGGGAAAATCCTTCCTTGTCTTCTTTGTCTTCTTCCTTTTCTTCTTCTCCCCATCCTCCTCC
This sequence comes from Aspergillus carlsbadensis, assembly GCA_025688815.1. Taxonomy (NCBI): domain Eukaryota; kingdom Fungi; phylum Ascomycota; class Eurotiomycetes; order Eurotiales; family Aspergillaceae; genus Aspergillus; species Aspergillus carlsbadensis. The sequence continues at coordinate 106,229 of MU628204.1, read as the reverse complement.
CGGATTCTACAACACTGCAACTGTTGGGAAATATAATGCCGCTGCCAGTCATGGGCGGCATTGGAATGTGTTGAGTGGCCGCTAAAAGACCATTGTGGGTCGATTGGCTGAACGCTGAAGGGGGAACTGACAGAGCTAGGAGGCGTCATACAGTATGGAGAGGTACCGATATCCGACCCAAAGGCAGCGACAGATTCTGGCGTTGACGCATAATCCACGACAGATTTGGTCCGGGGGGGTGTATTTCCAGGGTCCAGGAAATTAAGTTGTTGATCCGCTAATGGAGAGTTGACCGTGTCAGGCGACGCATAAAGCGAAACAGTAGTATCGATCGGATCGTCCATGGACCCAGGCTCTGCTATCACGATCCTGGCGGGCTAATCTTCTCCGATCGTACTTGTCGCTGCCATGGATGACACACATTGATGGGGCCCGTAGAATTCATTCAGGACGTGATTGAAATTGTTGCCGGCAACCATTCTTGTGAGTTTTTAACGAAATTAACGGCTTGATGGACAATTTCTTACGCTTTCAGGGAGCGACCAAAAGGAGTATGTAGCATGTATCGCGCGAAAAGAAGCTGAATGGACTCGACGCTATGGGAAAATGGTCGAACTGGATTTTCCGCATAATGGTGTCTTTCCCGGAACGAAGTCTCCGGCTGACTATATCTCTCTGATCAATAAATATCTTGCCTTAGCCCCATCTCTTCTTCCAGAAGACACTGGCAGCTGTCTCAATCAGCCTTGTCTTCGTCATCCAGGTAAGTGCACAATTTGGGCACTGTCGACAATACTAACAAGCCGCAGATTTAAATCCCAACAACATCTTCGTATCTCCAGACTCTGGCGCCGTTTCCTGTCTGATAGACTGGCAACATACTATTGTTGAACCATGTCTGCTGGCGGCCGGATATCCTCGTATGTTCGAGAATCCGGATCTCGAGCATTCGCCTCATCTTTCGGAGCCATCACTTCCGTCGGACTATCTGTTACTGTCCCCTGAGGACAAAACGGAGGCTGATGACCTGTATTGCCGACGCCTCCTGCACTACTACTACCACATCTTTAATGGCCATTACAATAAACTCCATCTCCAAGCTTTACGTGATCCCCTCCTACTCCCTCGCCAACATCTCGTTGATAGGGCCGGACGTCAGTGGAATGGGAATTTGACCACGCTGAAAGGAGCTCTGGCCCGGATGGTCGAATACTAGCCTCACCTTCCAGACACGAAGGGGAAGCACTGTCCGGTGCAGTTCGCAAAAGAGGATCTAGATGACTTCCACAAGCAGGAACAAACTTGGTTCGATTTGAACAAGGTTGTAGATCAGTGGCGCAATGAGCTAGGTGGTGTCTCTGAAGATGGTTGGGTGAGCAATGAAAAATATGATGAGACCATCAAGAAAGTTGCTGAGCTGAAGGCTTCCCTACTAGTGAGTGCTGAAGGGGACCTGGAGGATATCAAGCTTTTAGAAAAGGGGTGGCCATTCAGAGATCGTGAAGAATTTTACTAAGACTGGTTTTCTACGCAATTGCAATGCTCGAATTTCGATCGTCGGCAGGTGAAGATAAAGATAAATAAATGATAATGATTTCATTGGCTCTGTATTAAAACTTGGATTTTTTTTAAAAAATTTTTGAAATTCTTTTTTTTTGGGGGGAGGGGGGGAGCGGATATTCGTACTCTGATTCCTCGCCTAAGCGATATGTAGGATCCCACTATCTAGTCCTTATATATGTCTAAGTACATGACCCATAACTTCCCACCGAATTGAGAGCCTCATCACGGCTGGTGATGGCCTACATGTAAGGTGTTATGTTCTGCAACCCTCCGGCTCGCGGGTTTGGAACCTCTTCGATCCTTCTGCGGAGTCCAGTAATGCGCCTAGGATGCTGCTGTCTTGCATATCGTCCTGCTTACACACGTCAGGTATAAAAACCTTTATGATCGCCTGCCTTTGAGCTTCATGCTCCAATGTACCTGAATAGAGCCCTAACTCCTTCCAGGATATTGATCCAAAAACAACTTCGTCACATCAGACCAAGGTAGCCCTCGAGTACTCCTCAATTCCAGCAAAAGGTCCTCTTCTTCTGGTGACCATGGCATCCCTTTCCTCGGCTTTTCGAGGGTGCTGCTGTTATCTGAAGAGTCTGTAGCCCCTTGAGGCATGGCCAAGCGCACTTGCTTTGGAGCTCGTGTATCTGACTTCGCCTTATTAAGTGTGATACCTGCGGCTATTCCAGGCTTGAGTGTGCATCGTGGGAGTGCTCCTTCAAAAAGCCAGGAGAGAAACTCTAAGCGTGCGTTTATTGGTAATAATAGAAAGTGAAAGCGGAGGCTGGCGCAAGAGCTTCCCGCCGGCGAAGGGGTTGTCTCTTCAAGTCTTTGTCGCTTGTCCCTCCGTCTTTTGCGTTCATCCGATCCAGCTGATGGCCTCTTGCGCTGCTCCGTCTGGCTGACGTCGCTATTGCAATGCTGCTGCTGTGGGCTTCAAGGAAAAGATTCATTGCTTTCCGCTTCATTGCCCGGATATATCTGTCGGGAGCATTCACCACACTAACAGTGAGTGGCTGGACTATTGTCGTCGATTATCCCAAGAGAGGGGTAGTCATTGTTGAATATGCCATGCGATACTATCGGCGGTTCGGGATATGGACAAGGCAGCTCTCGTTGACTCGACCAGAGTGTATCACTCTCTCGGATGTGCTGATAGGGCTGGCTCAACTCTAAGGGAAACTCATTCCGTAGAATAGCCGGATCAATCAGTATAACTGCCGGCTGGTGTGGGCCTGGAGATTGTTGTGCTGAGCTTGCCGAATTGGGCGATGGAGAGCGGCATCCAGCAGCTCCTTGGTAGGAGCACCGCGACCCGATGGAGATATCGGTGGTAGCGACATCACCGAGATGATTCAGATCTGAAGCCGGCGAGCCACTCTGCGTTTGCGTTTGTGTTGGCGTTGCGGCGCGCATCGCAGAGATCGCAGGCGTTTCATCGACTTGTGTGACAAACAACTCATTTGAACCGCCGGAGGCTGGGACAGGTTGCTCACTGAGCTCAGAACATGCACTCTGCCGAATGTCTGACTGGGGATCCCCGTGGACGTGATAATCAGCATGGGGAGGGCGTCGTGGGATTGGCTTGGACCGTGAGGGTTTCCATGGTCTGAATGCTTCAATGTGGAAAGCAGTGATGGACATATTCCAGGATGGAGCGTGGAAAGGTTCAATGTATGCAAGAGACGGGTATCTCTTCTCTTGAGTACTGTTTGTATGATGCGAAAGTGGTTTGCCGTGATAGCTGTGCCTGGCGGTTCTGCGGACTTATTTATAATCTCTGCCATGGCTTCGATCTCGACGGATAATAAGAAGTCAGCTTCACAGGCCAGATAGTAGGCTCATTCCCGGCAATGCCCGTCGGCGCCTCTCGGGAGTAATCTGTGCGACAGGCAGAGATGGACAATTCGATCCGGACCTGCTCCTCTTTCACATTGGTACATTCAGGCATCCGCTTGCACTGCCCCATCCCACGGAAACAAACCAGCGTATGACGTGAATGGAGCCAAATTCCGCTCTGGACAAATCGCATTACCGTGTTGGAGCTTCCACTTCGGAAAGTTAGACATCTCAGGATTTAGGGCTAAAGCTGAAACCACAGGCAGCAGTGCGGTATTTTCGCTATTGGCCGGCGTACTCAGCAGACATGAGGCAGATGAAAAATACGCTGCGGAAGCCAAGCCAGTGACTGCTGCAAGTAGTCAAGTCCTTCCTAATCAGAGTGTGGAGACCGGGCGCCACCCTTCGGGGCCGCCGCGAGAGGCAAACCAAGGCAGACGAGGCATCCCTGGGCGTGCATCAGAGGAAGCCCTCATGGAGCAGAGGAATGAGCAAGTACCCAGAGAAAACAAAGGAAATGCTGAAAGAGTCTACCACCGCGAGAGTTCAGGCAACCGTATCCCGAAGTGAAGATAAAAGACTCGGGCTCATCAACGGGTAAATAGGGAAGAGCAAGACCTTCCCGAAGGCTGCACACCAGGATTCAACATCAGCGGAGGAATAGCGTAAGACTAGGAGACTGAGCCCACTGAACGAGCCTGTTGGCCTGTCGGCGACTCCGTCCAGGAATTGAGGAGGACGCTAAGCAGAATGCCTTACCCAGTGTAGGCAATCGTCGGATAATGCGGGACGCAGTAAAAGGGGGGGATGGGGGCAGTGCACCAGTTGGGCTGAGACGGGAGGGGGAAATTGAGAAGAGAAAGTGCGTGTCCAGTCAAGGGCGAAGGGTCGGGGTTATATAGATGGTGTTGGGGCAGCGAGCGCACGGGCAAAAGCGGCGAGGGAAGCAAAGAGGGAGCTAGGCCGAACATGGTAAGCGCTATGCCGTTCCGGGTAATGAAATGACCGTGGACGGCAAGCGGTCAGCGGCGGCAGGACGCCGAGCAATGGGAGCCGTTTCTGGCGCCCCGCTTGCCGTCCGTCAGAATACTATATAAAAGAACTTTTAGCTGGTTATACTAGTATTAGAGAAGCCCTGTATCCTCTACCTATATCTACTTATATTCCTTAGTCTTTTACTTTACTGGCGCGAGTCCTAGATCCACTAGTACATGTGATTTAAATTAATATGGCCATATCTTACTTGCCCGCTTTATTGAACCTCCGCGGGCAAGCGTTTGATTTGCCCACGCCTGTATAATTAAAGCTGTTGGGGGGAGGTTCTAATTCCACATTTAGATAACCTAGCTAATCAAGGCCTTCTCCTGGAATGGTTGTAGGAGGTTCTTCTTTAATATTATTAGTATAGCTAGTTTTTTTGGTTTCTTAACACGTGTAAGCGGCGAGGTCAGATCGACGTCGGGTGGCAGTCGGTCGTCACTCGGAGCTAGGTCCTAGCAAGCGACAAGATGTCGGGCTTCTACGATTGTACGAAATAGGAAAGAGAAGCTGTATTTAATTGGATTCAGAAACGAATCGCTGAGGATTAGGAAGCTTAGTGATTCCTAGAGGCCTTATATCTATAGCAGTGCCAAGGGGTCGGGTCATTAAGGCAAGCGGTCATTGGTTGCTTGGTAACCAAACGGGTCTGACTCAGTTCCCTGTCGGAGGAACCTAATGCCGCTTGGTGCCTGAGGCCATGACTAGGTTCGGGAACCAAGCGGCTCTGCCTCGGTCCCTTCACGGAGATGCCTGAGGCTCCCGCTATGACAACACGGTCTTAAAGTGTTGAAGGTTCCTTGCTCAGGGGTTATCAAAGGGGAAGAAGGCAGAAGAGATCTGTAGCAGCTACATCAATGTAGCCCTATAACTAATGCATTTAATGAGTGGTTTCTAACTAGTTTGTTTATGGTTCGGAGATCCAGGGGTAACAGGATACGTGGTCGCTAGCCAGCGTCACGTGTAGACCCACTTTCATATCATAAAGGGTGGTGTAGGACATGTAATTTTCACGCGCAATTCTCACGATATTTGGTTTTTTCTGGGATTGAGCGATAGCAACGGCTTTGTTTAATCGAGATTCATTAAATTCTAGTGATTTGGTCATGTTGTGTGGCTTCAATAAGTAATAATATTGATGTGTTGGAAATCTACGGTAAATGCGTGACTACGGTAAATGCGTGGCGCACCCATAAGACGAAGGCGGTGGGTGCGCTGGAAGGCACGGATACCGCTGTGTGCCAGGGCAGATCTATTGGTCCCCATCGTCCCGTCTCTTAGCGCGGCTCTCTGACACACGTGCGGAATACGAGAGGTAGACCTTGGCCCTATCGTGCTTGGGGATCAAATACGAGGCCAATTTTCCGAAACTACTGACGCGGATGATTTGGCAGTGTTTGGCTTTATGTAAGGCAGATCGGACCAACTGTACGATTCTCGGGCGATCTAGTTGTCTTCGTAATCCGAGGTATACTTCGGCCAGATAGGCTCGGCAGCGCGAAGATATATATCTGACATCGATCTACTTCATGGCCCTGGGGCCCTCTAATGGCCCATAGAAGTTGTAAATTTGTGCCTATTGTACAGAAACAGGCACTGGGCAAAGAATGACGGAATAACTCTCGAGACAAGGATGCCATGATGTTGATTTGTCCTTGGCGGGGGCATCTTTTCTGAGAGCGATACATCTTGTAAGAGAGCCGTTTATGATCTCCGTGGCTGAAACAGTGGGCCAATGTCTGATCTAGACCATTTCAAAGATTACCTCAGACAGCGAAGGATCGCCGTTCCTTGATGTATAATTAAGTTATGGAAATCTGCTGGGTGTGGCTCTGATTTTTGCATGGTTTTGTCCCCGCCATTATACTCTTAACGCAACATTATCACCTGCGCACGGGCAGTTTTCCTATGTTGCCAATATCAGGATCCTCTTATAATCCGTTCAAACATTTATCAATAAATGATATTGGAAGCCTAGGACCATTACCTGCGGCCCTAATTTTCTTTCTAATGGTATTTCATTGGAACATTTCTAAGCCCACTGAATCATCTCCCCGTTGAATCTTGTCCAAGCGGGAAAATCCGGTTTTGCTGCTGTTATGTTGCCTCATGGACAACTTCATTCTGCTTGCCGTGGAATGTCTATCGCAAATGCATGGACGGGTGAAGAAGGATCTCGTGGAGACTGGGCTGGCGCTTCGCAATTCGCACCAGGAAGTCTAGACCCCATTTAGATTTGCAGATGGGGGTCAGCGCTAGTGGTGACTTCAGTTAGTGACCTTCTTTCAACCCTTCTAGCGTTGAACAAGATTCAGGTGGACGGATGCCTGACATATGAAGGCGAGAAGTCTCCCACATCTCCAACAATTCATATTTCTCCTAAAGAACCAGCACACAGGTGCACACCAACTAAACCGCCTCGCGCGATAACAACGTTCTTCTTTTTGCGCACACAACGAATAACGGCCCGTTTATGTATAACCGTGGCGGTCTGGATTCACCAACATATCACGCTTATCTCCAGCTGTTGTCTTTGTCGCCACCGTTGCTTCGGTCGACACAGCAAGATGGCTTCTCAGCAGAACTTCATGTTCATCGACTCCCAGGCGGATAATTCGCGGAACCTGTCGCTACGGACTAAGAAACAAGTCTTTGTTATGACAAAATACTACCAGGATCAGAAACAGGCCTCTATCGATAGACTGAGACGCAGAACAGTGCCGAGGGGGAGTCGTCGACGGGTGGGATATAATACCGGCGTTTCCCCGACTACGGCTAAAAATCGCGAGACCGCGAGAACCAAGCACTCCAAGGATCAACATCATCTCCCGCAGCGGGAATCTCCAAAGCCTGAAATCTGGTCCTTGGACGCGTATTTGGACCAGGGCTTCGTCGATCCGTTTTCCACATCGGCAATAGAAATGACAGACTCGATGAACCAATACTTCCATCATTGTACGAGGTTACTTACCGCGACAGCAGGGTTAAGTTGAAAACTAACATTTTAAAGTTAGAATCCACTCAATAATAATGTGCTATCCGCTTGATCCGACACACATGGGCATGTGGTGGTGGCAGAAAGCGATAACTCAACCAGCGCTACTTCAAGCAATCCTCTTTCTATCAGCCGGACATCAGGCAAGCCTTGAGCTGCATAGTGGCGTTGACCCTCAGGTAGTCCAGAAGACGTTCAGAAAGTGCCTCCAGCTCCGAGGTAGCGTGCTTAGCACTTTGAACGATATTCTACAGGATCCCCACAATGCTGTAGCCGAAGCTACCACTCTTGTTATTGCGTCGCTTGCTAGCGGCGAGGTACGACCCTTGAATTCTCGCGATGTCTAGTAACCACTGCTGACTGGGTGCCACAGGCCGTCAATGCCAATTTCGAGGCTCCTGAGGTGCACATGAAGGGCCTGCAGCGACTTGTGCATCGACTTGGCGGAGCCGAAATGCTAGAGCATGGAACGCTTGCTAAGATTTATGAGTATAGCATTTAGCTTTCTCCCACTCCCTCTGATGGCACCGAGCTGACTCTCCCGCCAGGTCCGACGTGCGAAGCGCAGTCCTAAATAACACCCGACCTCTCTTCCCCATGTCATCCCGCTGGCGCAGCGAGATTCTCCAGGACGCCAGATTCTTCCAATTACGGGAATCACTCAATATACCAAAGAGACTTTCCCTACTAGGGAAATTCTTCTTCAAAGCCCCCTGGTACCCGCACCTTGACTCGTCAATACGGGCCTTTACCCAGGTCCTCCACCGCCTCATAATCCACTACGAGGAAGCCCAACTCAACCCCTCCTTAATCACTCCAACAGATAACGACCTCTTCCTGGTCCTCGAACACCAGCTCCTCTCTACAAACTACACATCCCGCACAGATGATCACGATAACCTCAACGAGCCGCTCCGCCTCTCATTCCTCGTCTACGTGAATCTCCGCATCTGGCATTTCCAGGGGATCCCATTGATGCAGTGCATAGCCGAGTCCCTCCGACAGAGTCTCGAAGAACTGCCACTAGCATACCTCCAGCTAACCGCTCCGGAGCTGTTATTCTGGATGCTATGGATAGGGGGTCAAGCTTCTCGGGGCGTGATCGAGTGTCACGCCTGGTTCGTGGGCAATCTGGTTACGCTAGCGCGCCAGCTTCGGCTGGGGCATTGGGAGGCGGCGAGGATGGTTCTTGGTGGGTTCTTGTATACGGACTAGACAGACTGGAAAGCGGACAAAGCGGCGGAGGAGGAGCTTTGGAGGGAGGTTGTTCCCGAGGGGTTTGGGGGGCTGGACACGCCGGTTATCTTTATATAATTACCGTACCTCATAAGTTCGGAGATATTTAGGTATTAGTTAAATCGCGCCATTGAGCTTTTGGTTACGTGTAGTAGGACCCATGTGGTGCTCCGCAGTGGCATAGTCTTCGGGCATCCGACTACTTCGGAAATGCGGTCCGGGGATTATGCCAGAGCGAATTGTGTAACAATAGGGCTAACTGCAAGGGTGAAAGAATAGGGTACTACTGACTGGAGAACGGCAAGCAGCAGATAGCCATGCTGTATGATCATCCAGTACGTGGACTGGGTTTAATTTTGGCACTTGATTGTCCCGAAGAAGAGAATGAAGGTAGCGGCGGGAGAAATACGAGAAATGAATTCAAGTTATTAGGTAAGATGCCCACTGCTCTCTCCTGGTTATTGAGCCAAGATACGAGTTGTTTCAACGAGCGCAAGAAACAAATAATCTTAAGGGAGGGTTCCGGTGTTTGATTTAGCGTTCGAGGTGCGGCGAGGCTTCGGGGACTTGAAATCGGGGACCAGCCTATACTTGATTTAGTAGCGACGCCGAGAAACTTTTGTCGAAGAGGCTCTCAATCTACAGGGATCAGGATCCACCCCCACCAGGGCACAAACCAACAGACGGAATGGGTGACCATAGGCTGAGGGCACGGTTCCGGAGGATGGGGAACCTGGGCGCTGGATCGGGTGCTTGGTTAAACCAAAGCCTCATCAGCGACTCCTGGCTGAGCAAATAAGCACGGTCAAGGCGGCTGAGACTCCATTCTTGCTAGACCCCTAATCTCCCATGCGGCTCACTGTGGCGGTTGCATCAGAATGCGTGGAGATGAGCGCGAGGAAGGCTTTGCTGCTTTCGAAAGGATCCTGTACGGCTCGGCGAGTTGTCGCCTTGTCTGCAGGGTTCTTGGCCCCCAACTTCTGGTGTTACACAGTCGTTTCCCAGGGCAGATGTGCTCGGAGGTGCGGAGGAGAGTCGCAGTCCAACTAATGACTGTCGACCCTTTTTTATTTTTTCCTCTTCGTCCTCCCTCATCCGGAAGAGCCAGCACATCCTGCGGCCTGCAGGTCGCTAGCCTACTGCGCACCCCGATGATTGGCCTTCCACGCGCCTTCGAGTTTTAAGCAAATGAAGCTCAGCAGATTGAGGGCGGCTGTGCCGGACCTCCTGCAGCCAACAAGGGCCGGCCAAAAGCCAAATAATAGTAATAATAGGTCGGTCTCCCATCGTATTTTGAACCCCCTTATCCCCATCCCCCCCACCCCGCTTCACGGACAATGTTATGGTGAACCATTGTACAATTCAACGCGTCAAGATGCTGTTATTTCGTCGTTTCTTCATATTTTCCCTTCCCAGCCTGTCGCTCGCGACGTGCTACTATCCAGGAACACACGAAGCCGTGGACCACATCCAATGCACCCCTGGCGAGAACAGTGCATGCTGCGGCGCAGGGTCTATTTGCCTGACTAACGGGCTGTGCTTGAGTGTTGCCCAGCCGATTGCTCTATATCGGGGCAGCTGTACAGACATGAATTTTGAGAGTGACGCGTGCTCAAGAGAATGCTGTATGTAATGCTCGCCCTCTGCTCCCCTCATCTCGCCCATCCATCTCTAGCCAGAACGCAGTGAGAGAGCCAACGTTATACAATCTCTGGGAGAAATTCGTTCATTGACTCGGCTGATATATTGTACTTGCAGTCGACGTCCAGCCCGATGGCCCCTGCACAATCGTACCATACAACGTGACCGGGGAAGGGATCTTCTACTGCTGTAACTCGATCATCAACAACCCGAACGACGCGAACCCCGCATGTGCCTTCAATAAGGGGCAATTCGTCATTCCAGACGGCGCGACGATAGTCCCCGGCGCTATCCTTCTCGAGGATTATGTGCTGGCCTCGGACGTCAACTGCACCAACACGACCAACACCACCAACAACAATAATAGTAATAATGATAATACAGCAGCGACGAACGAAACGGCATCGAATGCGGCCGGGGATGAACCACGCGCGGAAGACAGTTCCTCAACCAGCGTCGTCGCAGTCGGCGCCGGGGTCGGCGTGCCATTAGGCGTTCTTTCGCTCGTCGCAGTCGCATGGGCGCTATTTGAGCGGAGAAAGAGAATGAGTCTTCAAAACTCGGACAAAGTGATCAGGGAGCTGAACCCGAATACCGCGGCTTACGCTGTGCTTGGTGATGGGTTTCAACACCAGAGTATAACGCCACGGCTACCTCATCATAGGGAGTCGCCACTGGAGTTGCAAGAGAGCTCTACGGGTTCAAACCGTGGATAACGATCAATTATACCTTATTATTTCTTTTTGTTGTTTGTTTGTTTGGTATATGTGTGTATGTGTAATATTAATATATTGCTTTGGGCTACAAGTAGCCAAGCATTGCATTCTCACTCGCGAACCTGAATTCTTGATTGGGTTTGTTGAAGGCATCATTCGCACTCAAGGTGCTATGGGGAATCGGCAAGGGTGGCTATACCGACAACTGCTCCTCTGCTAATGAGGATTCAGACAAACGAGACAACATCAAAGGTCTCTAGTTTCACGTTAACTAAGAATAGACAGCCAAGGAGTTCGACGCGTATTAGCCGCGGTTTCCTCGCTGAACCGGGTGTCCGGCGAAGGAGACTGCTCAGGACAGCCTTGTATAACCTACAGATGAGAGAATATTTCGGTCAAAATAATGAGCAAACTAGCAAACACACGCCAGCGTCTCAGACATAGTGCCCCCACGGATTCCTCCCAAGTCCCTGCCCCCCTGTGATGGATGGCCCGAGGCCGCTCCTCTCCATTCAGCCTGATGGACCAAGCGACCAATCAAGCTAGTCGAATGCTCATCGCGGCCACCAAAACCATTACGATCGGCGACTTGGCGTACAGACGCCCAAACACACAAGCACAGCCACCCATGGGTACGAACAAAAGTCGCGGCTCTTCCGTTCGCCTCGGGCTCCTCACACGCTAATATTGTCACCCGACGACCGCGGTGTTTTCTCGTCCATGCACAAGGAGATAATAGAGAAAGAGAGAGAGACAGAAAAAAGATGATAACAAGCCGCAAACTCTCCGACCTCGTCGCCGACTCGCGGCTCGTAGTCGGAATGCACGGCACACGTGCCGACTACTTCAATATCGCGCCGCAGACCTCATCGGAAGGCCGCGCGTCTCTCCGCAGGGCATGGAGCAAGGAGACTTGGATCCGAACGAGGCACCTTGGCGGCGGCGCCACAAGCGAGGTGTAGCTGGAGGAATGCTGCGATACTAGTGGGGGTAGTGCGCCCGCAACGAAGAAGGGCCAGTTGCAGGTTGTTAAGGTTGTTCCCAACCAAATCGATTTTGATGTCTATGCGGAGTTGGAGGCGATAGCGAAGTTCTCGCAGAGTTCGCCCAAGGTCAGTTTCTTTCCTGTTTTTCTTGTATCCTTTCTTTTTTGTTTGGTTTGGCCTGGGTATTGGTACTCAATGATAAGGTAATCAGTGCTAATGGCCGGCAGTACGAGGGTCTCTTCGTCAAATCGCTCGGATGGTACGAGGACGAGAATCTGTATTCATCGTCATGGAGCATATGAAGCATGGCAGCCTCTCCTCGCATCTAACGCGCCCTTTACCCGAAGATGAAGCACGACAAATCACAATTCAAGTCCTCGAGGGTATAGCGTGTCTTCATGCCAACGAGTTCGTCCACCGAGACTTTAAGCCCGATATAAGTTTATCCTTCAGCTCCTCTCTATAGACCAACTAGCTTGCGATCGCATCTCTGCGGAAAGCTGATCATCGGATACATATCTATATAGAACATCCTGGTCGCCTCCAAATGCCCGCGATGGTGGGTCAAGATCGGGGATTTTGGCTTCAGCAAACGCACAAGCGGGGATACAAGTTTGCATTCGTTCGTGGGAACGCGCAAATACCTGGCGCCCGAAGTTCTTGGTCTGCATCCACATTGGGCTGTCGCTACTACTACTAATAGTAGTAACAATGGCGAAGGTGGTGGATATCGATGCACATACCCGATGGACATGTGGTCATTAGGCATCACAGCGTTCTACATGTTCTGCCACGACTATCCATTCCACGACAGAGAGCTGGTGGCGTACCTCGCGGTTCCTTTTCCTCTGACCTCGCTCACAGACCGCACGATTAGCGAGGATGCTTGCGCATTCATAAAGGCGCTCATGACGGTCGATCCATCGAAACGGTTGACTGCCGCCGAAGGCCTCAAGCACCCATTGCTGGCTGAAGAGCCTTTTATGGAAGACCCATCGCAGGCGCCGGAGAGACTGCAATCCATGCCGCGGACCCGAATGTCAGCGCTGTTCCCTTCGGTGACGAACGCCTCAGTGAGCTGGCCGATATCCAGTACAACATGGACTTCAGACGTACAGTTACGCAACGAGGTGGCCCCGATACCAAGAGGCGTAGTCCCAGAGCCGAAGAACGTGGCGCCGCCAAACACAGGAGTAAATCCGCACAACAACGGCGACGAAGAGGAAGATGGCTCGCGAGCAAAAGCCGTGGAAGAGTTTAGCGCCTTGCATAAAAGGGGTTTCCAACTTCTCGCAGAGAAGAAATACACGCAGGCCGAAGCCCTGTTCCAGCAGGCCGTCGACGGGCGCAAACATGTCCTCATGCCCTACGATCGAGACACTAGCATCGATGCAACAGCTGGGCGTGTCATACTTCCTTCAGGATCGGCACCAGGATGCCCAACGAACGTTGCAGCTCACGGCTGACATCCAAGCGGAGTCTCTGAGCTCGACGCATACGAACACGTTGACCTCCAACTACTGGCTCGGCAGCTCGCTTCTGGCACAGGGGAAACTAGACGCGGCGCAGGAGGTGGTCGATCGGGCACTGGAAATCCAAAAGATGGTCCTGGGCGTCGACAATGAAGATACGGTCAAGTCGCTCTGGCTCGCAGGCCAGATCTATTACCAGCAGGGCAAATATGACCATGCGCTCTTGCTCTTCGACCAAGCTGCTGATGCCGCTGCGACGATCGGCGTCGACACAACAATCGGGGCTGAGCTCCTCTACCCGCGTGCATATTGTCTGTATAACCATCAGAAATACCAAGAGGCGCGGTCTATTCTCGAGGAAATGGTGCAAACATCTCCGACCGAGGACGCAGATGCTGCGCAGGCACGAAATCTTCTCTCCAATATCGGCGAACAACTTTTCCAACAGGAAAAGTACGCGGACGCAGAGTCATGTTTCGAAAAAGTCGAGGCTCGCAAGAAAGCACTCGGGCCCACACATGAACAAACTCTTCACTCGTCTGTACAGCTTGCGTCCTCGCTGCGCAAACAGCGAGAAAAGGCCGCGCGAGCACAGGAGGTGTTGCGAGAAGTCCTCGACCTCTCGCCGCCCCGAATCACCTCACAAGGCGAGCTGGATCAGTTACAGGAGCTTGGCGAGACGCTTTGGAGCGAGAGGGAGTACCCGGCGGCATATGGCGTCTTCAAAGAGGTCCTGGCGAGGCGCACAGCGGTCATGGGGGGTCAACATCCAGACACGCTGCGGTCCGCTTCGTGGCTCGGTCGATCGATGCTCAAAGAGAAACGATACGCCGAGGCCACGGCCCTGTTTACAACACTACGCAGAGACCAGCGGGGAACCCTGGGACACGACCACCTCGATGTGGCTTACAGCAACCTCGGCGTCGCCCAGTCGCTGCACTACCAGGGCCAAACCAGGGATGGGTTCCCATACATATCTGCGGCGCCGAGGATATTCAGGCGTACTCTAGGTACAGATCACCGGGACACAGTTCTCTGCCTTCGGTATCTCGGTTCGGCACATGGACAATTGAAGGAGTATACACCCGCTGAAAACACGCTGCGTCCAGCTCTGGACCTCGCAAAACGAGTCTTCGGGGCTAGCCATGAGGAAACTATCCGCACGCAGGTCAGACTGGCCATGGCGCTGTACGGGACGAAAGGTTCGTTGACGGCGCTCGAATATCTCCTGCCGGCGGCGGATGCGCAAATTGCGGCTCTGGGGGAAACACACGAGGATACACTTGATACCCTGTTCTGCATCGCCGCGGCGCTCGATGCACTGAAGCGATATGCTGAGGGCGAGGAATATCGGAGAAGAGTTGCAGACACGAGGCTTCGCTTGCTAGGAATGAATCATGCAGAGACACAAACTGCCACCAGGGCATTGGCCACGTGTCTCTCGCACCAGGGGAGATGGGAAGAGGCAGCCAGACTACATGAGAAAGTCCTCAAAGCCAGAGAGGAGACTCTGGGGACTCGCCACCAAGAGACGAATGAGAGCAAGAAGGACTTGAAAAAGTGCACCAAGGCTCAGGCGGGGAAATGGGTTATCTTCTGGCCAGAGCATCGGCAGCTGCAATATCGCCATTTATAAGCTTGTTTCTTTTGCTGGATATCCCACTATGCCCTCCCCTCGACTACCTTTATTAAAATACCCTCTTGCATTTCATACCCCTTCATCAGTCGGGTCACTCCGACCCTCCTTGACATCCCTGTCAACCCTCACAAACGGCAAATCAATAACAACCGCAAGCAATCCTAATGCAGTTCCCAGGAAAACGCAGCTCTGAACACACGAACCATCTCCATCCTCCTTTTACTAACCTAGCTTTCAATCGTCACGGCAAAGCCCAGCTGTACAAGCCACTGTCCCACACCAACCAGAGAGATGTTTCCTACTACACAGCCTAGGCGGCTAAGGGTAATAGTGGATCAGCTTCTATTAATAATAATACATTAAGTGAAGGCTGAAACCACACTCCCTGTAAGAACCATGATATCCCTAAAGGCCGTTTCTCACTGAGTCCCAATGCCTGTGTGATTTAGAGGTGGGCGCCCATGCTACTAGGCAGTGATATAAGACGCCATCCAATTACCTCTGGTTTTTAGATTCTTGATTTGCCCATCGGGCGTGAGTGGCATGTTCGATAGGTTGGTACAGAGCATGGGGCTACCCTATTAGGTATACTACTTAGTATACTATTAGAATAGTAAAAGAATAATAGGAAATAAAAAATATATAAAAATACTTATTACCTACCTATACTTAGTCTTACTTATTCTTTATAATTAATAATAGTTACTATCCTAAGTACTATATTTACAAGGATTCATGATGCATTGTGACCGTAGTCCTCTATATACTCTCGGATCGTCTGTAAACCAGGTTTACCTTTATAATAATACTTTATCTAGTACTACTTAACAGGCTTTATTATATATAGTAAAGACTACCCTTGCCTTTATCCATACCTCTACCTAACCTAACCATGGCTAGTCCTTATACTAGTTATATATTAAATAAACTAAAGGCTTTAAGTTAATTCATCTTGTCAGGACTTAGGTTAGTACAATCCCAGGGTTTAAGGAAGGCTTGAGAGGTCAACCTTCCGTAACACTTACTCTTGGCATGGGTTAAACTTTCCAACGGGGTCGGTTCGAACCGGCCAGTTGGATAATGCCAGGAGACCAAGAGTCCCGCCCATTGCACAGTCGCCTAGGCTGGGCCAAGCGGTGGGATCAATGGGGACCAATATTGTGCGTTAGGTCTCTTCCTCCGTGCCTCCTGGAATCCGCCACGTTCCAACTGGCTAGCGATTCGACTGTGATCACGCGTAGCACAATCCGACACAGTAAACTAGCCATGCGGCTTGCACAGGATACCACTGTTGGACATTACTTGGCCAAGGCAATATAATAGCGTCATGATTGTAGCTGTCCAAGCCATGTATAGTAGCATTTCATTTCGGAGCCTATGAAGGGAATCATTGGCGTAGCTTTACACAGGTATCGGAGATACAAGGATTCGAAAAGAGGAATTCGGCTATTAGCTACAGAGATTGGAAATCTGCCAGGATTCTAATGGTCCGTGCCGTGGCAGTGGTAGAGGGCGCTCATCATGGATGTATTTAGTGACCGCCGAATTGATAACATGGGGTTAGCGGGGACAAACTTCTCATCACTTTTAATCGGGAATGGACAAGGTAACTCGAGCCCTGCGGACCTTCTGCGATATAGGCGAGTTAAATGGAACATAAACATAAACCAGATACACAGCGTATTCTCCGGCGTTGCTTTTAACGAATTCTCGCCTGTTTATTGATTTGCGGGGTGAGGCTGAGGCCTTTTTATCTCAGTGATGCCAATATACAGGCCTAACTGATAACAGTGCCCTCGCATCTGAGAGGCCGAAGGGCTCAGCTGCATCCATATTACTAGGCACTGATGTAGACCAACGCCTGGGCACATGGTATGGAATCAGAGAGATGATACCCTATACTCTGGGTAGCGACGAGTGCCCCTGTGGTGTGCGGTGTCTGCGGCTCAGCGATCCTACGATAAATATAAGTACCTAGAAAACGGGCATTCCGCTGTGCAAGACCGTGGGCAATAATGAAGAGAGACAAGGTCACGACGAGGGGTGGACGATGGCAAACATGGCTGCGGGGTAGATACGCCGACGTATGCGGGCACAAGGGTCGAGGCGCAGCTGGGGTTTATTCAGATCAAAGATCAAATTTTTCATCAGGTAGTCAAGACGCGCGACACTTCGCAAAAACGAGTTGAAACTAGGGCGATTGATGAGAGGGGTCTAGTATCGATACTAGCTTGATACTAAATACCTCGATTCTCACATGGAAATTGCTCGTTATTCTAACCTATGGAAAATTATTTGCACAAGCCTGTTATGAAGAGCTACCAATACTATTCTAAATAGTAGAGCCCAATAAATATTTCAACATTCACGGATTTGCTCCTTGGTCAACATCCCCCGCCACTTTCAAAGATTCCCTTCTTCAATCGCCAGCGCGGAAAGACCGCACGCCGCGGAGATATACACTGTAACGCTGTGGCTGCCTGAGCAAACATGCACACGCATGTCTTGCAGATTCCTTGAACCATTGGCGGCTGCTCGATGATCCGGCCAGTCCCGGCGAACCGTCAATCGAGGCGCAGCAGCCACCAGGGCCTGGACCCTGGACTAGTTTCACATTCCTCAGCTGTCATTTCACCCGACTCTATAGTGCGGGGTACGCTCCATTGCCTTCTTTGCTGCTCGACATACGGAATATTTGGTCTGATTGGTGGATAACTATAGGTAAACAGGGGGTTTACAAAACGAGGGTAAAATAGCCGGCAGGAGGTGGACTTAGTGAGACTACCGTGGGATATTCCGCTAGCTGTTATTGATTACTGGCGAGAAGCCGGTGCACTGCGAAATGTAGTTATTGTGAGTGACCATTACGGTTTTGACGGAGTCACCTTGATTGTGGCTACATGAGCACGGCTACCAGGCGAACAAGCATGGCCAGAGCTACTAACACTAGTCCAAAGCCGACATGGCACATAAATCCTATCAAGATACGAGTTTCCTCCGGCCTTTTGGCAGTTGATTCCCCATGAAGCATGGACTTGGTCCAGGCGCTCTTCGGAAATGTTAATCCGTAAGAGATCGTAGCCCTCGCCTTGGTATCCATGGCAGATTAGACCCTTCTCATTCCAGCAGCTGATTCTTAGCGGACAAGTCAGGATACAGCTACTGTGTGGCAGGGACTCCTCCTGTCCCACTATCCTGCATATTCGTGAAGTTTGCGCCAGCCATAATACCGCATGATTGGTATTCAATCCTGCCTGTTTTACCCTAGCTCCCTCTGTTCCAAGGGCCAAGCAGGCCTGTTGCCACCGGCTTCATTTCCTGCAGCTTACTTGTCTCACGAGGATCGCTCTGCCAAAGTCGTATTTATAGCTTCCAGGTTATTGTTTATTTCCGCGGACTGCTCGTACATAAATACAACCCTAATCCAGACCTCCTCTCTTACGTCTATCCCAGATTCCGCCTCCAGTTCATCCCTTCCACACATAGCTTTTGCCAGAAAGGTCCACCCTCTACAACAACCCAGCAAAATGAAAGCCGTAATCTACAAATCCCCAAACCAAATCTCCCTCGAAGAGCGCCCCAAACCAACCCTCCTCCACCCAACAGACGCAATAATCCGCATCCTCCACACAACAATCTGCGGCACAGACCTGCACATCCTCGCCGGCGACGTCGCAACCGCAACACCCGGCCGAATCCTGGGCCACGAGGGCGTCGGCATAATTGACGCCCTCGGCGCCGCCGTGCACAATTTCTCCGTCGGCGACAAAGTCCTCATCTCCTGCATCACCTCCTGCGGGACGTGCCACTACTGCCGGCAGCGGCGCATGCCGTCGCAGTGCGCGAATGGCGGCGGGTGGATTCTGGGCAATAGCATCGACGGCACGCAGGCGGAGTTCGTGCGGGTTCCGCACGCGGCGTTCTCGCTGCATGTGCTGCCGCCGGGGATCGATGAGCGTGTGGCGGTTACGCTGTCCGATACGGTGCCGACGGCGTACGAGTGTGGGATTCTGAATGGGGAGATCGCGCCGGGGGCTAGCGTTGCTATTATTGGGACGGGACCGATCGGGCTGATGTGTTTGCAGATGAGTCGGAGGATGTTTGGGCCCGGTGTTGTGGTTGTTGTTGGGCGGGGGATGACGAGGGTTGAGATGGCGAGGGATATGGGTGCGGATCGGGCGTTTAGTGTTTTGGACGAGGGGGGCGCGGAGAAGGTTATTGAGGATGCTGTGGCGGTTTCTGTTGGCGGCAGGGGGTTCGATGTGGTTATCGAGGCTGTGGGGAATGCGGAGTCGTTTGAGATGGCGCAGGGGCTTGTTGGGCCTGGGGGCACGATTGCCTCGCTTGGGGTCTTTGGGTGTTCGTGCGAGCTGCGCCTGGAGAAGCTGTGGCATCGCAATATCTGTATGTCTCGTTGTTCCCGCCATCTTCCGCGTTATGAGCGAGGGTTTCCTTCTTCACTGCTGACGTGACACGCTCTGCCATCTAGGCCTACGCACACGACTCATCGACGCCGTGTCGACAATCGATCTCCTTCAGATGGTCGAGGGAGGAGGCATTGACCCAAGCTTCCTGGTCACACATGGTGCGTTTTGATTCCAGTCTTTTCGCCATTCCAGCGATATATCTCGGCGTCTGCTAACTGCCTGCCTCTCCAGATTTCGCCTTTGCCGATATCGAGAGCGCATACGAGGCGTTTGAGAAATCGTCCAAACACGGCAGCTTGAAGGTCGTCGTGTCCATGCCGGGCTCGGAGTCTGTACCTGTGTCTGGTGCGAATGGCTCGTCTGCGAATGGGTCCTCGCAGGCTTTGCGTGTGTAGGTCCTGAGTTGCAACCTTCCATTTCACCTCAACGCTGGATTACGTTACGGACACAGAGAGAGAAAGCTTCGCGATGGTAGTACAGTCATTTTGGCAGCAAGGCCAGTGTATCAAGACCGGTGTTCTCGATGCGTACGTATGCAGAGACTGTTGGGACCTTTAGGTATACAGCCGTGGGTGGGAATGGACCTCCAAACAATAATATCTGTTCAGTCTTCTTCTTGCCCTTGTCGGACTGATCACCGTATCTCCCAAGCTACCCATGCAACCCACTCGAGCCGGCTTTTAGTAGATGGTAATGCAACTCCCATAAAGCTCGCAGGACGATAAGGAGCCATTAAAGTAGACTCATATCACCACTGCTGCAGTCGGCAGACGGAGAAAGCAAACTAATTTGCTTGGAAATCACAGTCCAGCGTCAAGGTTGCGCACCAATAATTCAGTTTCCACGTTTATTAGTCTCAAAGTCACAAAGACACAGAATGGCTCCTGTAGTACTGCTGGCAAGGTACTCCACCAATACACTGCTTGTGCCTGTAGTAGGTAAGCAAAGACACTTTCTCCATGCATGCCGCTACGTTGCTTCGACCACCCGCCGACACTTGACAGTGCAGATGGTGAAGATGGTTTAAACCGGGGGCGACACGGCGGCGATGGCGTGGCCTGGCTGCTGTATACGGCATAGTCCAGCCTACTTCTCCGGGTTATTGACCATCAGCTTCATGTCCAAGGCCCGGCGGGTACAGGTGCGGGGCAAGGCTAGGCTAGGGCCATGTGGAGTGAGCGATTGGCGGGCTGCATCCCCGAAACCGAGCCCAAAGGCTGAAAGCGGGAGGTTGGCGCTCTGCAGCCGAACTGCCCTGGCTGGTCGTAGACGGCTGGATGAGAATAAGCCCTGACATCACCCGGATCTATACATCGTACATCCCTGTCCCCACAGGCTGCGAGGCTGCCACGGACAGATAGTCGATCGCCGGGAACGCGTCAATCCAAAAGTCGGCCGCCAGAAAACTCACCAGCTTCTTTTCGGTATGGGCGGGGATGACCTACAACACACGGGTCCGCTGCTCGTCAAGTAGCCTCCAGCTCTGCAGGCTAGCGGCCGCCTGATGTGCGCGTAAGCATTCCGTGGCAGATCCCTGCGGCTACTAGTGCGCGGTCCATCTCGGCGGCGGGAACGGATGCACGGTCAAAGGATTGGCTTAGGGGCCCCAAGGAGCAAGGTGGGAATGAGGCTGAGGGTAGTCAATGTCGATGGCGGGTTCTGTGCCTTCTACAACCGCCGCATCGCTTGAGTTATAGGCCCAAACTATCCGTCAATGCTAGACCGTCACCGGCATCTGCGGTTGCAAACCAACTGATTGGCCTGGCATTGGTGTAAGATGCAGATCGGCGGACAGACCCCAGAAGGTAGTATCGGTCTCAGCCAATTCACATTTACGAGGATCCAATCGATCTGTGTCGATAAGTGGCCTTATGAGATTGGCCGGTTTTTATGTCGCACACCATGGTCAGCAGAATGACGTGATACAGTCCTTGCAGGCTCCCTTGCATGGCGTCGGCTTTCCGACAGGTCGCGGCAAAATATGTCGATGCGTTGTCTCGACTTGAGCCGCAAAGCTCCGATGCCAGGCCAATCATCAGGACTGCTCTGTCGATCGCATAGGGAACTAGAGTCTCCTGCTCCAATCAGTTCGTACGTCCAGGAGTTCCGGGCCGAGATGGCGGACAGGCCGTTGATCGACCAGTCATGGAGGAGCGTGGGCCGTGGCATTCAGGATTTGTCAGATTGGCGAAGTGGCTGACACGATGCCACCGTAAGCTGACTTCTTGCATATAGTGCTTGTCTTATCTTGGCTTCTTGGCTGAGTAGCAGTGATTCAAGAGTAGATGAACTGCACAGGTACCTGGACAAGTAAGTACGGGAGTAAATCCTTCGCACGCACTCTTGGAGCTGGCGATTTATCTCTTGACCTTATGTTCACTGCTCGGAGAGAATAGACCCTGCTCCTGACCGGAAATAAACTGGAGGCTTGTTAGAGAAACCTTCTACCACTTCGTGTTGGTATAATCTCTATCGCATCACAGTACCCTACCTCCATATTATCCTACCATGGTCGAACCTCCTACCACTATACCAGCGAGAGCAGGAGGAACTCCCGGTAATAATCTGGCCAAAAGGTTTGTGCACTGGGTTATCTCGCTCAGGCCAAGTCATTAATCCACCCACAGACGAGGCCATGCACCAGTGCTCGACACGCTCTGGAGGGAGCTCGATATAACGTATCGACTACTAATGACCAACTGCTTCCATTTCGTCGTATCCTACTACATCACCTTGATCCCCCGGCTCATGCTCGACTCGGTCCCTTACAACCAAACAATTAAAGCCTTGGTGTCCTGTTTCCCATATGCCCTCCTCACAGCCTATCAGTTCGAAATCGCCAATCAGTGCACATCCCCAAAGGAAGACCAAGTCAACAAGCCGCACCGGCCAATCCCAGCCGGCCTCCTTACAATAGCGGATGCCCGGAAACGATGGATCCTCTCCTGGCTATTCATCCCCGTGATACTCCACGTGTGGATAAACACCGAGGCTGCACTCTGGGGTTGCCTCGCACAGGGCATCATTGCCTTTTTCTACCTGTGGCCCGCGTTCAACAATCCGCTCTGCCGCAACATCTTTGCGGGCATCATGATAGTCCCGCTTAAGCGCGGGCTCAATGCTCTATACTACACCACCATCGCGCCAGAAGCGAATCTCAGCATTTGGCTCGATGTAGCCTCGGCCCTTTGGTTCGGCACCACATGCCACATCCAGGAGTTCCGCGACGTCAAAGGCGACCGGGTATCAAACAAGCGAACTCTCCCCGTCGTTCTATCTCCCCGAGGCATGCGCGTCGTGAGAGTTCTTACGGGTGTGTACGTTGTTTCTCTAAGTGTGCTTGCATGCTGGCTGGTAACGCAGCGCGTTTCTAGCAGTGATGAGCTCGTCCTGTGGACTGCGTACCTGCATCTCTTTGCATGTATCAACCTTGCGTTTCGCCTTGTCTGGAGCGAGAAGCTTGCTCATTCTACTTATCAATATGCCTACTATCTGGCATTTTGGACCTTTGAAGTGGGTCTGGTACTTGTCTATTATTGGGTGAACTAGCAGCTGTAGAAGAGTGTTTAGCAAATATGGCCACTTAATTTGTTACCTACTTTATTAATTGCCTTTTTTCATCTTGTTGATTTACCATGGTGATTCAACTTCCTGTTATTCGCAAGTTCACGTTTTAGTTTGCCTTGTCAAGTCTAGAGATTTACGATGTACTTAAAGATACCATATACATATGCGGCCCACGTCTTGAGGGATAAACGTTCAGATTACTTGCTCTCTAAGTCCTATAGAGGAGGGCACTAGTCTAGAAACCATATTGCCGTATCATGCCAGCAGTTCGCTGCTCACCCTTGTGAAAATGCCAAATAAAAGCGACACGCCAAGCATAGATTCTACCAGTACTGCCTTGTTATTACAGGGTCTGCCAGGGTAGGCAAATTAGAGTTCCAGCGTCTCTTACCCTTGAGCGTTTATTATTAAGAAACTTGCTTTTGTTCCTTCATCCGTAGTTCTATGTCACCCAGTGCCAGCGCCGATATTAGGTTCTTTTAAATAGTCCACCATTCCAGCCCGCTACTATAAGCCCAAATACCATGTATTCTATATAGACCCGAATATAGGCCCCCCTTCATGGGCAAAATCACCTAGCTGGGCAGCTGCACGCCCGAATAAGTACCTCCGCGAGGACGGAATGTGAATTCTGTTCTTTACTTGCGTAGGAGAGGGATGCCTACTTATTTGTGCCGCAATACAACATGGCTCGTGCATGCGTCGATGTTGCCAGCCTTGGGTGCCTGCAACTATATATATCTAACCCAATATCCGTCTTACATGGCATCGTATGGCTTACCGGCGAACTTCAACCCTCAACTGGAGGTATCTTTACTCTCACCGTTAGCCTTACTACTGTGTACTTGCGTGCTGAGTCTCCTTAGTTGGCCCCCCTGGCTTCTCGCGTTTCATTGTGGACCATTGATGTGCGGGGGCAGCCAAGAGGCCTAGTATCCAATGGCAACAACAGACCTGGCCCGGCGGCGCCCCTTGGACACTAAAAATGCAGTGCTACAGCGCACCACCGGGGCCTGATTCGACAACGTAGAGAGACCATGTGGGCTCTCGCACTTTGGCCAAAACCGGCATAGTTGCTCTGGGGCCCCTAAAATTATCAGCCCCAGGTGCTGGAGTACATATCTCGGTCTCCGCTGCCTCCCGGTTAAGCATCGACGATAAGCTGGAGCAGGCACACCACGCGGTATGTACAGGGATCTCTTTACTGGACTTGGAGACCCCTGGCCGCATGAGATAAGGAATGCCACCCTAGATTAAATCAATGTTGGCATGGAACCCAGTTCATCCACCAGACCCCCTGAGACACTGCCTGGCAGCATGCCCGCCAAACCTGACAAGGTGCTAGAGCGTTTGGTAGTAGATGGAGGCCCTGATGAATGGCGACTCTATTGTGCAAAACGGCGACAGCGCCCCCGTGTTTGAAAACAGCTTTGAAGAGCAGCACTTCAGCCTGCGCTCCATCCTCGCCATTTCCTACTCCGTCACAAATACAGCCATGGCCATCCTTGCCGCGCTGGCAACTACAATCAGCAACAGAGGCCCAGTGCTTCGGGACCGGTGTCAGATCAGGTTAGCCATTGGCGCGTTGTGCATGACAGTTGCGTTGGGGGAGCTCGCGTCGCATTTGTGATAGCACCGGTTCCAATCCCAGAACACGAGTAGGTATCAGTAATGTTTGGAACCTGAAGCATCACAGTACACACCCGTGGCCCTGTAGCCTAGTTTAATCCTACCAACATATACTACTAGCTTCTCGAACATGATTCTCTCGCACTATGATCTAATATCCACGGACTCACATTCACTAACCCATTGAGGCATTCGTACTGCCTCCCCCTGTCCGCTCGGAAGACAGGCCCATCCCACGCCCAGCCATCGGTGACCGTCCGGTCATGCCGGCGCCGGACAACGGACGGGGGGGATGTATCGAGCCGATCGGTTGCATTGCTGCCCGAGTCGCAGTATATCGCGCCCAGGGCGTCACTGGGACTATGGGCGAACCCAAAATTCGGGGAGCGTATGGCGTCCCAGAGCAGGGCGTGGCCGAAATCATGCGCGGCGATGCGGAAATCAGCCGCAATGCCGATGCGCGAGTTCGGGGCCGAGGAGCCGAAGAGAAATCCCCCGGATCCATTCCCAATTGCGTTTCCCGGCGCTTCTGCATTGACCTCGTTATCCAGCGCGCGGTGGTCCACAGGGACAGAGAACCGTGTGTTGTTGAATAACAGCCTGATGGGTACGCCAAGGTCCAGTGGGAGCCTAAATAGCTTCGCAATGTGGCGGTAGGCGCTTGTTGCTGCGAACCAGTCACTCTCCACGCTGTCTTTAAATTCATCTGCGAGCACCGGTGGGGGGATACTGGTGGGTAACTAAAGATCTTTGATCTCCGCATATCTCCCCTTCAAGGCCTGGGGACTTGATGGGATTATATCTAGTAGGAAGAGCCTTTCCCGGAGACGGTTGAGGTCATTGATATTGCCCGTCGTTGAAGGGGCACTGTGAGCGAGCTTTGTGGCAGGGTCACGCGAAAAGACCCAGCCATGTAAGCCGGCCGTGAGTGCTCTCAGGTAGAGAATGGTGCCGTCCCCGACTTCAACAAGTGCCCTCCAGTTCAGGTTCCCGTGCCCAGACATTTCCAGCGCAAAGAGAACATCTTTGACTAGGTAGTCGCGCCCTTCTTCAATTGTTTCCGGGACTGGCGGCAGAATCAATGTAGGCGCTGATGCATCGGCAAGCTTTTGTCTGTTGTCTCTTCTGTACCTGTACACATAGAGCTGCTGCAGGTTGGCTTGCTCTTTTTTTATGTTGACTCGCTCTGCGGATGCATTAAGGGCTAATAATTGCCGAAGATCATCCTGCCCAACCGGGGTAGCGATGTATTTTGCCTTGTCGCCAGGCCTGCTCACCTCCACGTCCGCTGGATGAATGGTGCTAGAGGAGTTGAGCACCGGGTTCTCATTATTCACCGTGATGCTAAGTTTCGCATCCCAGACAGGCACGTCGTGGAAGGTTTGCTCGTAGGTCACAGCTTTGCTCCGAAACCGCTCCCTTGTTGCAAGGGCCTTAAGGTTGAACGAGGGGTCGGCCGCAGACTCGGAAAACGTTGTAGGCGGCGTGAAATCGGCGGGGCTGTCCCGTAGGACTCCGCTGGGTATGTGGTAGTCGCCTGCTACTTTAAGGAGATATCGATGGGCGGCGCTTGCGGGGTCGGATGGCGGCTGTAACCCAGTCCCAGGGACGGGCCACGGCTCCTGCACATGGTCTAGACTTTGGGCTGTGCCATCTTGCTTGCGCACGACCTCAACGTTTGGGTCTTGGTCAAAGGGCATTGTATGGATGAATGGACAATATCAAGTAGGATTTTGTTGTACTACTGAAAGGTATCTTTGATGTCTTGCAGATCAGGATAGAGCAGGAGGATCGTGTCTGATTTATACATCACTCTGGAAGGTGCCATAGTGTGTAGTGAATAGCCATTGCAGGGCCTGGAAGAGTCTGGAAACCTATCCTAGGAAAGAATACGGTTCTTTCAAGATGCAAAAGGAGTCATAGATGCACGAGCTTGATCCGTATAGTATGTATTATGATGGGGTGGTGTGACTTGCCCGCTGCCAGTTTGAGATAGCTCTAGTGTTCCTTCCCATGCGATCCCACGGAGTACGGTCTTGGGATCAGTTTAGTAGAGCCACTCACTTAGATTGCCGTACCATGGACCGTATGATACCTGTCCTTCTTGTGAGGAACCCTAACGCCCAGGCCTCTCGCCGGCAAGCACAGCGGAGATTCAACCCTACCACGTGGAGAATTAGCCTGGGGATGGAGGGCGATAAGCTTGGAATTGAAGATTGACTCGGATAATAGGAGGGGCCTCAAATATCTCACTATGAAGGAAGCTGAACAATCTGCGTAGCTTCTATCGACTGTATGAGGTAGGGAGGAAGGACTTAACCTTCGGGGGAGGTAGTTGGCCGGGACTCCAACCGTTGTCACTTCCTGAACGGAAGGGCCACTGGACATTGAACCCCCTACTTGCTATTGTTAAGGAAGGGCGAAGGACCGCTGGCTGGCCCCCGATAAGAAGTTGACCACTTGTTCCAAATCTCTTCATCTGAGAAAGCATCCTTCTTACCTATAACCGTATCGTTACAATAGCAGATCTCAAGCCACCTCCCCGTCGGCACCGTCGGCGTCTAGATCCGGGCAAAAGCCCCCACAGGCCGAGTCGGGTCGGCTCGACCTCACCTCGGACTCTACCTCGGGCGGATGATCGAGGCCAACCTGATTTTCCGGAGCGGGAATGGAACAGATTATATCGGCTAAGAATGTCTAACGATGCAGGGCAATAACATAATCCGACTGATAACAAGCGTCGCCGTACTCCAGGCACCAATGCATTCGCGGGCTGAGCTCGAGTGTTATGCTTCCGATAGTCTCGTAGTAAGTAGCATTGGTCTAAAATAAAAAGATAAAACCAAAAAGAGAAAAGCGGAAGAAGAAGAACAGGGTAAAGGAAAGGTCAGTCAGAAAGAATCTACAAGAATAGCAAATACACACCCCCGAGCTCACACGGGTACATGCCATATCAATCAAATCCACTCCCCAAATTACCCGCTGTAATCAATCTCAACAGCCAACCTCACAGCGCCCTCAGTAACAGAGCCCCCAATCCCATCAACCGCCGCCTCAGCCGCGGTATACGCATTCACCACACTCGCTGCATCAGTGGTGATAGTCGAACAATCCTCTCCAGCAGCCGTACAAATCCTCATCCCCTGCACGGTCAAATCGGCATTCTGCGCCTGAATCGCACTAACATCCCACCCACTCCAGCCATCATTAATCGACGACCCGAAGTCGAATTCACCCCAGGTACACGCATAGCCGCCATATTCATCCGTCGGCAACGAGGTCCCCTCCGCAGCGCCCCATCCGCCCTGGCTATCCTCGTCGAAAGCAACGTAGCGCGTCTCGCCGGCCGCCAGCGTGAAATTCACCGCGGAGTGTCCATACCACCCGTTCATTCCGCCATCGGGGCCGATCTTGTTCCAGAAGGAGACGAACCAGTCTACGGTGTTGCTGCCTGTGATTTGGATTACGTATTTGTAGGACGATGCGGAGGATGAGTCGACTTCGATGATGTTGCTGCCCCAGGGGGAGCCGACGTTTCCGGTGTAGGAGATGCCGCTGCCGGTGGAGTTCGTGCGGTCGCCGAAGCCGGTTGTTGAGTAGACGCCGTCGGAGGGGGTTGAGGACCAGTCGCTGGAGTCGGAGGTGGATGTTGTGGTGGAGGTTGTAGCAGATCTTGCGGTAGTAGAGGTGGTGGCAGTGCTTTCGGAAGCAATGGATGTAGAGCTCAAGCTGGTCTCGGATGTAGTGCTCGAGTCAGTGTCGACAACCATATCTTGCTTGATAGAGAGTGTGGAAGTCCCAATCACGACGGCATCGCCGGTAGTGGTACTGGCAGTTGAGGTCGAGGTCGAAGAATCCGAGACGGAAATCGTGGTGGTGGTAGTGGCAGTCGAATCAACAATGACAGTGGTATACACGGTAACGACATCCCAGTTGACGACAGTGGTAGTAGTCCAGACAGTTTCGACCACCGGATTAGCATCCTTCTTCTGATGCTGGTGAGCAGCCTGATGCAAGCCATGAGCTCTGGCCGTCGCCGAACCAGCGGCGAGGGCAGTGAGAATGAGCGACTCCCATTTCATGGTGAATGGGTGAAATCAGAGCTATATTGAAGGAACGACAAAGTAAGGAATGTAGACACGAGGTGTCGAAGGAGTGTCGGAATGATGGACGTTCAGAATCATCAAGTGCAATCTATTAAGGATGGGGACTGCCCCTCATATAACGCCAGGGGCTACAGTAGTACAGCGCCAACGAGTCGAAAGAATGCGACTACTCGGGAATAGGTGGGGACGACGAAGAAAAGTTATCCGAAGTGCGTTGGAGGATTCGTACTATTCTTACGACTATGCACTGGTTATTCATGTCCGGAAATGGCCACATGCACTAAAGGTAAGTGCCTGATACCTATCTAGAGCAGTCTATCCGGCGAGGAACCAAACATGAAACGCTCTACCGCAAGTCTAGAGCCTGCGCAGCGAGTAGGCTGGTCGTTCCTGCTCAAAGTGCCGCCATGGTTCACTTGCAAGTCCACGCCTGCCATCTGGCGCGTTCGTCGGTGGCCAACGTGGATGGCGAGTCTAGATCGAAGTGAAACGAGCAGAAGTTGAACTACGCGCCGCACAGCTCGAACAATCTGATCCACCCTACGATATTCCATGTATTGATATTTAGCGATAAGATGGGTGGGAATATCCGCATTTTCGCAGCCACGCGATCGACTTACGTATACCTGCGCCCCCGGCTCCACCGACCCGGCACCACGCACCACAATTGGCCTGGCGGCAACCAAACTGCAAAACCAAAAGGCTTAGCTTGAATATCAATGCCCGGTCTAGCCGGCTTCTTGATCGGTTATTGGCTGTTTGATGACAGCTTAGCCCACATTGAAGATTGGACCGAAGGCGACAACGTATAATTTCTGATTCTTTGAGTGCTTTGCCCTCATCTCGCACATTTGCAGTAATCGAGCCACTAAAACTGGACTTCAAGGGCGGCCTCCCATCCTGAGAAGCAAAATACCTGTAGATGGTGCTTGTTGATTTTGAAACTATTCAGAACAACGCATGATTGGGTAGCCGCAGCACAACTACATACTTGGACTCACCCCCTGCATACCTTACTCGGTTGCATTTTCTAGTGTTCGGTCGATTGGTTAAAGGCGCACATTCCTCATAAATCCTCGCACCCTTGGCATCGTCCGCAGTACCTAGTAGTAGCTGGGTGTGTCGCCAGCTTGAGAGCCGTCCTCTTGATTTATTAAATTTCCTAGATTCATTAGGTGGTTAGGGGTGGGTGGTCTCCTGAATCTCGCACGCGCCCAACGTGCCCCGGGTGCGAATCACCATTAAAATAGCCCAGACTCTCCGGATTGCACTATTTGTCGCGGATTGGAGTGAGTACTGTCAACGACAAGAGTGGGGTGGTTATCATGGAATGTATTTTAAAAGCTCTTCGTGCTTGGCGACATCCAGTCGCAATCCCTCTCACACTGGTAGTTATTTCTGGTGATACCTCGCAAAAAGGGATCCAAATGAAAATAAATGAATGTCCATGACTCGTGGATCGTAAAGGAAGCTAAGCCCCAGCGCGCCTAAGAATGTGGCGCTCAACAAGCCATCGAACGTTAAAACCAACCAGCACACTTCCAAGGACCAGGTAGTTGATTGAATATGAGGCTACATGCGCAGCCTTTCCAAGAACCAGTCTAGGAATTCTTTTAGCACAGCTTAGGGGAACATCGCCTGAGGTATAAGGCTATTGGAGACCTTAGTATCCCCACGGACATCTACGTCCTGACCAACGTCCTCAAAATCCCCGTTCTCCGGTGGTTTAATGGTGCTGCTCTTTTATAGGACTTCGAGTCGATATTCCAGTTGGCCTCGAACTATCAAGTATGCATGTACTACCCTGGCTTGGATCAACTGCGCGGACAATGTCATTCTCGCTCAATCTATCATCCTTAGGAAGCTTGTCTGTGAGTAGCAGAGACGAAGCTTGACAACGGTGTCGACCTATGTTTAGAATGCGCCACCTAAATAATCACATCATATCCCCGGAATCCCAAGCCCCAAACAGGAGCCCATTCATCTCGAAATCAATATCCTGGAAGAGCTCATCGAAGCAAATGCCCGGCGGAGACTGATCAATCTGTAGACTGCTTGCGCCCACACCGACATTCATACTACCCGCATTAATCCCGCCAGCATCCCGGCTAGAACCGCAAGCACGAAGACCGCCACCAACGCCACCACCCACCCTCTGTATCCTCTCCGCAAGTCTCTCAAAAGCCCGTGCACAGTGGCCCGCATATGTACAAAGATGCCCATGCGCGCGCAGCGCAGCCAGAACCGCCTCCCAGCTGCGCGCGACGGCCTCTGTAAACAGTTCTTGATGGAGCATGGCGGCCAGGAAATTCGCGCCGGCGATGTGGAGGTAGTAGATTCGGTACCACCAGGGGAGCAGGGCGATTTGGGATGGTTGATTTGGATGTGAGTGCGGATGTGGATACGCGTTTGGTTCGAGGGTTTCCGTGACGAGGGTGGTGATTTGTTGAGCTGCTTCTAGGCACATTGTCGCGGCGTTTTGGAGGAGGCGATTTCTGAGACTGCCGGTGGCACTTGTTGGTCGTGGTGCTGGTGAGGCAGGGTTGGAGGCCATGCAGTAGATGCGTGCGAGCATGGGTCTATAAAGGTAGATGCGGTGGTGGAGGTATCTAGCATAGACACGAATCAGATGGGCGGAATAGCAACCTAAGTGGTGTGGTCAAGTAGCGTTCTACGAACTCACCGCAGCTGAAGCAGATACCCCTCAGCACGAGATGATCGGTCAACAACCATCTTGAGATTCCGTGCCTGCCACTCGGGCGGCAAACTGTCTTCCCACTTCTGCAAGGAAGCGTCGAGTTGCAGGGCTGCGGCGCAGTACTCGTCTTGCTGGTGGAGTCCCGATGCGGGTGTACTCCGCGCTCGTAGCTGCGCGAGTTGGATCTGAGTGCCAATCTCGTAGAGTCTCATCCCAAACGAGTCGCGCTGCGCGCTGTTGGCACCCCTTCTCTGGGAACTAGCTGGTGGGAGTGGCACGAGAACGAGGGTCGATGGCTTGCCGAGGGACCAGGATGTGCAGCTAGACTGATGAGTTAATGGCACATACGAGGAGGGGGAATGGGTAGGGAACTGGCTGAAGACAGACGAACCGATCAAGAGCAACACAGGTCACCCAGACCTTCATTTTCAGGTCCTCGTCCTCATCTTCTCCTACCCCCCCATGGCCACACATACTCTGCGCCATGCGAATTACCACCCCAGCAGTCATCCACGTCTTATGCTGGTTATCCGTACAATGCAGATACCGATTGACCAGAATCAAACTCTGCAGCAGTTCCAGCGAGACGGGCGTCCATAGCAAATCACTCGGAAGCAGCGCCCAGGCGCGGAGGAAGAAGCGGTTCCCCTGCTCGTTCCGTTGCGGGGCCGGGATGTGCTCTTGTCTTTGGATCGCGAGGGCAAACACAGAATTCAAGATACAGAGCCAGATGTTGAAATCGGGGCGTGTGCATGGTAGTCCCTCCAGCGTGGAGTATATTGTCTGGTAGTTCTCCATGAACCGCTGGCAATCCAGGACCGGCTCCACGGGCTCGACATATCGCCAGTATATATCAACCAGCTGATCAGCATAAGCCCGCGGTGGTAGGTCCGTTACAAAATGCGAGCGTGTGGAGTTCACCTTGTGATCCAAAAAGAGATGCTCGAAGAGGGGCGCATCGACAAAGGGGACTTTATGCGGTTTTGCAGCCGGGTCGATGGCGGCGACGACCTGGTCTGCGAAGCGGCCGTGGGCGCCGTAGTATGTTCCGTTCTGGTCCGGTCCAGGGTTCCCCGGTCCTTCGTCCGTATAGCGAGACTCGGCGAAGGGGTCAGTATTGTTTGAGGGTGTTCCGACCGACGCTGGCGGGGTGTGACGGGAGTAGTGAGCCGAGGGTGTGAGATCATGACCATGAGAGCTCAACTTGGGCTGTGCCATGCGGGTGTTGGTACCGTTCTTCCGTGGAACGGTTCTCGTGCATCCTTGATGACCTGTTAGTCGTGGAGGATGACGGGAGAGCGAGATAAGATACCCGGACGCGTGCCATCGCACTTCGCCTTTCTTGAGCGGCAAGTGGCACAGGCGCTGCGGACCTTTAATCTAGGCCTGTGGGGCCTGGACCGGAGATTCTGATCCATGCACTTTGTCGGTACTATCTAAGAAGACTTACGCCGTGTACAAGATGAGAAACGGGCGAGACGGATGGCGATGCGGCCAGGAAGAGTGGGGAGACGACCTCCAGCCTGAGCGCGACGGGCCACGGCCAATCAGAGGCAGATCCGGCCGGCCAGGACGGACCGTGCTTTCATTGGAGCATGTTCCACCAATGAAACGCGCTTCCTTTCCAGCAGCCTCTCACGGAGCAGTCCGTCTCCTTGAGTGTCCACCTGCCAGTCTGCCCTATGCTGCCATCGATATAAAGACTGGCACTCGTACGTCTACGGGCAGCCATACTCAGCCATTGATACATCTCCACGATGTCTTCCGCATCCAAGACTACCATCTCCGACGCGGAGCGAAACCACGCATACGCCGGCTCAGGGACTAAGGAAGACCCATTCATCGTGGAATTCCACAAGGACGACGCGGGCAATCCCATGAACTGGAGCGAGTTACGCAAATGGTGGATTACGACCATTGTTACCTTCTCCGTCTTTGCTGTGACGTTTACCTCCTCTGCGTACTCGGTTTCGGCCGAACAAGTCTTTCAGGACTTTGATGTCAGCACTGAGGTCTTCACCCTGGGGCTTTCGCTGTTTGTCCTGGGGTTTGCGATTGGGCCCGCTGTTTGGGGTCCCTTGGTAAGATAATATCCTTCGTTTATTTGCCCATTAGCTAACAGTATCCTTTCCGCAGTAAGTATACCAGTCGACATGTATACTCCCAGCTGAGCTGCTGCTAACATGTCAAGATCCGAACTATACGGCCGCCAACCCCTGTGGATAACCACACACATCGCAATGGTCTCCTTCCTCGGCGGCTCAGCCGGAAGCCACAATATCGCGACCCTGCTCATCCTCCGCTTCTTCGCCGGAACCTTTGGGGGCTCCCCCCTCGTCAACTCCGGCGGCACCATCGCCGATATCTTCCCGCCTGCCCAGCGCGGCCTCGCCCTGACCATCTACTGCGTCGCTCCCTTCCTCGGCCCGATTCTTGGACCCATCGTCGGAGGCTTCGTCTCGCAAAGCGCAGGGTGGCGGTGGGTGCAGGGGCTCTGCACGATATTCATCGGCGCCGTGGGGATCCTAGGTGTGGTCTTCGTGCCGGAGACGTACGGCCCCGTGCTCCTGCAGCGCCGCGCAGCGCAACTCGCACGGACCGACGGTAAAGTCTACGTGAGCGTGCTAGAAAAGCACCAGGGCAAGAAGAATCCAGCCGAAGTCTTCAAGCGCGCGCTCTTCCGCCCCTGGATCTTCCTCTTCCTCGAACCCATCGTCCTCATCGCCTCGCTGTACATGGCCATCATCTACGGGACCGTGTACATGTTCATGGGGGCCATGCCAATCGTCTACAACGAGCACCGCGGCTGGAGCGCCGGAATCGGCGGGTTGTCTTTTCTCGGTATCATGGTCGGGATCATCCTAGGCCTTATCTACGCGATCTGGGATAACAACACGCGCTACACACCCCTCTTCAAAGAATCCATATCCAAGTCGCACCTCCCCCCAGACCCGGAAACCCGCCTCCCGCCCGCAATCCTCGGCGGACTCGCCCTCCCCATCGGAATGTTCGCCTTCGCCTGGACGAACGCGCCAACCATCCACTGGTCCATCAGCATTATCCTGTCATCTCCGTTCGGCTTCGGCTGCGTACTCGTCATACTCCCGATAATGAACTACCTGATCGACAGCTACACGCTGTACGCGGCGTCCGTGCTAGCCGCCGCCGCGATCTTCCGGTCGATTGTGGGGGCTGTCTTTCCGCTCTTCACGACGCAGATGTACCATGTCCTGGGCATTCACTGGGCAAGCTCGGTGCCTGCGTTCCTGACGCTGGTCTGTGCGCCTTTTCCCCTTGTCATGTATCGGTATGGTCGTGCTGTGCGCATGAAGTGTAAGTATTCGTTTGAGGCTGCGGAGATGTTTCGCAAAATGCTACTGCAGCAGGCTGGGGCTGGGACTGGGACGCCTACGGCTACGGGTACGGATGGCGAGGAGGAGTGGAGAGGAAGGAAGAAGGTCAGCAAGGATTCGGGTTCGGAATGACGCCGCTCTGGGCGGATGTGGCGATGGATAGGTGGTGCCCTGTTGTTGGGTTGTTGCGGAGATGGAGTCTGGTGGTGGAGGAGGGACATGTGCATTGACGGGCGGTGGGGGAAGTTGGGAACCTGGATGTAAAGTAGGGTGGCTTCAGCTGGGAGGGCAGAGTTCGTGATCAGACAAATGCATATGTATCTACTCCTACATCCTATATTAATCTCTAGTAATGCTGTACTGTCGCTGCCTACCGTTGCTATTATACCATATCATTTGAACGGCGTCTGGCTAGTAGGCCTGTTCTAACAGCACGCATAACTACCAGCACAACAACACGCTATACCCCATCACGTATACTATGGACTGGGCGTTGACCAGGATTATCGCACCTCCAAAACCAGTAGAGCCAATATATTCCGGCCTTTGCATAGCCAGGATTCCCAACCTCGCCCAGAACACGGGTAGCAGTACGGGAACCAGGGTCAACTTAAGGGTTGCAGATTCGATTGGGAGTTGTCTGGAGAACCTCTGCGTGTCCTACAAGATCAAAAACGCAGGGCAGAGCAGAGCAGGGTAGTCGACGCTCCCCTACCAACCACAAAGAAGTAAATAAACACACATTACATAATAACGGTACTAGCTAGAACATCAATATCAACCCCAACATGAATATCTCTAATCAAACCCCCCATCCAACAACCACTCCCCGCCCCAATCCCCCGCACTCGCACCACTACCACTCCCATTACCACCACCCCCAGATCCCTCATGCAACACACCCCCCAACGCATCGAGCGCCTCAAAATCCGGCACGCCCGCAGGGCGCGGCACACCCCCCCACGGCCTAGACGCCGCATAATTATCAAGAATACTGCGCAAACTCGTATTCAAATCCGAAACCCCACCCTCATGCGGGCGATCAACGACCGGTCCCCAAAGTCGACACCAGCGTCGATTGAATCCCTCAAAGAAGGGCCGTGTGTCGTCGGTTAGACGCGGGATTTTCGGCTCGTTCTCGGAGCCCGTTGGGGGTGTGTACGTGGTTAGGGCGTCGTCGGAGAGTTTCTGGAGTGTGCGGAGCGCGCTGATTGATGAGGACCATTGTTTTGAGAGGATTTGGAGGCACGCTTTTAGGATGACGGTGTCTTCGTTCGCGGATTCCCAGAGTGGTTCGATTTTGTACGCCGGGATGAGCACAAGACCCGCCATGAGTGCGTAGAATGGTGCCGCAGGACCCAGTCGGGAAAGTTCATCCTTCTCCAGGAAGTCACGGTATATCCCGACGATGAACGACGCACAGAGGAGGGATCGCGCCGCGATGGGGGAATCAAGACTCTGCCCGCCCGCGCGATCGAGCATGATCAGCGCCGCGAAATACATGACGAGGACCTGTCGCGTTTGCAGCGACGAACTCAGCGAGGGTCCCGAGACGGTGTGGAAATCGTGCTTTGCCCAGCGGAAGAGCGAGGTCTCGAGGGTGCGCGTGTGTTCGGGCGGGAGGTCGCGGCGGAGGCGGCGCTGGGCGATTGTGCCTAGCAGTTGGGCGATCGAGACGTAGATGGGGAATGTGCGGGCGGGGAGGTCTTGGGTTGTGAAGTCGTCGAGTGTTGGGGGTTGCATGGCGCTGACGCTGTTGCTGTTGCTGTCGCTGTCTGTGGGGGTTATGGAGAGGGGACGGCCGAGGGTTGTGGATGTTATGTTATCGAGGAGCTGGCTGGCTGTTAGAAAGTGTTTAGCTTGATGGGAGGTAGGGGGTGCTCACGACTAATGTCCACCAGATCCGCCTCCGAATCCCACGCTGCGGATCAGTGACGGCCGGCTCTTTATGTAGTCCGATCTGAAACGCAATCGTCTCTGCCGTGCGCAGCCAGAACGCGCTCGTATCCGTGCAAACGGTCTCGGGTCCGACGGGACTATACCAGTGCAGCAGGATTGCACTAACAATCGAAATCAGAGGATTTCGCTCATCCCCAAAGAAAAACAGCAGCTTCGCTCTCCGGTAGAAATCCGCCGTGGATCCGTACTGGTTCGGCTGCGCGGTGAGTCGACTGGCTGCGACAAAGATCGATTGTAGCAGGAGGACCGTAGGCTGCGATGTCTCAAGCCAGACTGGATCGATGACAGGCGTCCAGACGTGCCCGAACTCCATGAACGTCGCGATGAGCTCGTTCTGGATGGGTTCCGGCGGGAGCGTGAGGGCGCCTTGGTCCTTGAGTAGCTGAGTATCAGCGCTGGAAAGAACCGCTGTTTCAGTCGTCGGACTGGCCATGACCATCGCATCGTCGGCGAAGGTATTCCTCGCGAAATACCGGGGTGTACGGTGATATGTCGCCATGACATCGTGCCTTTTCTCCTTCTTCGGACCAGCCGGTAGAGTGAACCCCGGGATCGAGAAATCAGATGCGTTTGAGCGAGTCCGCTTGCTGACCGGGGAGGACGGATTATTCATGAATTGTTTTCGCTTGCGCGGGTGGGACCTGGAGGTGGTTGTTAGCAACTTGTTATTTCGTCAAGTGAGTCGCTACGTGCATTCTGGGTTGCCTTTTTGGCAGTTGGATCAGGAGAGTTGTTGTGGGATGTCGCACTTGAGCTGTTGTCGTTAGTAAAAACAGCCAGCCAGAATCTGGAGTCTATCACCTTGTTAGGGCAGATTATACAGGCATTCAACATGGTGGTTGAAGATGGATAAAATGTTCGAGACACTCATGGTGGCGAGAATCAAGGGAAACCGGGCGCAGATGCATATTTAGAACAAAGAAACTGGACAAAGAGCACTTTGCCCTGGAGGAAGACCGTCAATTCGAGGTGCAAGGGCCAACCAAAGACAAGTTCAAGACGAGCGTCTTTGTTCGCTTTGGCGTCGGATCGGCTTTGAGGGAGTTGGGGATCCGTGGGTCCCGGTGGCGCTGCAAGTCTCAATCCATGTGCCTGGAGGTCTCTGAAGGCCGATGGGCTACGTCTCAGATTTCGGAGAAGCCCCACAGTTGACCAACGTCAAGGACTTCAATTGACCAATATAGCTGGTTCGTTACCCCTGAAGACCCAAATTTCCTAGCGCCCCCCGTTTTAGTCCCCCCTCGCCCCTTCTTTTTTTCTTCTCCGACATGCGGAGATCCTCTTCAACAACGCAACATGTCAAGAACGACCACACCACCGCTAACGAGGTTCCCCTCAGAGATCCTCTTTCTAATCGCCAGCTACCTCGACGTCCCAGGACTCAACGCCCTCCTCCAAACATGCCAGCGCTTCCACTGGCTCTTCGACGCGCTGCTGTATCAGCTGGCCCGGAAATATATAGACGTCCCTGGCGCGGGGACGCCGCTTATCTGGGCTGTTCAGGAAAAGAGAACATCCGTATTGAAACGATTGCTTAAAGGAGAGGAGTGGCCGTCGGATAAATGTCACGGGACGACTGCGCTACATGAAGCGGTTCTCTGCGATAACATCGAGGCGCTGAACATCCTCCTAGACGCCGGCGCAGATCCGCGGGTTAAAGATACAGGGAAGGAATCGGCCCTCGCCGAGGCGGCGGGGAATAAGAAGGGCGATGCCGTGCGGCTTCTACTAAATCGACACATGGACCTGCAGCCGTGGACGGAATTCGAATCGTGGTGGGAGCGCGCGTTGACCCGCGCAGTCGCCGACAGCAACGAGTCGATATGCCGAGTACTCCTCGAAGAAACCGAGTCGGCGCATAGCAGCAGCGCCGACAGTAATAGGCTGGAGATTGTGAATGGCGTTCTGCACTTCGTCGCGGGCTGGTACGGCGATTGCAGCGTTATCCGCCTCCTTGTCTCATACGGCGCAGACCCCTCGCGCTCGAGCGCTGGGAGTCGCACACTCCTCCATCCGACGGCACACAATGGGCACGTCGACGCTGTCAAACTTGCGCTGGAGTACGGCGTCGACCCGACCGTGCTGAACAACGATGGTCTAACGGCCCTGCACCTCGCCGCAGGCGACGGCCACGTCGACGTTATCAGCGTTCTTCTAGACGCAGGGATCCCCGTCGATATCCCCGGCGAACGCGGACTGACGGCCCTCCTCTTCGCAGCACTAGGCCGACAGGATATCGCCGCGCGACGACTCCTCGACGCTGGCGCCAACGCACGCGCCAGGAACGACTCAGGCTTCAACGCCCTCGACCTAACAATCCCCATGTCCCCACCAGCAAGCCTGATCGACCTCCTCCTGCAAGCCGGCACAGATCCCAATCCACCAGTTGAAGAAATCCGCATGACGCCGCTCCACTGGGCCGCGCGAACCGGGCAATCCGAAATAATCAGCCTGCTCTGCGGCGCAGGCCTCGGCGTCGACGTCAACCGCGTCGATCAGCGCGGACGCACGGCGCTGCATTTGGCTGTGCGGGAGGGACATGCGGATTCCGTCGAGGTGTTGCTTCGGGCTGGGGCTGATGCGTTTGTTCTTGATGAGCGCGGGCGCTCGCCGTTGGTTTTTGCGACGCGGAGGGGGGATCAGGGGATTGTTGAGATGTTGCTGAGGCCGCCTTGGGTGTATGAGGGGGGTGATGGGAAGGATATTGAGGTTGAGGTTGAGCATCATGGTGAAGGGTCGAAGGATGAAGTATGAGGGGGTTTGAGGATTTAAGAGGGGTTGATTTGGAAGTCACGATGCTGGCATTGCGACGCGATAGAGAACTCGAAGCCTCGCGGCGTTTGGTCGAGGACCTATGAAGAATTGGCATTGTAGAGCGCCCATACATGCATGGATATATAATATACTACATCCAAACAGAAAAAAAGCCGATATGCGCACGCGAGTGCTCTTGATTCATACCTTTATTTCCATCCCCAACCGGCTCGACGGCGGCCAGTCCAGGCTTAATTAACGCCGTTATGCTGCACAGCAATCCTCTCAGGAACGCAGTTTTTGCTTGGTACCAAGGCCCCTGCCTCGGATGCTGGCTCAATTAGGGATCATGATCATGCTGCGCCTGGCACGAATCACGATGATGGGAGTTGTTCTCTTCGCTGGAGTGGCAGATGGGGCGATTTGGGCGATCGCAGATTTGGCCCCGTCGCTAATTTCGTACTGTCGAGGCGCAGCAACGCAACACTGCCTCGCGATCAGCAGGCACCAGGCAACTCCATTCATCACTGCCAGACTGAGTTATATAACAGACAGCGCCAGGTTATCTCGATAGCCACAATCATTACAGCAAATCCTGAGAATCGAAAATATGGTTTTCGCAGAGATCATCGAGAGGCTCAACGTCAATGGTGCATACATCCTACATCCTCCCCAGACAAGCCCCGCACAACTTCCAGACTACTACATACTCCAGACTACAACATACTCGATACTAACACCGTCCTCCAAATGACTCCAGGCCCCTTCGACCCCCTCGCCACCCGAATCATGGCGGGGACGCTTACGGGCCGCGCAGCACGCAACCTCCTGAACCCAGACCGCGTCTACGAGGAATTCACCGGATTGGCCGTAACAGGAGACCAGCCCGCTGTCCGCCTCCTCGCAAACCTCTACTCGATCTACGAGCTTTCCCACGGGATCCTGATGATGCTCCTCCACGGCCAGGGCGAGTACCGCGCCCTGACGCTGTTAATCGCGGCGAGCGCGGTTATCCATGTTGGGTTTGCGGGGGTTGTGTTACTCCGTGGGGCGCCGCGGGGTAAGACCTATGCGCATCTGGCGATTGCGGGGATCTTTGGTGGTTGGTGGTATTTTTGTCGGCGGGCGTTAGATAGAGGGGAAGGGGGTGTATAATTCCTGTGGATTAGGTACAGTGCTGTTGAAGGGTTGAGCGAGATAGTCGATTCCATGACATTTAATGAACTGCTTCGATAATGACATGCTTATGCTTGCAAATAAGAGCTTGGTTGAAGTCGAAGAGAAGAGGTCCGGAGCGAGGGAAGAGGTCTTCTACATAGGATTCCTTCACCGGGGCAGTCCTTCGTTCCTTCCCTAACAGTACAGCGCGGGGAAGTGCGGTGCGTTGCATTCATCACAGTCGCAACCTAGATGACGATGCATCGTGGGGGCCAAGCTGAGGGGTAGGCTGAGGTCAGTGGCGTGGCTAGCGCGAGAAATGAGGGGTTGCATCGAGGTCCAAGGCGCGCGGCGCTGTCAAGCATTCCAAGACTGTTAAGCCTTCTCGGCGATCGGCACCAGATCTCTTTGCGAAACTCTCCGTAAACCTTGTCTAGCACTGGTGACGATGGAGCTGGAGCCGGAGCTTTGGGGAAGGGGCTCATTCTCCGTAGCCTAACCGTGTCCACAGGGACGGTAGAATTGTTATCTTCAACTGAACTGCCTCCAGTATACATAAACACGACATGGTGGAGGATGTTGTGAAGAAGAGGTTCCGAGCGAGAGGTCAGGTTCTTATCGAGGTCGCTGGCGGCGGCCCTTTGCGTCTACCTTAACTGTCTGTACTCTTGAACGTAGGCACGACTTGATGAGCTCCCCAGTTTTGGCATGGCATCGATGCAACGATCTGACAATCGTCGTCGCTGTGTATTCCCTGTTTGAGCCACCCCCTCGATCGACCGTCGACGCGTCGTCAAACCACTAGTAAACTAGCACTACACTACCCAATTCAAGGCGCGAATCAGCCTCCCCAACCTGGGGACCCCAGGATGTCCGGCTCAAGCCTTGACCTGCGGTTCCCACACACGCAGGCGAAGACTGGGCCAACTCCTGCTGATCGATGCCATCCCGGTTGAATCCTCTTGGATCTTGTCGTACGCAACACCTCCGCCAATGACATCCAAAACCAGCATTGAGCCACCGGATTAGAGTAACTCTATGGACAGCGGGATGACCAAACCGCCAAGTATCATGCGACGGTCAGGACAAACTCTACAGACTGTCCGTGGCCTGTATTGCTGATGGCGGTTATATAATCCATATGCCTCAGAGCATACTTCGTAGCACTCGAAGTGCCGTCGGTCACACTTCACACTTCGCATTCTCACACGCTTCTAAACCCCGGGGTTCTCGAGACGATGCCCTATGTCAACGGAAACATCTACGTGATCACGACCATTGCGGTCATCGGCGGTGCCCTGTTTGGCTTCGACATTGCGTCCATGTCGGCCATGTAAGCCCCTCACCTCCATACTGCCCTCGCATCCACTCTGTGACGCCGCTGCTAATGGATGTTTAGCCTCGGCACCCAACAATACAAATGCTTCTTCAACGAAGGCGGCGTCGACTCAGACGGCAAATGCGCCGGTCCCACATCCAGCACGCAGGGCGGGATTTCCGCGTCGATGCCGGGCGGCTCGTTCCTCGGCGCGCTGTCATCTGGTATCATCACCGACGCGTTCGGGCGACGGCGCGCGATCCAGATTGGTGCCATCATCTGGTGCATTGGGAGTGTTATTACCTGTACCTCGTTTAGTATTGGACAGCTCGTTGCGGGGCGGTTCATCAATGGCATCTCCGTGGGGATTTGCTCCGCGCAGGTCCCCGTTTATGTCGCTGAGCTTGCGCAGCCAAGTAAGCGGGGGACGGTTGTTGGGGCGCAGCAGTGGGCTATTACATGGGGTGTACGCCGTCCTCTCATACTATGTCTCCTGCATACATTCTGTTGTACTAACAACGTGCTGCTAGATCCTGATCATGTTCTACATCTCTTACGGAAGCAGCTTCCTCGACGGCCCCGCCGCCTGGCGCCTCCCCTGGGCCCTGCAAATGATCCCCGCAATCTTCCTCTACGTGGCCCTCTTCTTCCTCCCCGAGAGTCCCCGCTGGCTCGCGAAAAGACGCCGCTGGGACGAATGCCACAGCACGCTCGCCCTCGTGCACGCAAAAGGCAACCTCCACGACCCCTTCGTGCTGACCGAACTCGACGAAATCAAAGCCATGTGCCGCATGGAAGCCGAGAACGCAGACGCATCGTACCTGGACCTCTTCAAACCGAACATGCTCAACAGAACGCACATCGGCATCTTCACACAGGTCTGGTCGCAGCTAACAGGCATGAACGTGATGATGCTCTACATCACGTACGTCTTCGGGATGGCCGGGCTCTCCGGCAACGCGAACCTCGTCGCATCTTCAATCCAATACGTCATCAACGTCGTAATGACCATCTTCGCCCTCCTCTTCATCGACCGCTGGGGGCGTCGCACCCCGCTCCTAATCGGCTCAACGCTCATGATGACATTCATGTTCGCGAACGCAGGCATCATGAAGACGTACGGGAAGCCCGCGCCCCCGGGCGGCCTCGACTCCGTCGCCGAGGAATCATGGGATATGTCAGACGCGCAGACCGCCGCGAAGGGGGTTATAGCGTGCACGTACCTGTTCGTCGCGTCGTACGCTCCGACATGGGGTCCTGTGTCGTGGATCTACCCGCCGGAACTGTTCCCGCTGCATCTGCGCGGCAAGGCCGTTGCCGTGACGACGAGCTCGAACTGGGTGTTTAACTTCGCGCTGTCGTATTTCGTGCCGCCGGCGTTTGAGAATATCCGCTGGAAGGTGTATATCCTCTTTGGGGTGTTTTGCGCGGCTATGACGGTTCATGTTTTCTTCTTCTTCCCGGAGACCGCGGGGAAGACGCTCGAGGATGTGGATGGGATGTTTGTGAGTGGGGAGAAGGCGTGGCGGACTACCGTGCAGTATCAGGATATAAGACGCGTGGAGCAGGGGATGGCGGATAAGAGCTTGAGGGATGCGGGGGCCGGGGGTGGGGGTGGGGGTGGGGTGGGGAATGTTGCGAATTCGGGGATGGGCGTTTTGGGGGTGCCGAGTGGGCAGACTGGACAAAGTGGACAGATTGGGCACACTGGGCAGGATGCAGATGCAGATGGCGTGGGTTTGGGTATAGCTGTCACGAACCTGAGTACCATCCGCAGTGCCGATGTCTGAGCGGTACGTACGGCTCTACTCTGTAAGTGTGTTTTCTTTTCAATTCATGAGCCGGTGGCCCGGGGTAAAAGTTGGTTGTTTGTAAGGCGTTATTTAGTAAGTAACTTTGAAGGTGGTGGATCTGCGCTGGGCAGTAATTGGTGTCACTAATATGGGTCCTTGCAATGTGAGGTCTTTCCGTATCGTGGGATACATGGGGTCATAGGTACTAGTAGTAGGACTTGCAAGTTGCATGATTGTCTGGCTCAGCTCCCTAACTTCTGGCAATATGCATTTATCCATCCTATTCTTTTTTATTTCATTGTTTAAAAGAGGAAAATGGGCCCTGTCCCTCCTGTCTCAGGCCCCACAGCCGAAGTGTATGGAGGAGTTTGTGACTATGGTTTCCTTACCTCAATACTTAACTAGTTCGGCTTTCGAATGGCTACGGTGGTGCTTTATCGGGATGGGGGCGCGGGTGCTCAAGTCTAGCACAGCGAGTCGACGGCATCAGGCAGCCGTCAAAGGTGCATAGTTTGCAGCACTAGCATATGACGGTTTGATTTCTTGAGCTTCCGACGATAGATCCTTGTAATTCTGAAACACTGAATAAAGTTGACCAGGCTGGAGGTCCGACAGCAATGCCGTGCGGCTGGTTGATCTAGCCTAGGTCGCTATCTACTACGTATATATATCATGCACGCCCACGTATCCCAACCCCACAACCAGTAGCCAGCATAGCAACAGACGAGCCACAAGAGATTCTTCTCCATGCCTCTCTTCATGTCATGTGCCTTCTAGGAC
Organism: Aspergillus carlsbadensis; assembly: GCA_025688815.1. Taxonomy (NCBI): domain Eukaryota; kingdom Fungi; phylum Ascomycota; class Eurotiomycetes; order Eurotiales; family Aspergillaceae; genus Aspergillus; species Aspergillus carlsbadensis. The sequence continues at coordinate 61,568 of MU628204.1, read as the reverse complement.
CACCCAGCCCATGTAGCAAGCTGCTTTAAAGTTATGGTTGCGAACTTTAGCTAGGCTCCCCCCATTTCCCTCTGCTACATACCCCGCCAGCGAAGATTGTCTAAACGGCCATTTCCCATCTCCCGATCAAGCATCTTTTACGGATTACAACGGCGATTACCTTGCCTGAACCCATCATGACCTGACTTGGCCTGAGTGTCTTCTGAAAGTGCGCCCAGGTGACTCCCAGGCATCCCCGGCGACTGGAAATATACTTCCGTTTCACGCGGACAGTGGAAGCTAAACTGAACATGACGAACCTACCCGAACCTAACCTACCACCAAACGAGTCGCCGGAGATAGGTGGGAGATAGGTAAGCCTTCTCCTGGAAACTTGAACTACACCACAGGTTGAGTACCGGAGTTCATCGCCGCCAAGCTGTCGGCGTTGTACCTACCTACCTGGATCTGGGCGCGTGGAGTTGTTTCGGCTTTCCAACTTGGGGCTGAGAGAAAGAAGGGCCCGGGGGTGTGCTAGACTACCTAGGGTATCTATCTAACTGACTGTAGCCAGTACGAAATGAGGACTCGAACCTATGCTTCTTGCGTCTTGTTATCATAAACTAACCACGTAAAGTGCAAGCGTAAATGACCCCTAAACCAGCGACGCAGAATCGTCGAGTTACGCCGTCGATGTCCCAGGTTGAGTCTGCGGCAGGGATGCCCGGGCAGATGTCACTTGGGATGGCGATAGCGAAACTGCGAACTGTGGAGGTCGAAGACTGAAGCTACGCAGGGAAGGAGCGAGGGTCTTCCAAGTTTGCAAGGTTGTGGCCATAATTTGGAAGGAACTACGACAGCATAGCATGGTAGGACGAACAGGGAAGGAGCGATGGGCTGCCCAGGAGATCCCGAACGACCTCTCAATTCTCCCCGAAGCTCCTATCCAGGCCTTACCTTGCACATTGCTGCCATCGATATGGCGATCGGTGAGCGCATGGAAATCGGGTTGAAGTCATATGAACTCCCCTAACACGCTTCATTCGTTTTACGGGGCGGCGACGGACCTCGCAGACGGGCGCGATGTCTCTGTCAGTACTCGGTAGCAACATCAGATGCTGTACCGTGACCTCCCCGCCTGCCACCGTGCGATTCACAATTCGCCTTCTGAATGGCGTCAAAGAGGCAATGTCACCCTATACATAACACACATATCAGGGGCAATCTGGCGATGTAGATGGTGCAATCGCGCATTCCAACTCGACATCCAAAGCGTGGTGTGTGTGGTCTGATGCACTGGGACGCCGGGCAGGCGACAGGATTATGAGTCGGGATTGAGCACGTCGCGCGCATCTTTGTCCATGCTTCCGATTGATTTCCTTTACTGTCACTGGAACGAGTCGAGTCATTGCCAAAAATCCGTGGGTCCACTCGATAACTACCTTATCAGCAGAGAACCCACCTCCTCCTTCGAAGGAGCAACCTAATACGTGCTGCCGGTAGACGCTGGGGCCAAAAGTTGAAGATGGGATTGGCCCAATGGGAAAAGGAGAGAGAACTGGGAACGAGGAATCTGACAGGTCCAGTCGGTCCGACTCGGGGGTCTGGAGTTTGAACTGCAAGAACAGCTTAGCGCTACGGCAGCTGACGATGGAGGATCCATGGTTGGGTTGGAAGTTTGGAAGCTGGTAAAGAAACTTTTTGGTGCGGCGGCTGTGCGGACTTTTCCGCCACCCTGCATGCGCCGAGGCTACACTGAGTGTAGATTCTGGAGTATACCTGGCCTGTGCGAAGGTTTGCATTTCCAAGCTTCAACTTTTGGAGAAGGCTTGTTCAATCACACATGTGAGACCATCATCAGTACCGCGTGATGCCTTTCCATCGGTCGTAACTCCAAACCCCAGCGATAGGGCATCTTTCCCAACCTCGCTTAACAAGATTTTGTCTTGGCGGAATTTACGATGGTAAGCCCATTTACAAATCAGTCAGCGCGATAGGAATCTGTGTTGGAAGACCTCGAACAGGCGGGATATTGGATATCAGGCCAGCCGCGTGCTTGGCGGTCGCAGTGCTCCAGGACGGCCGACTGACTTGGGAAGAAGCCCCGAAGCACAGGCTGTGGAGCCAGAAGGCGCGAATCTGATTGCATCGCCGGTGTTTGCCACGGCACCAGCACCCCGCAGCCGCCGGGCTCGTGGCGAGGTTGGATCATGAATTTTGGGTAAGGATTGGAAATCACCCTGCTTGATGAGATTCCAGCGGCCGTGATTGCTCCGTTGGTGATTCCATTATGCGGGCAAAATCTCCTGTTGGTCTGCTGGTCAGCTTGACTGCGACTCCACCTGCTGTACACTGGTCGACTCGCCACCAGCGAAACAGAGTAGTGGGTCCATCCCCAGTCGCCCTTCACCCCCAAGGGTTGGAGATACGAGGTTAATCCCAACTTCCTGTTTGGCAGCTAGTCCAGCGTGAGGTCGCATCAACCTCGCTGCAGTCAAACCTAAATAGATTGCCCGACAGTTCGTTGGGGTAGACCATGGCAGCCACTGTCTGTGAATGCTAAGCGACTGCGAATAGGCTATTTGCCCCACAGTCTGAAACCGCCAAGCTTCTTTTCGAGTCGCAGCGATGGTGAGCCGTGGGCACGAGACCGGGAAAGGGTTGGCATTAACAATGTTAATCGTCCTGGTGAAGTTTCTGTCGGTGGGCGCTGAAGTATGCGTCTGTCTACGTTTTTCTCTCCGTGTTCCGTATGGGTATCGAGACGCTGACACTTCCACTCGATGCACTGATGCGCATCCCTGTCTAGTTCGAAACTTATCTCGTCAAGATCGTCTTATCTCGCGTGCTCCCCGACTGTATCCGCCCGACTAACTCGCATTGGCAGCCACGTTGCAGCGAGACCGGCGGTATCCGAGACAGTAATATATGGGGAGACGATAGCAGACGGTTAGCTCTGGTCACGACACCGGACAGGCTGATTGCGCCAAGGCTGGCGGAAGCTTCCACGCTGAGCTTATTGGCCCACAGCCCAGGCCACGCCCGCGGTGCTGCAGGTCGGCCACTGGGTGGCGACAAGCCGGTGCTTAGCTGGACGGTGATATCTCGTCGTTGCACCCTATAGACCTATACACACGGTGTAGTATTATCATGCCAATCTGATATACCTCCCCTTGGCGAGTCAAGCCGTGATAAGGATATTGGCAAACCTGGGCAGGTGGCCAGCGTGCATTCTGCCTGTGCGGGTCCAGCCGACGCGTGCTTGGCAGCGGCCGTAGTGGCTCGAGCGATGTAACGACGAACCGGCCAAGCAGGCCAAGTCGGCCGCTGCTGATTGGCTCCTCGCTTGCCCCGACCGCATGTTGCAATCACGCCTAATATCGCAAGATCCCTCGGTTTGCCCTGGGTTACATCGCCGTCCCCGGCCCCAAGAGGCCAATAATGGCACCAATCGAGCACGCGCCCCTTATCAGGTCGACCGTCAACCGTCCACAGGTTTAAATCTCGCTGATCCCTCTCCTTAGAGTCACGGTCCAGGGTTTCTCATTCCATCTCGACCATCTCCAGCATCTCCCACGATGGCCGCCCACAACGACATCGTCGTCTCGCACGACGCTCCCGGCATCGAGCCTGTCGGCGCCGAAAAGGAAATCCTCAAGGCGCCCTCCGTCCAGGACAGCGAGGTCCTTGAGGGCTCCTCGAGCAGGTCCGTCGAGCGGCCCACCGACGAGGAGCTCAACACCCTGCGCCGTGTGTCGGGCAAAATCCCCTGGATCATGTGGACGATTGCCTTTGTCGAGCTGTGCGAGCGTTTCTCGTACTACGGGTCCGCCGTGCTGTACACCAACTTTGTCAACCGCCCGCTGCCTCCGGGCTCCACCACGGGCTCTGCCCCCGATGGTCTCCCCGGTGCGCTGGGTCTGGGTCCCAAGGCTGCCCAGGGAATCAGCTTGACCAACCAGTTCTTTGCTTATTTGACGCCCCTCATGGGTGCCTGGATTGCTGATGCGCGATGGGGTCGGTACTGGACGCTGCACCTGGCCATCGGTATCTGTACCGTCGCCCACACTGTCCTGGTCGCCTCGTCCGCGCCGAACGTCATCGTCAAGCCCGACTCGGCCCTCGCGGCGTTTGTCATCGGCTTCCTCACCCTCTGCGTCGGCAGTGGTTTCTTCAAGGCCTGCGTCGCCCCCCTGCTCGCCGAGCAAAACGAGGACGACCAGATCCGCGTCGAGGTGCGCAACGGCGAGCGCGTCATCGTCGACCCGGCCATCACCAACAGCCGCATCTTCCTGTGGTACTACTTCTTCATCAACGTCGGCTCCCTCACGGGCCAGATCTCCATGGTCTACGTCGAGAAGTACGTCGGCTTCTGGCTCGCCTTCCTCATCCCCACCGTCCTCTTCCTCGTCGCCCCCTTCGTCCTCTGGTCCAACAAGAAGCGCTACCGCCTCAGCCCACCCACGGGCTCCGTCCTCTCCAAATTCTTCAAGGTCGTCTGGTTCGGCAAGAAGCGCTCCAACGGCATCCGCAAGTTCGACTGGGACACCGTCAAGCCATCCAACGTGCCCATCGAGGAGCGCCCCGCATGGCTGACCTACGACGACGCCTGGGTCGACGAAATCCGCCGCGGCCTGATGGCCTGCAAGGTCTTCCTCTTCCTCCCCGTCTTCTTCCTCGCCTACAACCAAATGACCGGAAACCTGACCATCCAAGCCGGGACCATGGAACTCCACGGCGTCCCCAACGACATCATCCAAAACCTCAACCCCATCTCCATCGTCATCATGGTGCCCCTCATCGATAACCTGCTCTACCCGGGCCTCCGCAAAATCGGCATCGCATTCACCCCGATCAAGCGTATGACCACGGGCTTCTTCATGTCCTGCGCATCCATGGTCGCCTCCGCAGTCATGCAGTACTACATCTACCAGAAATCGCCCTGCGGCTGGCACGCGAACAAGATCCTAGACGACGGAACCCCCTGCGCTCCCGCCCCCATAAACGTCTGGGCGCAGTGCCTCCCCTACATCCTAATCGGTCTCTCCGAGATCTTCACAAACGTCACATCCTACGAATACGCCTTCTCGAAAGCGCCGCTGAACATGAAATCAGTCGTGATGTCCGTGAACCTGTTCATGAGCGCCATTTCCGCCGCCATCGGACAGGCATTTACGCCATTGTCCGATGATCCCTTGCTGGTGTGGAATTACACCGTCATCGCGTGCATAGCCCTCGTCGGCGGCGCGGCCTTCTGGTTCACCTTCCGCCATCTGGATACCGATGAGGATAAGTGGAATATGCTGGCTAAGACGAAGTTCATTGGTGCGAATCAGCCCACGGCCGCCGAGCTGGATAAGGTTCGGGATGCTTGAGAAGGTTAGATAGTTAGCATACTGCTGTTCGGTGCTCTGCTCGGCGAGTGACTGGTTCTTCGCTGTCGAGACGCGCATTCGGTCATGTGGTGGGTGGTGTGATGAGGTTTGGTGTTCGGGGATGTATATAGTTTACGTTTATGTGAACGTTACGTTACGTTGCGATGCTTAATGGCCATTATTAGGTATTAACGATAACGAGTAATTGAACTCTATTCTAATAACCTTCTTCCTCTTCCTCCTTCCTCTTTTCTTGTCCGTCTGGAAATCCGTCTCCGTACCTCGCAGCGCAGCGCTAACCCTGAAAGCTGACCTTGGTACCGCGGCGAGTCTCCTGGCGTGTGCAACGGATCATATCCCGATAGTTCGAAGTTCCAACCTTGCGGCTCTGCATCCGGTGTCGGTCCAAAGGTACCCTCCCTCCCCTAAGGTAAGGGAGGATCCAGCCAGGCTGACCACGCACGGACCACGGATCACCACGGATCACCCGATCACCCGATCAACGGATCCTCTTTCTTCCATTGCACACCTCGGATATCGAGCCCGCGCGGTCTGGTTCTCGGACTGGATCCGTCGCCCGATGAACCAGGCAGATGGGGTAGGTATACTAACCTTGAACTAGATGTTGACGCGCGAGGGAGGAGGGAGGGCCTGTTTAGTTGTAATCCCATCACTACCCCGAGATACCTTATTTGCCTGAATACCTAATTAGTGCATGATCCCTATCGGCGCAGGATGTTTTTCCAGGGCTGTATCTTTTGTCGTACACGTTACAAGACTTGTAGCTCGCCCTGTTCCCGATTACGGAGTAACTCAATTCAACTCAACTCAACTCAGTGATGGAATGGAATGGAGTGGCAGATGCTTGGCACTGGCACGCTGTGCAAATGTACGTCGCATGGAGATCCCAGATACCCTCCGGGAGGGGATGGGAATGGACTTGGGATCCCGGACGACGAGGCCTTGGAGCTTTGATGCAGGGTTGTGAAGAACCATGGACAGCACGATATCCGCCGCGCTGTAGCCGAATAAGTCACGGGTCCTGACTTGGTTTACCGTTTGAAGGCGAGAGGGGCTCGGAAGAGAACCCATCCCTGATTCGCCGCAATATCAATCGCAATTTCCAGAGTCTTCCAAGACTCCCCACCGTGCTTGCCATTGAGCATTGAGCATTGATGTCCCAACCCAATAGCAAACGCGCCGCCCTTTATCGTTTGCCGTCCAGATACAATTGACGTGCATTGTCATGCGCTAGCCCTAGTGATCGCGCGTTAGATTAATTATCTTATTTCATATTCCTTTTCGCAGACTTAGGCTGGTGGTTATCAGGATGCCTGAATGTCGCTGGAATATCACATGGCGCACGGAACTACATAATCATACACGAGACGTATGTGTGGTACTTGGTGTTGCAGTCGCTCAGTGAGAACGCCATCTGGAGATGCTTGCTTGATGCGGAGCGCCACAAGGCATCTTGTACCCAGCCGAAGAAGTATACAGCGTGTGAGATCAAGTCAGGTAGCAGGCTATGTACAAGTACAATGCCACTCACTGCTCATGCCCAAGACCATCCCTAGCCCCCACAAAATCAACCACATCAAAGAAACTCTTCTTATAAAACCGCTCCTGCGTCGTGAGATTAACAACCTGCATCCCAAACTGCGACGCCGCATCCCCAAACTCCCAATTATCCATGAAACTCCACGCGAACGCGCCCAGGACATGTACTCCATCCTCCCAGATCGCCTTGAGCGTCTCGGACAGATACGAGAGGTAATATTGGCTGCGCGGCGAGTCGAAGAGCTGGTCTGGTAAATCTCGCGAGGATTCGGCGTGGACGGGGAACCCGAATTCGCCGATCAGGATTGGTTTGCGCCATGTGTTCCAGAGGTAGGAGAGATATGAGCGGAGGTATGTTGGGGTTATGTACACGTAGCTCTCGGAGCGGTAGCCGATGTTCCAGCCGTGGATGTTTGTTTGTTCCTGCGTGACGCAGTATGGGTAGAGTGGGTTCGTGGAGAGGTTTTGCTGCGCGCAGGAATCGATTCCCTCGGCGGGGACGGATATCACCGTCGCGGTGTACGGGTCTATACCGAAGAAGTCGGTCGTGTTGGATACGTACGCGAGTTCCTCGTCGCTGAGTGGCTGCGCGCCGGGGAGGGTATCGAGGAGGGACTGTGGATACTGCTCGCCGAGACACAGCGGGTTGCCGAATCCCCCGAGCTGCATCTCGTTGAACCGGTTCGCGGCGTTGACGTCTGTCTGGTTTTCTGGGTTCTTGGGCACGCCGAAATTATCATTCAGCTTAAATCCGACTTTGCCAGTTCCGTTGAGGACCTCGTGGTAGTAGTGGTACAGCTCCGCGTGAGCCTTGACGACATTATCAATGCCCGTAAAGTTAAACGCATAAAGAAGTGGCTCGTTGATCGTCGTCCAGACCGGAACGCGGTCTGCAAAGTGTGTAAAGAGGATCTTCCCGTAATTCACAAAGGACTCGACGAACTCGTGGTGCCAGTAGCCGCCATTGTTGTACCCAATATCGGGCGTTGCGGAGATGTTACTGTCCTTGAGGAAGTACAGTGGGGAGTCAAAGTGGATCATGGTCACGACAGGGACCATGCCAAGCTCTAGGGTGTAGTTGATCAGATCGTCGTAGTGTCGAATAGCCTCCTCGTTGATCGGACTTCCGGGGACCGTAAAGGGGAGGATGCGCGACCAGGGGATCGAGAAACTGTAGTATTTCACGCCCATCGCGGCCAGGCGGTGCAGGTCTTGCTTGTAGAGAAAGTAATTCTCGTTCGTGATGTAGTTCTTCGGGCGATCGTCACGAATGAGCTTCTCCATGAGCGTAGGTCCCCGGCCTTGGAGCGCGATTGCGCCTTCGATTTGTGCAGCAGAAGCGGCAACGCCGAAGAGGAAGTCGGACGGGAATGTGTAGCAGTCTGTTGGGCCGAAATAGTCACGCGGCGGGAGGACAAGCTCGCTGGATGGGACGGGGGTTGGGTCGACGGTGGTAGTATATAGACCGACCGATGTGTAATTTGCGAGATCTGCTTCGGCCCAAAGGGAGGACCAGGCGGCTTGCCCGTAGGCGTCATCCGTGTCCGTTGCGGAGATAGATGTGGCGTTAGGCAGCCAGCTACCCCAGGTCGTTGTAGACAGGCGTGTTCCCAAGAGCGAGTAGGCCTCGTCGTAGCCCGGAGCGTACGTGTTGGTGGTCGTGGGCGAAGGAACGGCAATGGCATGCCTAACGATGTTATTCCTGTGTCCCAAACTACGTCTGTTATGCATACCTGACGGTCTCATTCTGTGTAAACGAGAACGCTTCAAAGCGATAGCTAGGGGTAGCTGGAGGCTGGGTACATTGCGCCCGCTCTGTATACCCAGTAGTCGAAACGTACAGCTGTTGGGCGTGGGCGCCGGTCGCGGCAGCCACTAGCACGAGCTCAGTCTTCATGTTGGCGTAGGCCTATCCCCGCAATTCCAGCACATACAAGCAGATGCATGCGCTGGTGTATTTATAGACGGATCCTCGGCATTTCCGGGTGCAAGCAAGTCCTTCACAGCGCATACCCGTCGGGGAATTAGGGTAGGTCCCTGACGTCAGGCAACTTACTCCCCAGTGCAAAAGCAAGCAAGACCAGCGGGGTAAAAGCAACGTAACTGGCTTGGGGTTTTCATCATGCAAGAAAAGTCCCTCCCCACGGGGAAGCGCGAACCACAAGCCACCGCCAGTTGGAGCATCCGGAACCCCGCAGCCGTTGCAGGCAAGGATTGGCGTTGGTGCTTGCTGATCCTTCGGGGAAATGGCTGGTCTGGCTGAGGACCGACCGTCTAGCGGGGAATTATCGGAGTAATTCGACGGTGAAATATGAAGAGGGGTGATAGAAAAGCGAATCTTTCGACATGGCGATCGTGTGTTGTTCTCGGGGTCAGTACAGGATTTCCGCAGGGATGGCTTCGAGGCTTACAATTCTAGTTGCTGGACGATATGTGATACCTCCTTGCACCGGAGCGCGGTTTAGAAGGGTACGCAGCAGCTTGAACGGGATTTATTCTAGGTCCACTTGGTAGGATGCCCAAGCACTTAAGTGATTGCATGAACCGCCTTGCCTTCCTGCGAGGCTCCTTAAACTTGACCAGACTCCGGTGCATATTATCCTTCACCTCAAGAATGAAAAGGAGGGTCTGTCCCTTTCCCACCATCTGACTGGCGAGGATATTCACATCTGTTGTCTCTGGGCCAGGGATAGTGGCGTTGACGACCACGCCGCTTGAACTCAAGTACCTTCTACGAACTGGAAGGTAACATCTACCACGCCAGGCCTGTGGATGTGTGACCGTGCAGCCATTGCCTCTCTATTCTAGGACCAGCGGAATATGAGGTCATCTCCATCTGGATCATAGGATTCCGACACATCGAGGGAAACGCGTGCTGAGGGTTCGGGTTCGGCTCTGGTGAGGAAGGGCATGGGCCAGCTGCGCTTTCGGTCTGGCCCTTGCACACAATAACCTCGAAACAGGGTTTGGCGTTGACCGATTGCAGCCAATCGCCATAGCTCTGTGAACATGGAATGCGAAATCCGGCCGAAATCGAGGACGTCTCTGGGAGACTACCCGAAGGCAAACAGTGAGCAAGTGCATGAAAGTCCGCCATGCCACAGCACCATTTTCAGGCACAAGGCACAATGCAGTCACTGACCTCAAGATGTCTGTTAAAGTCTGCTAACAGCGACCGTGTTGCTCAGAGCGCAGAACAAGTCGAGTCCTCTGATCCCAGCTCAGGAAGCATGACCTTGGGGGAGCTATCGGAGCATAAACGTGTCCCAGCCTGGAGTAAATATCCGCCACTCAATGCGCATGCAATTCTGATACCTCACACAGAGGTGTCTTCATCTTTCTCACCCCATAATCTTCTGGTACGGGAACAGTACCATCGGAAACCTTCTCGCCGTCAAATCCTTCCTCGATCGATTTGGAGTGGAACCCAGTCCTAGTATACGTGAAATCAGACCTGCGGACCAACAGGTCGCGAATGAAACAGCGACCGCCAGCCTCTTCTGCAGCTTTCGGTGTGGATTAGGGCACTATATGGGGACAGTCTTCGTCGCGGAGCGCTCACCCGTCAAGGTTCTTTTGTCTTGCGTGGTGGCATGGAAACCCCTTGCGTCTCGCTTTCCCCTGTGCCTCCTGACCATCAATTCCCTCTCCCTTGCTGATATCGCCTGCACAACGTGATGATCGTCCTTGGCTCCTTAGACCAACTTGACAGTCTCGTTTGGTGAATCTCGAGCATCACCCAACCATTGCCCTTTATTGCTCGGCTTCCTGTTCCTAGCCAAGCCCTCCTCTAGTCCTCCTGGCTAATCCTGGAACGCCGGCGCGTTATTTCGGGACTCCAACAGACCCAAATTCGAGGTCTAGGCCGCTATGGCTGTAACGGTCGCCGCCGTCGCGCAGGAACATGCACAGGAGCTCGCGAGGACTGGTTTCGCGTGGCTGGACTGGTTCAAGGGAGCGACGGGCGCAGGCGCATCGCGCAGGAGTTCGTCGGTGTTAACCTTCTCTCCCGGTACTTGAGGTAAGTCCGCTGCGATCCATCCACGCCTTGCCGCTGGTCCAGTCACTGACTAAATGATTAGTTATTGTTTCGAATTGGCCGTCATTCACGACGCGATTACCCTTTGCTCAGACGGCGTGTGCGCTTCAGCTGGTTGGAAATATTTGCTCCTGCCCGCTGCTTCATCGACTAGATGATGGATCATCGGCGCGTTGCTGGCCCTCCCTCCCCTTGCATGAGCCAAAAGGAACCGGTCCAGACCCAGATCCAGACCCCTCATCGCCTCGCCAGAATGTTCACCATGGCGGATGGCCTGTAGCTAATCGGCCTAATCCGCATCCGCATCCCCGCGGCACTCAAGGTCACGGTCGCATCCATGACACTGGGCCTTCCTGTGCTAAACGACACTAGGCACTGGGCGCGGTCTCCGACGCGGTGGGAGCGAAACGCGTCGCCCGCTCCTGCCCCCCCAAAAAAAGACCTTGAACCTGCTCGATCAACATGGGGTCGGCGTCGGCGGTCTCTCGCGCCGTGCTGCAGATCATGCCGTTTCTGCTCAATATGGAGCGGGCGAGGCGGGCTCGGGACTCGGGAGAGAAGATCGTCTTTGTTTTCCTTGGACTGGGCCTAGCCATGTCACGTGTGTTTCTTTGTTTTTCTGTCTGCACTCTGCTGGAGCTCAACTTCTCAAGGGACGGGCAGTTGCAGAGATTCAGGAGCTGTTTTTGACCGGGCCGTATTGTGTTGCTAATGTCGCGGCGAGGCCGTTTGCGGGCATGTAACGCGTCACACAGCAACGCAGTCGAGCTCGCGTTGTGTGGCGTCACGGCCACAGTCAAGGAAAGGGCCGGAAGCGGAAATGGAGGATTAAAGCCGATGGAAATATGGCAGAGTCATGGAGATAAACCACAACCCCGCAGGAGCAACAACCTCCAACAAAGGACCGGCTATCGGCAAGAACCAAGCGTCGATCTGGATCGCGCTTGTGCTTGTGTTTGTGCGGCGGACCGGCGGTGCTGACTGGTGGGGACGCGGACGGGGACTGGGCCCGGCGATGCTGGCTTAACCCCGCCAATTGGTCCGCGTCAGTGTTACTTAAACGTCTCCCTGCGAGACTCAGACAGCGGGTTCCTTCTGCTGCTCATATTCGGCTGTTCATTCAATTCCAATTGTGTCTTTTCAAACAGGATAATCATAATCATGGTTCAAATCGGCGGACAAGAAGTCGGCCCCATTGGCCTCGGCCTGATGGGCCTGACCTGGCGCGCGAACCCGGTTTCGCAGGAGCTTGCTTTCGAGACGATGCGCACGGCGCTGGCGAATGGGTGTACGTTCCTTTCCCCAAGGTCTTAATCCAAAGTCTCAATTCGATCGCGTACTCACTAGATTCATCAGGCAACCTCTGGAACGGCGGCGAATTCTACGGACCACCCGAATACAACTCGCTCGTGTTGCTGGAGCGCTACTTCGAGCGGTACCCCGAGGACGCAGAGAAGGTCGTGCTGAACATCAAAGGCGGCGTGAACCTCAAGACACTCAAATCAGAAGGCGACGCCGCGGGCACGCGACGGACGATGGACGACAGCATCGCGCAACTAAAGGGCCGCAAGAGGATCGACCAGTTTGAGTTTGCGCGGCGCGACCAGAACGCGCCCATGGAGGTTACCTTTGGCGTGTTGAATGGGTATGTTCGGGCTGGGAAGCTTGGTGGTGTTGCGCTGTCGGAGGTCCGTGCCGATACGATCCATGAGGCGGTTAAGTATACGAAGGTTGTTGCTGTTGAGGTTGAGTTGTCGATGTACGCCTCCCTCCCCCCTCTCCTCCTGAATGATGGTTATGGTTAAGTTCTGAGCTAAGTTCCCATCCCACCACGACTAGGTTCACAACAGACCCCCTCGAGAACGGCGTCGCAGCCGCCTGCGCGCAATACGGCATCCCCCTGGTCGCATACTCCCCCATCGGCCGCGGCCTGCTGACGGGCCAGATCCGCTCATTCGACGATATCCCAGCGGACTCAATGCTCCGCAACTACCCGCGGTTCCAGCGCGAGAACTTTGAGATTAACATGGAGCTTGTGCGGAAGGTTGAGGAGCTTGCAGCGCGCAAGGGGTGCACGTCGGCGCAGTTCGCTATCAATTGGGTGCGGGCTCTCTCGAGTCGGCCGGGGATGCCTACGATTATTCCGATTCCCGGCGCGACGACGGCCGTGCGTGTTGAGGAGAATAGTAAGGTGATTGAGATTACCGAGGAGGATTTTGCGGCTGTCGATGCGGTTCTGAGGAAGTTTCCCGTCGCCGGGGCGAGGTATCCTGGACATATTCCCACCAACACATAGAGCGGTAGAACCCACGGATAAATCAAGATTAGGACGGTGCAATAAAAGGTTTTACAGCTGTTCTCCCTGTACAACATAAGATTGGACGAGATCGTTCCGCTGGAATCGAAACCTTGCCCTCGACGTAAGGTGCGGCCCCTCGCGCATGATATCATATCCTGCAATGGGTGCATTCTGCATGACATCACACGGTGGTAATAGTAACACCCCCCCTCAACACAACATCTTTTAAAATTCCTCACCTCAATCACCTCATCACGCATCCATTCTCAATTCCACTATACCACTACCAATTCAATTCACGAATACACCTGTCAAACCAACCAACCCAATCAAACCAACCAAAAACAAAGAACACCAAAATGACAGGCTACCACCTCCCCGTCCCCCTCTCGCAATTCAAAAAACTCACCCTCGACCCAACAAACCCCAAACTCACCGCAGCCCAAAAGAAAGACCTCCAGCACAACATCAACATCTTCCGCGACGCCATCGTCGCATTCACCGCAACGGGCGCCGCCCGCGGACAGGCAGGCCACACAGGCGGGCCCTTCGACACAGCGCCCGAAGTGTGCATCCTGCTGGGCTTCATCAACGCGAACCCGGGGGCATACTACGACGCGATCTTCGACGAGGCGGGCCACCGCGTCGCAACGCAGTATCTGCTTGCGGCGATCGATGGGAAAATCGACCCGGACCATCTGCTGAATTATCGCGATGCGAACTCGAAGTTGCCCGGGCATCCGGAATTGGGGCTTACGCCCGGCGTGAAGTTTTCGAGCGGGAGACTGGGCCATATGTGGGGGATGGTGAATGGGATTGCGATGGCGCACCGCGATAAAGCGGTTTTCATGCTCGGGTCGGATGGCTCGCAGCAGGAAGGGAATGATGCCGAGGCGGCGAGAATTGCCGTTGCTAATCAGCTTAATGTGAAACTGTTCATTGATAACAATGACGTTACTATCGCTGGACACCCCTCGGTGTATCTGAAGGGGTATGAGCTGGAGAAGACCCTTTCAGGGCACGGGTTAAGCGTTGTCCGGGCGCAGGGCGAGGATATCGACTCGCTGTACGGCGCGATGGTGAAAACCCTCCAGACGAAGGGCCCGACGGCCGTGATCGTCGACCGCAAGATGGCGCCTGGCATCGAAGAAATCGAAGGCAAGACGCACGCGCACGACGTCGTCCCCGTCGACGTGGCCCGCAAGTACCTGACGAAGCGCGGCTACGCGGAGAAGGACCTCGCCTTCTACGACCAGATCAAGGCGACGGGGAACCCGCACCAATATTGGGGTTCGACGAAGGACAAAGGTAGCAACCGGGTGATCTTCGGCGAAGCCGTCAACTCTGTCCTGGACGAGCTAAGCGAGTCCGAGGCCAAGCGGCGCGTCATGGTCATCGACTCGGACCTCGAGGGGTCGACGGGGCTGAAGGGGATCCACCAGAAGCACCCGGAGGTGTATATCTCTTCGGGGGTGATGGAGCGCGGGAACTTCAGCGCGGCGGCGGGCTTCGGGTTCGGGAGCGACGGGTCGCGGCAGGGCGTGTTCTCGACGTTCGCGGCGTTCCTCGAAATGTGCATTTCGGAAATCACCATGGCGCGGCTGAACGGGTGCAGTGTGCTCTCGCACTTCAGCCACAGCGGCGTGGACGAGATCGCGGATAACACGTGCCACTTCGGGATCAACAATTTCTTCGCGGATAATGGGCTCATGGATGCGGAGAGTACCGGGTTGTATTTCCCGGCCGATGGCGAGCAGATGAAGGCTGTTGTCAAGGCTGTCTTCTTCACTAAGGGTCTGCGCTTCATCTTCTCGACGCGCTCCAAGACTCCGTATATCCTCAAGGAGAACGGCGAGGAGAAGCTGTTTGGCGGGAACTACAAGTTCACCCCCGGGAAGGAGGAGTTTATCCGCCGGGGTAAGGCCGGGTATGTAGTTTCCTACGGAGACATGCTGTACCGGTCTCTAGATGCCGTTGAGAGATTGCGGAAGGAAGGGATCGACGTTGGGCTTGTGAATAAGCCGACGCTGAATGTTGTAGATGAGGAGGCGATCAAGGAGTATGGGTCTTCGCCGTTTGTGATTGTCGTCGAGAGTCTGGCGCAGAAGACGAGCTTGGGTTCGCGGCTGGGAAGTCATCTGCTTGATCGCAAGCTTACGCCCAAGTATCGCATGATGGGCGCTGTTAAGGAGGGCTGCGGTGGTCTGTACGAGCAGATCAATGCGCAGGGGCTGGGACCGGATGATATTGTGCGTGTTGTCAAGGCGGCTCATGCGAAGTAATGATTGTAGGCAGCCTACGGAAGTCGATCATGACCATACAACATTGATAGTTTCACGCCTAGAATGGAGTCCGCGTGTTTACAAACATCCTATCTGATCCATAAGCTAAACACATATTCACTGGCTGTCAACAACACCCTGGATAACCTGCTTGATGCCAGCCTTGTCCAGCTTCTGAATCCCCAGTAGCTCATTGTCCGTCTTCTCAAAGTGTCCGCCGTTCTCCGCGCCCCAGATCGCCTTGAAGATGAACGGGAAGATAGTCTCGTGACTAACATTCCCCTGCTTCAGCTGCACCAGGGCCTTTTCAGCCGCCGCGGTAGTATCGGGCTCGGTGACAGTCCATCCATCACTGCCGACAATCTCCTGCGAGAGCGCAAGGACCTCCTTCAAGGTAGTACTCGCCTCTCCGACACGCACAACGCGGTTCTTCGTCTCCTCGGGATGGTTCAACACACCAACGACCGCTTTTCCAATCGTAGCCAGAGTAGACGTAGTATACAACCGGTCCCCACCATCATGCAGCGCAGCAGTCTTCCTCACAGGGCTAATCGGGAACCCCGCGCGAAGACCCCAGTCGAGGAACGCGCCCGTGTACACAATCGTATAGCTCAGCTTGCCCTCGGCCGCCAGGGTCTTGAGCAGCTCCTGCGCCTCGACCTTGGGACGGTATACGGGCGCTGCGCGATTGAGCGCATTATCGAGATCAGATCCGAACTCGGACGGCAGGAAGCGCGCGACCTTCGCGGTCACGGCGGCGTGGATGAGGTTTGTTTGTGCGGTGGCTGCGGTGGGAGGGATGGTTGAGACGACTGCATCTTTGCCCTGCAGTTTGGAGGCGAGGTCGTCGATGGACTCGTAGTCGACTTCGATGGTTTCGACGCCGGGGGTGCTTGGGGGGGAGGAGCCGGGGCGGGTGAAGACGGTTACGTTGAAGGGGGAGGCGGAGACGGCGGAGAGGATGGCGGGGCCGAGGTTGCCGCTGACCTGGGATTGTTAGAAGGGGTATACAATAAAGCGGGGAAACATACTCCCGCGAGGACGACGTTGCGGATAGCAGACATGTTGTTGATGAAGATTGATAAATGAAAGAGACAGAGACAGAGAAGTGATGGTTGTTGTGAGGTGAGGAGGGGTTGTGTTACAGCAGGGAAGGTGCAACATGGAAACGCCTCACTTATATATCTTCTGTCTGTCCCCCTCTCACCACATCCCCCTGGTCGATTCCATCATCTCTGACAAACCTCGCAGCAAATGGTGTGATATTCCGGGGATCCCACTCGGGTTCGGACGTCGGGCTCACTCTGGGCTCGGATTTAGAGGCGTGGAGCCCCTGCACCTACCACTAAGGTATACAAGCTGTGTCGGCGGTTCCGTGGGAGCTTGGCTTTTCGAGCACTAAAGCGACAGGCTTGGCTACCAGAAACTAGTTGAGTTACCCTGTCGAGGTAGGCTGCAACCTGCCCCACTTTTCCCATCCCACCGGCTCTTTTGGCTCATCCCACCGGCAGAGATTTGTAGTCCTAAAAAATCATGCCAAATGTCGCCATTTCCAGGGAAATTCCCCTGATACACTCAAATCCACTCTTCAACCTCGAAGTCATGATCTCCTGCGACTATCCCGGCTGCACCGCGCAGTACCGACGAAAGGAGCACCTAACGCGCCACGCGAAGAAGCACGACGACAGCAACCAACTCGCATGCGAGCACTGCGACAAGACATTCGAGCGCTCAGATACACTCCGCCGGCACCAGCAGTTACACCTACGCGAGGAAGCGGATAGTGCGCCTCGCGCTGCGAAAGCCTGTGATCGCTGCCACGCGAATAAGACCCGGTGCGACGGGCGGCAGCCTTGTGATGTGTGTTCCCGGCGCGGGCTGGGCTGTTCGTTTGACAGGCGGTCCAAGAGGGCGTCTAGGGGGCCGCCTGTGGCGGAAATTGGCATTGCGGGCAGTAGTATTAGCTCTGTGAGCGAGTCGCAGGGGTCGTCGTACGGCGATTCGCTCCCGTTTGTGGACTTCGATAGTCCCGCTGCGATGTCAATACCCGACCATAGCGCTATCCAGCAATCGATTATTCGGCAGCATGAGGAGGGGCTTCGGCAGAATGGGATCCTTGTCGCCGGGTCGGCTGCTGAAGCCGGTGCGAATCGATATGCTGAGAAATCGTCGTCCGATCTGGATCTCGAGTATAATATCGAAGTGTACTTTGCTCATTTTCATGCGCAATGGCCGATTCTGCACAAGCCCTCTTTCTTGCGGACGAAGGACTCGGGTCCGAAAGTTTTGATGCTCACAGTGGTCATGATTGGCCTGTGGGTGACGGGCGATGTATCATCTCGGGAAAGAGCAGAGACCATGCATGGGAAACTGGTGACACTGTTGGAAAGCCGAATAGTGAGTTTCCAGTTCCCTGACCAACACGCTACATATGGTTTCCGAACTAACCAATCAACAGGGCGACTGGAAATCGCAAAAAGAATTCAAAGACAAATTCTGGCCAATATCCACCTTCCAAGCGATCCTACTAAACATCATATTCTGCACAATCCGCGAAGCATCCTCCAACATCCAAGAACGCTGCTCATCGCTCCTCCGCTCCCTAACAACAACCTGCATCGCCGGCGGCCTCTTCAGCCACGAGCGCATGCGCGCCCAAATCCACCCGAGCGACTCGATGCTCTTCGCATGGACATACATCGAGGAAACACAGCGCCTCGCGCTGGCACTATTTAAAGTGAACACGCTCTTCCAGACGGGGATGTTGCGCGTTGAGGATCTGGAGTTCCCGCTTCCCGAGAATGGGTATCTCTGGGATGCGCCGGAGACGAGGGACTTTTATAGTCGGTATCATGCGCAGTTGGAGTCGGGCGCGTATGCGCATGCGGCGCCGCTTATTTGTGATATCTTTCGGGATGTTGGGAATGGGCGGAGGGGGTTGGGGCAGTTGTTGGAGGTTGATAGTTGGTTGGGGTTTCTTGCTAGTTCGTGACGTACATACCGTAATCACTGAAATCAATGTGGAAGGCTCCTTGTACCTCTCGCTGAATCAAGCTGCTCGTCCCTAGTGAGGCAGAAGAAGTCACTATCTGGAAGCTGGCTAGGGTGGAGACAACACAGCTAGTGGACACGAGATACTTACCTCCAGGCTACTAGGCCAGGTGATCTTCTACAGACACCTAGAATACGTTGCTACAGTATGTATAACCCATATTCCTCAAGCTACAGGGCGTGACAATCGCACTAGACGTTGCTAGAGGCCTACTGGGGCAGTCCAGTTACAGTGGCCAAGTGTCATGAAATGGAAGCCCATGAATACCATATAGGTAGTTAAAGGCAGCTCTTAGCCACCCTAGCTTCTGATCCATCATTTCCCCATAGCTCCAAAACTCATTTCGTAGTTTTAGCACCAGGTTTAGTCGCTGCATCAGGCATCGATCCAATCTCCTGCTTCCCCGCACTCAACCCCTCCTTCGCCTGGGCTTTAGCGCCCTCTGTGGGATTTCCTGTAGAAGTAGACAAATATTAGACGAACGGATGGGATAGCAGGGAAAAATACTCAAGGCAAAGCATACCACTATTGTACGAGGAGTCTAAACGTACAAGTTAGCTCTGTACTATTATCAAACAGGCACGTGTATGAACGAATGAATCAATCAGGACAGGACAGTGCTATCGCTCACCTTGATTGAAGACTTTCCCATAGGCTTCGCGCGCCTGGCCCTTGGCGTACTCGAGGTTCTCTCTGATTCTGTCTCCTGCGCCCTCCATTTCGTCTAGGCTGTACTTAGTTAGAGAGGATCACTATGTGGGGCGAGGAGATATACTTGAACTGGGTTGACAGTATATTTTGGTGCGTGTGTTCAGAGAGGTATTGTGATGCGAACTAGGTAGCGGGAGAATATCATAGGGGAATTGCGAGGTTTTATAGACATATTCCAGCCAAGATTACCTTAATAAATTGACACTGAATATAAAATATAAGAAGTCAATGATGGGTTGTCTGCAATTATGACATCCGCAAATACCAATAATGATGGTACGAGATGATGTCACGACGTGATGGTATCGCTCTGACGAAAACGACTGCTAATCTGAGTCCCACCGTTCTTTCTGGATCCTAATAAGCTTGCGATCGGAATTGGAATCCTCGTCCGGCATGCCTACTTCCCTGGCCGGTCCATTGATGCCCCCCCCCCCTCCCCTAACGGGTGTTTTCCCTGCGAATTCATGCCACTTGGGGTATCTTGGAACCAACTCCAGGCTGTACCGTGGATCTTGGCATTCTGAGATGCAAACCAGGTATCTTCTTAATGTGATCCTTTTCGAAGGTCTCCTGGCGCGTCGAGGCCCTCATTTAACGTGCTGGTGGCTCAATAAACTAGTAGTCCTAATGTCTTATTGGGCGGTGGGGCAGGGCAGCAATTTTCATATTTTAGTTGGTGAAGGCGATTTCAAGAGCCACTGTAGCGTAGAGGGTAGACGTTTCAAAACAAAGAGGTTCTTTACGGCTTCAAAGAGTGTGATACTGAAGCCCTGCAAGGAATTTAGCCGTTCGTCCATGCGATCCATCTATCCTCAATGCTTCAGGAGTTACCTTTACCATTCCCTAGAACATGGCTTACTCTTTCATAAAGAGTAAGAAGAGGGTCAATTGATAATCCAGCTTAGGAACGATGGCTTTTTAGGGCTTCCGTTACAAATCTCCAGCACGGCCAGCGCCCGGTGGAAAAGTGGGATATCCCACCGGGCCTTCATTGATAAGCCGGAGGAACAAACACAACACAAACACAAACGCCACCATCACCACTTTATTACGTTCAAAGAAGATCGCTAGCTTCATTAACTAGGTTAAGAATCTGGCTGTTAGAAAAAGCAACATGTCTACCGAACTCATATCCCAAACCACCATGAACAGCACCGTGGCTACACTTACAGACGGCGGAACAACACAACCGCCATCACAAACACTAGTGCGCTGCCTGCAACAGCTCATTCAGATAACGGGCCAACACACCAGACATGGCCACCGGATAGCTGAACTGGATATATACGCGCAGCTAGAGACCCTCCGCGCAATCCTCTGCCAACTGTATCCCTCACTGACCCTCCCGCCGGATCTCGTCAACGACATCGATAGAGTGCTCATCCACAGAACCAACTTTGCTCTGCTCACATCCTCATCCTCCATCCCACCGCGGATAACGATATCTCACAAAACCGCCCCCGAAATGCAATATCGGAAGCAGACACGCATCTCCCTCTGGAAAGGTGACATCACAACCCTAACAGGCGTGACAGCCATCGTCAACGCCGCGAATACTCAACTGCTCGGCTGTTTCCGGCCCTCGCACCGGTGCATCGATAATGTTATCCATTCCGCCGCGGGACCACGTCTTCGTCGCGCTTGCTACGAGCTCATGCAGGCGCAGGGGGATGGATATGAAGAACCAAGCGGACGCGCGAAAGTTACACCAGGATTCAATCTGCATGCGCGGTATGTCATCCACACCGTGGGCCCGGAACTCGGTGATGGGCGGGATCCGAATGAGGATGATCGCCGCGTTTTGAGGGAGTGTTATGTGTCCTGTCTTGAAGCTGCGGAGGGGTTGCCGCTGTTGGATGATGGGAGTGGGAGGAAGGTTCTTGTTTTCTGCTGTATCTCGACGGGGCTCTTTGCATTTCCGGCGGATGAGGCGGCGAGGATTGCACTTGATACCGTTGTGGGTTGGTGTGTCCAGCATCCTGAGACCACGATTACGGATGTTATCTTCGATACGTTCCTGCAGCGGGATTGGGATCTCTACGACAACAATATGGCATCTCTACCCATCCAATCCACCAACAACCCAACAATCGCACTAAACCCAACCCCAACCAACCCACCGCACCCAACAATACCCACCTCCATCCTTACAGCAAAATCCTGGCTCCGCACCACCGACTACCTAATAATAAGCGCGGGCGCGGGCCTCTCAGCCGCAACAGGGCTCGACTACACATCACCAACCCTCTTCGCAAAGCACTTCCCCGCCTTCCTCCCGCTGGGCCTACGGCGCCTCTACGACGTCTTCGGTTTCAACGGATGGGAATCGCCAGAGCAGAAATGGGGCTATTATTTCCATCATCTCGACATGGTGCGCAGCTGGCCGAAATCGCCACTATATGCGAGTTTGCGAAAAATTGCGGAGCGATTCGGGACGCGGTGTTTCATCCGCACGTCGAATGCAGATGGGTTCTTCGTGTCGAATGGGTTCCATCCGAGTCGGATATCCACCCCGCAGGGGCAGTATGCGTTCTTGCAGTGTTTTGCGAAATGTCGGCGCGAGGCTGTGTTTCCTTCTAAGCCGTTTGTTGATGCGGCGGTTCCTTTCTTAGACCCGGAGACGCAGTGTTTGACGGATTCGTCGAAGATCCCGCTGTGTAAGTACTGTGGTGGGGAACTCACGCTGTGTGTCCGTGGCGGCGACTACTTTAATTCATCGCCCTTCAGAGCGCAGGAGAGAGAACATACACGATTCATCGAGCATGTATCGAGAACTATGCATCCTCTTGTAGATGGAGACGATGCAAGCGCAGGACCAAAGGCTGTAATACTGGAGCTGGGCGTGGGAATGAATACACCTTCTGTACTCCGCTGGGCGAATGACGAGCTGGTTGAGGACTCAGCGAGCCGTGGGTTTAGGTTGATTCGTGCTGGGATCGATGCCGCGGGGTGTGCGCCGTGGAATCTGGAGGAGGAGGGACTTGCTGTGGGTATTAATGGGGATTTGAATGAGGTTGTGCGGATGTTGGGAGATGCATCGCCAGTGTAAGTTAGATGAGAGGAATATGTCAAGTAGGCCCTCTATTCCATGGCTCGCTGAGAGTTATGTACCGGGCTGATAGGTACACTACGCATGGGAACCAAAGATCGATGATGAATGGGACTTGGCGAGTGTTTCAAACAGCTATTTGGATCATTCATCTAAACATGACGTACCACTCTTGCCCTCTGCTATACATGGTGGGAAATGCATATCCTTCAAGCTTTGCCGTTATAGCGTCACAAAGGTCCAAGGAGCTCACCACAAACACCCTCCGGATCATCCCTGCAATGGACCCAGAAACCTCGACCTCACATAACCTAATAATCCGCATTCCACAGAGGCTTTGCCGAGAAACTCTTCAACCCCGTCCCAAACTCAACGCACTCGCAGTCATTCTCGCTCGTAAAAGTAACCGCCTGGACAGTCGTACATTCCTCATCGGTAAACCCCCCAATCTCCCAGCCCTGGTTATTAACCGTGCTAACAGCCACCCACTCAACATCAACCCCCAGATTAAAAAAGTAACAATCAGTCGGATCATTCATGCTAATCGTCCCGCCGAACGAGGCACATGAATTATTTATGCTGGAGACTTGGACGACGACGCTGAAGTCGCTGGGGACCGGGATCGAGGAGTTAGTTGGGACTGTGGTGATGGCGCCTGTTTGGTTGGAGAGGAGGTGGCCGTTGTAGTTTGCGATGTGTTCCTCTGTATCATGGTTAATCGATTGGCGGAAGTAGTTTGTGAGGAGGAGGGGGAATACCAAGATCTAGGGTCGTATCGACTGCGCTCGGCCGCGACGCGATCAGACAGCTGCAGGAGAGCGTTTTCCCGTCGAGCAGGGCGCAGTCGCTGCATCCCTGGCGATACTCGCCGCTAGACGATACCTGCGTCAGACGGTGCAGGTAGTCGGTAATACGATGCGCGCATGGGGTTCTTACTTCGTGGCCCACTGGTCCTGTTAGCACGGATACCACATCGCAGAAAAGTCGTACTAACCTCGAGATTCCCGTCGTTATTCCCGACCTTATTCGCTAGGAAGACACTGCTGGTGATCTCCTCGCCGTCGTCCGTGGGACAGGTCGCGACGAGCCAGTAATCATTATAGGTGATATCCGTGCACTCGGAGGCGTATCCCTGGGCAGCGACAAGGGCCGCTGCGCCGGTGAGAGCGAGGAGAGGGGAAGCTCGATACATGTTGCCGTTGTGTCTGGAAGTCGTCTTGCGAATGATGAATCTTAGAGGCGGGCAAAGCGGAAGCTTTATATCGTTCGTTATCATCCCTCGGTGGTTTAATTAGAGCAGATCATTACCCCTTCAATCGCAACGAGATTAATCGCCGAGAGCGGCCGTATGCGCAGTGCCACTCCACTGCAACACAATTCTTCAAACTTTGCACGAGCAGCGTGCATGACTCGGGCCGCCTTGCTCAGGCCGTCGTCCATCCAACACGGGCGATCATTCGCTAAACACACGGAGCTGGCGCCGCACTAGGCCACGCATTCCCCGCAAGATGGCCCCCAAGGTCCAACTGCAGGATTTCTTCACGCCCCCTGGATAATCTGTCTTGTCGGAGGAGGTTTCGGGGTGAGGCGCAGATTGTGGCCAGTAGGAGCTGTAGAACACATGGGACGGAACGTGTCCGGCATGATATGGTGCCGTGGAGGGCTGGGAGACGTAACTTCGTAAGCATTCGGTTGTTTTCGTGTTGGGATCACATGGAATCTCGCTGCGAGGGATCAGGTTACTGGATCATGTGGCTGAGGAGGGAGTTTCAACTTGTACCTGGCGATCGGATTTATCAAAAACACGAGAGGAGATGATAGCTCAAATTAAGCAAGCACCTCTATATACTGCAGATTGCACGGGGTTCGAGCGTGGCGCAAAGGATGCCTAATCTACGCATACCTGCGACTAGGATGATACAATGCCACACTCGCTAAATAGAATCACGAGTCATGCCAGTATTCTCCGCGGCAAGTTTATCAATCAGGATCCAACATAGCTAGACTCGATTTAAGTTGGTCATTACAAAGAATTTGCTCAGCAATCTTGACGAGGAGTGGACCGCTCGATCTCCGTCTCGGCCCCCTCCGAGAGCCGGAATTTATTGCATCGGCGGGTCCTGAATCAGTCAAGCTCGCACATGGTGACAGGGGCCGCGCGGCTTAACTCTGCCGTGAAAACGCCTGTGTCAGTTATCCAGGACTGAACATGTCTCTCATGAACCAACCACCATTTACACAGGCAAAGCCCTGGAGTCGTTTGCTAGACTGTGTTGAAGATGGCTGGAAAGGCATCCATGTGGGCGCCTGGGCTTGGAATTGCATAGGTTATGTTTTCGCATTGTTCAATAGGTATCGAGGGACACGAGTCTTCATTTTGTAGTAAAGAACGGCGTGTGACGTGTGTAGACATTAGGCGATTTCATTCGCCTAGGTCCGTTACAGGAGACCCTTGGAAGGGACCCAGGAATATGAAGATAGCACTATTTACATTGGTATGAAGATTTGGATCCCTCCGACATCACACCCATCACAGTTTTTCGTCGTTATTGTCAAATCTCTTTAGCTGAGCTGGTCGCGCCCCAGCGACTCCGATAATCCCCCAGCCTCAGCATCTGCTCATGTTCACGCAGATACCGCTCACTAGAGAAATTCTTATAAGTATTTGCACGACCCAGCAGCCCCAGTTTGCGCCTCTGCTCAGCCTTATCATACATGCGCTGGGATATCCGTTCCACATCCTGCCTTGATGGCCGCAGCGATAACGAGGGAGGTATATACCCCTCCTCATCCTCTGCAAAGCTCGCCCACGGGCCTAATAAGGCAAGAATGTTTATCTGTGCCCTCGCAAGAGCAGTGGGGTCATTAGGTGCCACGACCTCGCTGAACCTTTGACCGGTGGTTGGGTCTGTCACGACGGAGAAGGAGGATCCGACGTCGGTGCATACCACGGGGAGACCGGCTAAGGCTGCCTCGCCCATGGCTAGTGGGAGACCTTCGGAGATGGAGGAGTTCATGAAGAGCCACTGGAAGAGGTTAGCACGCACACTTCCTGGATCTGTACTTTGTGGAGCGATGCAATGTAACGGGTAGAATAGGAAACATACTGCGTCTTCAAGCGCCATAAGCGGATCACCCAATCCCTTTAGAAAAACATGGCCGCGCAGATCCTTCGCGTCAATCATCTGCTGGCACTCGGAGGAATACCCCGGTGAGCGCTGCATATCGCCGAATACATTAAGTCGGTAGTCGCGGAATCCCCAATGGTTGACCAGAACGTCTGCGGCGAGGATAGCCGTCTTGATGTCCTTGACGTACCTAACATGCGATAGCATGATGACCGTCGGCGGTCCTGTCTTCTTCGCATCTTTCGCAGGTTTGTATTTCTCCATGTTAGCGATCCCATTCACGACGGCATTGATTTTACGATTGAACAGCCGGCGATGTTGCAGGGTTCCTTCACAGGTCCCAAGCTCGATTTCCCAGCCTGGATTAAAGTATTCAGCGCACGGGAGGACCATGTCTGCGTGGTGTAGGACGAGGACGCATGATAGATGACCAAGGCTGATAAGCGCGTTGTTGACGAAGATCGAATCCAGAGACACGGCTGAGGAGAGGAAGGCTGTTATTTCGCGGAAGCTAATGCAATGGTCCCACACCTGGAGTGTGCATTTGCGTTTGATCTTGCATAAGACGCCGAATGTTGCTCCTGTGAAGTGGTGGGATGCCTGGAACACGGTAGGGATGTTTTCTGGGACGGGGATTGAGAATATGAAGAGATCTATACAGCACAGGTCAGTTCTTGTTCTGCTGGTGTGGACAACAATGAACACTGGGAATGAGCAGGACGTGTGTGCCTTACAGCGATGCCACATGTCCAGCGCATTATCCAGCTGCGAGATGGTGGGCCTCTCAGCCTCGAGCCATTGCGAAGCAGGAATAGCCCCCTCCACAACATCGCTGAGCCACAGCTCTCGCCAAGTCTGCTTTACCACATCGCTCATCCACACATTATTCCAGCTCCGCGTTTCAAAATAATCATTCAAGTCGACCAAGGCCTGAGTGGCCTCCTTGACGTGCACCGTGCCTAGGCGATCCATGCGTGCGCACCGGACGAGGGTACGCACTATCGGGATGAAATTCGCCTGGATATCGGCATCAGTCGTCGTGCAGGTCCTCTGAGCAATTGCAGAATACAGAGAGCGCTGAAAGATCCCGTGCGTTGGATGCAGGAAGTCCAGTCCCCATTGTGGAAGGATTGTTAGCGAGTCCACATTACGCTCGACCTGGAATCGCGGTATGCCAAAGTCATTGGCGGATTCTGCCAGGATATGCCATCTTATTCGACTGAGGTTATCGACGAGATCCCGTCGGCACGCTGACACTCCTCCGGGCTCGTTCGGCCATGTACCTGTATCCATCGCTAGGACATGAAGATTCTCGCTGGTGGTATCATCTGCATGCCCGGATAGTATCTGGGTGTCGCTGCTCGCAAGATTGCGCAGGTCACCAAACCTCATCCCTAGAGGAACCCAGGAGCTCACTTGGTGAGTGAGATCAAGTTCTGGAAGAATGGCTTTTGCATTTGCGTTGAGATACTCGGTTGCAACCTCGAGCTCTCCCCTATCCCGTTGCTTCCAGTATGGTTTGAGGATATAGCTTGACCGCAATATCCTTTCATCGAGCCATTTAGCGGTCACAGCATCGACTTCATTTGATGATTTCCAGGACTGCCAAAGGTGGGATCGGCCTCGGGATATCCGCACCGGATACCTCTTAACATTGTGTTTCAGCAAGCGAGACAGTGCGCCAATTCTGGACGGAAACGGGGACAGCGGATTGTCGCTATGGAAGGTGTTTACTCGTGGTCTCTGCAGGACCTCGAACCAGTCGTCGGAAATCATGGGGGGAATAGGGATCTCAGCACCATTGAGGGTCACCCGCAGTGTCGCTTGAAACCTCTCATCGTAGGTCCAGACTGCGTTGTACAGTTTGTCATTCTCGAGAAAGAGTGCGGCGGTGACTCGAGGGAATGGGCTCAATTCATTCAACTGCCCGGATCCAGATCCTCGCGGTACACCCCAGACGACTTCAATCGTGATAGCTGGAAAAGCATACTCCGCGCGGAGAATCTGTCTAGCCGATTTTGTTGTGTCTTTCGTGTACCAGTATCGAAATCTCGTGGGCTTGGTGCCATTAAGCGTGGAGCCTGACACAATATAGCCACGACGGTCGTAGCAGACGACTTGCGATTTCAGTTTGCCTGCGAGGCATAGTCGCTGGATCGGTACTTCCCTGCTGGCGTCAGCCGAGGGGCTTTGGGCGTATTCGTAGGCAAAACTGTTCGTGAGGACTCCATTAGAATCATACTCGTCGCGGCCACGCAGGACCTTGTTACTTGTATATGTGTTGACTACGACCAGGCTCTCATTTCCACTTGGCTCCTGGTGGTGACGACCTGAATATATATGTAACTGGAAGGACCCGTCCGGCTCCGAGTGCATAAAGCACGTAACTCGACCATCTAAGGTGACCAGATCCATCCGCTGCTTTGCGTGATCTATTGTCGCGGTTTCCTCTTTCATTGACGTGTACAGCGTTGTGATTCGATCTCGCCCGTGCAACTAGACCGTGTTAGCAATGGCAGACGCAAGTGAGGGAACATTAGCTGCTTACCAGGGTCAGCGGAAGGATGAGGTCCTGCAACGCCTTGCAGAATAACCATATAGCTGTCAGACAGCGCTGAACGCCCCATGAAATGATCGAGGACTGCCCGCGGATCATATAGTGCAGTTCCCGCTGGTACTCGGGATCTGCAACTAGGGACAGCACGGCGAACTTGATGCATGTTTTGATCTTGTGATAGAATCGGACAAGGCTCTGGCTCCCTGTGATCGAGAAGGACTTGTCTTCGACACTCTCATGGACTGCTTGGGAGGAGGATCTCACTCCGGGATGACCCGGTTCATGGGATGAAATCGTCACATCGGCTTGCTTATCCTTGTCCCCGATAGGACCCGATTGGCCACTGCACAATAAAGCTGCGTCTGGCTTTTCAGATTCCCCGGAATCTGGAGCAATGCCTTGAGCGTAGTCCCCGACGGCCACAGCGAGTGAGGCACTGAGATCGGATCTTGCCAGCCAAACAGCCGCGTCCGATGACTGAGACAGTTTGAACCTCGATGACATCAACTTCGCCACAGAATTGGTCAATTGGTGCGGCTGTCCCCTCGCGCGTTGCAAGAGGAAGGTGCGAACGTCGTGGGGAAGAAGATCCCATTCCTGCTCCACATCGACCCCCAGCAGAAGGTGGTGGAGAACACTTTCTTGGCTCCTCGAAATAACTGTCTCCCGGTTACGGCGCGAGAACTGGAGTTGTCGCTGAACGCCCTCGGGAATTGGGAGAGGGCCATTCGTATCATCGTGATTGTGGACGAGGGGCTCAGCAAGTATCGCGTGGTGATGAGACCAGCCGAAGATATTCTCGGCTGTGCTTGATACGAGCGCTTCGGCTATTACATGGGATATGTCCTCATGGGCCTCCAGGCTCGGGCCCGAAGGCGTAATGACGATGATATGCAGCAGGCCCGAAGACTTTTTACTTAGGGACCGGAATGACCCCTCGTCTTCTGATCGGACCACAGACCGTGCACAGACGATTTCAACAGCTATCCTTCCGGACTCCCATAGTTCTGCTGTGCGCCGTAACGCCTCCTCAGCCCCAAGAAATGGTCGGGAAGCTCGCCACTGCTGACCGCGGCTTGCTGAGAGAAGTATCTGCTTAATTCGGGGATGCTGCGAAGGATCCACCCTGCGTCGCAAGTTCAAAGGCAGAGCCATGATCATACCAAACGTACGAGCCAGGCTGGATTGAGGGATCTCTGGCTCCGTATCCAAGGCAGTGCGGGTGTACGTTGCGAGTTCCAGGTCTTCCGCGTTTCCATTTATCATATCCGGCGCCCATCCGACAGTCGCCTTGAGAAATGACAGAAGCGCCGCGGTCCACGTCCCTGCCGCCAATCCTATAACCCCACTATAGGACAATCCCTCCGGAACAAGGCGCAGTAGGATGCACGTCGTGAATCCAACCATCGTACCAAGGGCCAGTGCACGATCAGACCGATGCCGTGCGTATATCCTACTATACTGATACCACAGGAGACCGCTATACGCGCCGACGTATGCCAGATACATCTGCGTCGCGCTGCGGGAGGATTCAAAGGCCCATAGCAAGGCGGTTGTCACCGCGAGTCCCCAGACGTGTAAAAGGCTATACCTGAAGAGATGTGACCAATATAGTGCCCGGCGCTGACGCTTCGTGTTGGATATCGCGTGGCGGAGAGAGTCGAGACTGGATACCTGCTCCGCGGCATCTGTATGCGCGAGTGCCCATAGTGGCTTCGACACAGCGTCGAGGATAATTGCACCCGCCAGATAGTAGGCGAGTCCGAAGCCCACCGCTAAGCGATATGTCTCACTAGATATGGAGAGCCCGACGATGGACTCGCCGGTGAATAATGCAGTCCACTTGTCCATCAGTGCCAGGGCAAAGTACAACAGTCCGCCCCAGACTTCCTGCCCCGAGTGTACCCAGTGCAGGAATGAGCTATGCTGTTTTAGTCCCTTCTGCATGCTGACCAGGCTTTCTATGGCGGACTTTAGTTGCAGATTCCACGTCGTGCTGTAGGGGAGGGGGAGTCGGGTCCCCATGTATTTGCAGTACCACGTCAGTAGGAGAATCACGGCAGGATGGCCCTTTGCTAGCCGCTCCACAAATTCATCTGGCGGGGATCGTTGCCACAGCCGGAAAGCTTGTCCCTGTTTAACGCAGTCCCAGAGCGTTTGCCGTATTGTAGAATATGGCGGCAGCTCGCCCTTCCATGTTCCATCCGGGTTCCTTGACATGTATGTGCGTTGGTACCAATCAATGACCTCTTCATCCGTCACGCAGGAGATGCCAAGATACCAGCTATTCCATTTCGAAATTATGCGTCGTGCAGCGATGAGCAGTACCACTAGGAAGATCGCCAGGACGGATGGATAAATGACGATATCGTGATGGAGCCACGTGGTGAGAAGGGGCGAGACAAGCAGAAGAGGAACACAGGTCACAATCACAAGACGACCCTATTACAGTCAGAAATTTTCCACGATCTCGCTAGGAGTGCACATACCGATTGGAACCCTTGTCCCTGCATCTCGTAGATTGACATGGCAGACACGACCATCAAGTACGTGGTGAGGATGACAAGATAGATCAGGAATATCACACCCGAGCGAAAGCTCTGCGCAATGCCGATTCCAATACAGGTCGCAGTACCTATGGTCAATACTACAGCTAGCCCTGCCACGAACCGCGTCATCACGAACATACTCGTCGCAGGGAAGGCCATGGAACACATATAATAGCTCCCACCAGAGGTAATCCAGGTACCGAAGGCGCCACCTAGTAGTAATGAAACCATCAATGCCGCAGTCGCGACGGTCTTGTCTGCATCGTCCATGAATGCCGATAGGTAGAGCCCGCGTCCCACTGTCGTGAGTAAGATAATATCAATGAGTGCCGGAATCGCGAAAATGCCTAGCGAGGTTATTCGGTAGTATACAGAGGTATGCTCATAGTCTGCTGGGCTGGGATCGAGGTCGACATCCATGGAAGCATACGTGGTGGGAAGCTCGGGGCCCTGTTCTGGGCGTGGGGGTGGTGGAGGTGGAGGTGGATGCTTCTTGAGGTATGAGCGGATTCGATCAAACAAGATCCTGCCGAGTTCATTAGGCGTCATGTCGAAATAGGCATCGCACCGTGCGCCCACTGCGTAGAATTCTGCAAAGCATGCTGCTTGCACATGGTGTAGGTTTGGTCGCGGATTCCGGTCGAGGACTTCGAGCAAGATCTCACCGAGGGCAATTTTACGCGCAGCGCAGAGAACTGACATTGCGAGAAAGTCTGCCCTAGCCTCGATGCATGAGGGCTGCAACACAGTTTCCATCACCGCAGTTAATTGGGAAATGGTGCTGGTATCCCGTTGAGTAAGAGCTTCCTCGACACGGACATTGATCTCTTTGAAGACCGCCAAGGCAGATGTATACTCAAGTGAGCAACCTCGAGCCTCATACCACTGTAGCCGTCTCTGGACAAGCTCTTCTGCCGCCACCCTCCCGTTGAGATACCCCACTGAGGACATGCGGCGAAGCTGGGACAGACTAGGAGCATCGAGGAGCTGATACTCGCAGACAGCCAACATTTTTGCGACGAGGCCAGAGGATTCATAGCATGTAGCTTGATCCAGATGCCTCATCCAACGGAGTGTCTCTGCCGGTGTGAGCTGCTCTATATCCTGCACTAGGCGTGGAGCCAGGCCCCATTTTGGACAGCACCGGTTGTTGGATTCCGCCAGCATTGTCTCTGCTAGTAAACATTCGAAACGTGTGAATCCGTGACTGGACAGGAACGTGTGCAGAATTGTGCCTGTCCGATCCGTGACTTTGTTCGAGAGATATATATCTGTAGTTCCGCGAGTGGAGTCAACCCCATACATTCCCCAGACCTGCGCTTCGTTGCGAGTGCGAAATCCGGAGTGTAAGCCAACCCAGACTCGGAGTTCATCGTTGGCTTTTGGGCCCCGCGGAGAAAGGAGATTGATCAATTCCCGGATGGTCGAATATATGGTCGACGGCGTGGTTTTGGTTGCCTCAACCTTCAGCAGAGCACGTAGCTCCAAAGCTATCTTGTCCAATTCGTCCTGCTGGACCCGCTCCAAAAGGTCGAGGTCACGGAGTCCTACATGTGCTTCTAATAGCTCCTTGACTTCCGTTGGCGAGCATTGAAGGCCGAGCTGGAAGCAGCCCAGACCAGTGTAGTCGACGCCAGAGGGAGATATCGAGAAAGGGTTGAGATGCGCGAAGGGCCTCGGGAACAGCAGGTCGGACCCGTCGATCGAAGCTTCCGTTTCCTTCAGAACGACTTCGCTGGTGCGCTGACTGGGCTTCACTCTCCCAGACAGATCCGGAAGGAAGCTGTTTAGCTTTTCGAACAACGCATCATGCCCCAAGTCTTGCTGCAACACCTTCAAGTCCATTAGCGGGAATGCACACAGCTAATCAAGAACTCACTTACTGCATCATTCAAACGCCATCTATCATGTATCCTCGCTAGCGCGTCATTCTTCAGCCATGCGAGTGCCGAAAGTGGCTCCTCCACCAGTCTTCTCGACGCAGCTACCTCCGCATCCATGAGCGCAGATCGCGGCGCGATCCAGCTCATAGCACTATTATAATTGCACCATTTGAACGTCCGGCGCAGAACATGATGTGGGATCACCACGTCGTCGTCAACCACCTCCATCATGGCAAAATGACAACTCCCTGCCGGCTTTTGAGCAGCTAACGCCCTCATTGTGGATCGGACCTGCGACATCTGAAAGTAATCCCGATGCGTCCCATCGGGAGAGAGTGTACCATTACGGTATATAATCCCTTCGATACGGCTCATGGTGAGGTACTCATATTGGCGCACGTCGACTGGGCCGGATGTCGATATCTCCAGCCACACCATGAGACCGAGATGGTTTATATAGTCAAGCAAATGACTTAAAACCGCGGGTCCGAAGCGTTGTTCCCAATTTGTCAAAACAACCCCATGGAACGGCGTCTGTTGCATATCGGGCACCTTGAGACATGAGACTAGGACGTTCGATATAATCCCGACTGAGTGAACAAGCCGATCATCTGCAGGATTCGTACTAAATTCCAAGCAGCCCTGCACGTCCAGTCGAGCGAGAAAATATCCAGAGTCCCCGTGCTTGTGCACCGCTCTCACGACACCCTGCTTGAAGGAGTTCACCACGACAACGTCCCAGTGCGATAGGATATGGCGTTGGGTTTCGCTCGGTGGGTCGTCTATTTTGCCGAGATACACGGTGAACGTCTTAAAGCCTCTGTGAGTTTCATCGCGCGGGCGCAGGGGCTGCGAGCGATCTTTAAGAGCGTTTATATATCTGATAGTTGACGTGGGCGCTGCAGAGAGTTCGTGGCGTCTCTACAAGCAAGTCTCATATCAGTACCGTTGCCCTCGAATGGGATACGATGCATACTCTCCAACGCGCGAGCGCTCTTCTTCCAACTCCGTACAGGCCGTATAGGACGCCTAGGCCTATTGTCACGAGTACGAGAACGACAAGGGCCTACTTGAAGTCAGCGACGATTCGAGCAGAAGTTGCCGAACTGAAACCGCCAGAGCCTTACCCGCCCTGCCCACGTGCTGACCATCTCATTCCATCCGATGGCATGCACGCCCGTATATGTCGCCCCAATCATTATGAGTTCAGGCCGGCGTAGAGGACTGTGTTCGATTTCCCCGGCTTCGCTTTCTCATGGTATGAATCTGGAGAAGACTAGGATTGCAACGGAAGGATGAGCGTTGGCCTACTAGCCAAACTTGGCTTTGCCCGACTTACGTCGGCGACTCGCGTTACCATGTCTTCCGATGGAAAGAGCTGGCTATCGTAGTAGATGGCCTTGATGAATGACGAAAGTGGCGTACCCGGTCGTATATTGTCGTGACACCCTGCCATTCGGGTACATACCCACGGGTAGAGCATTTTGTTCCATCAATCAAAAGTGAAGCTTGCCCTGACAGAGACCATCAAATGTATTTCGACCACTTTATACGCGGAGCATCTTTGTTTTAAGAGCTAGCTATTCGCAATTGACAGTATATACAGCAACGCCGAGGAAGAAGCCTCTGTCAGCGAGAATTGAGTCAGAATCCTGATCCTGACAGGAGAGACCTCGGGTCTGGCCCAGATGCGCCATGTGGTCTTAGCACATTCCAAACCGATTTCGCGGCGTTCGTCTCAACGGCCACAGAGTCACATCTCCCGCTTCCGGACAGCATGTGGCTTGCTGTACCATGGGTAACGTCAAATGTACAGCTTGTCAAGTCTGGAGATGCGACACGCCATGCTCTGAATGAACAAGTGTGACGGACAGTGCTTGGCCTGGGAGTTGACGCCTTGATTCATGCTATGGCCACGGGAGTCTCGTCGTTCCTGCTCCCCGCAACCCCTATGGTCCAACTGGGCTGGGCTAGACCGCCCATGATGTATTTCGACGCCGCCACAATACGTAGATGCTCATTCCCCTTCTATATCTTTCTAGTTCGTTCATCCATATCTCAAGATGTAACCAGTCACCTTGCGCCCCATGCCACGAAAATATGGCCTTGGATTACAATTCAAAAACGAGCTCATCTAGTTCCCTCGAGACTCTCTTTGACCCGTGCTGCCCCGATACAGACTCAGATAGGGCAGGTGAAAGCACGTCTCTACCACGACCGGATGATGAACACGCGCAACACGTTCTTGTTACAGGCGGGCTGGGATACATTGGAAGCCATACATGCCTGGAATTATTGAAATCAGGATACAACGTTCTCATTGTCGATGACCTGAGCAACAGTTACCCCCACATCTTCCTGCATATATTGCAGGTCGCGCGGGAATATCACAACGCTCGTCAAACTGTCCTCCCAAAAGCGAATTTGTCAGTCAGCGATTATGGCGACGAACCAGCGATGAGGGATCTCCTCAACGCGCACTCCTCGGGACCAGAGAAGGACCCCAAGAGTCGCTCACAGATTATGGGCGTTATCCACTTCGCTGCATTTAAGCAGGTGGAGGAGAGCATCCGCGATCCCTTGAAATACTACGGAAACAACATCTCCGGACAGCTCAGCCTCCTCCGTCTCCTGAACGAGTTCAACATCAGAACACTCATCTTCTCGTCATCAGCGAGCGTCTATGGCTCGCGGGCGGGCGCTGGCCAGCTATTCCGCGAGGAAGACTGTCTCCATGAGCCGGAACTTAGAAACTTCCCTCCTGCCGGACAACCCCCCGAGCTGAACCACACGGCCTCGAGTTTCTCGTCCATCACCAATCCCTACGGGCGCACGAAGCTATTCGGTGAAGCCATCCTGGCAGATCTGGTGCGCAGTGACGCCTCCTGGAAGATCATCGCGCTGCGGTATTTCAACCCCGTTGGTGGCGACGCCTCCGGCCTCTTAGGCGAAGACGCGAAAACTCCTTCCACGACCCTCCCGGCAGCCCTGAGCAGAGTGATGACGGGCCAGAGTGAGAAGGTATACATCTACGGCAATGACTGGGACTCGCACGATGGAACCCCTGTTCGGGACTTCATCCACGTCACGGATCTCGCCCGTGGACACATCCGTGCGCTGGCGGCTGCTGTCGAGGGCCGTGTGAAGGAGAATTTCCGTACCTTCAATTTGGGCACGGGGTTTGGACATTCGGTGCTTCAGCTTATCCAGGCCCTGGAGGGTGTCTCGGGTCGGTCGATTCCTTGTGAGAGTGTGGGCAGGAGGCCGGGCGATGTCGTTTCTTCTGTTGCGAATACGGAGCGGTCAGCACGGGAACTGGGCTGGAAGACGGACATGGCATTGATAGATGCTTGCAGGGATCTTTGTAGTTACCTGGAGAACAAGAATGGTCCAAGAATGCACTGATGATGGCTTACGGCCTGGCGGTCTGTCCGGCTCGAAGCAACTATTGGATTTTGTCGCTTGGGCAGCGGGAGAAAAGTCATTACTGTTGTATTATTACCAAGCATACCTAATATAATCCTTGAGACCTCTTCTCAAGGCGTGTCCTTTCCTAACCGGGGCTGAGTGAACCTCATTCTTTGGCGAACAGTCCGTAATCCTGCTCGACACGCAACGCGCGAAAGGTATGCAGAGCATTGTACAGATGCGACTTAAAATGGTCTAGATGGTCTCTCTTATCAACACTGGGTAGACACGTGAGAATTTCAACTACAGCCTGGCCCCCGACAATTGAAATGTGACAATGACCCCCTGCAATGTGTGGCGCCGTTGCCTGGGTAGGCGTGGTTGATGCATCCACACGACCTCACGTAGCCTTACTTACCGTACAGACCGCGTTTTATCGCTCGTCGAGGACGATTTGCCACTGGTGGTACACTCATTGACCATTCCTATTCATTTATACCGTGTCACAAGTTGGTCAGATTACTCGTTTTCCAACATTCCCCGGTCGCCGAGGCTTCAGCTAAGACCTTCCGTCGCGGCGCCCTGAATGTGGATGGAATGGGGACAACAAGAGGCGTCATCCCTGGAGATTTTGTGAGTCTCTTGGTTCTGCGAATTCTGCCGCATGCCTTGACAATTAAACCTTTTCTCAGCACTTATATCCTAGAGGTTGCTTGCATCCCCTCAATCAAGGCCATACTCGGCCAGAACAGCTCCTGTTTCTCACTCTCACGTACAAAGCCCATCAACAAACCTTTTTATGAGAATCACTCTCCACCCTCTGTCTCTCTATAACACCCCACTGCATGCTGAAACTGCGTCATTTAAGTAATGGGGCTCAATATATCGACCATCGTGCCACCTACTACCCCTCTCGACCCGTCCGTGTCTACCACCGCATTATCCATATCAACAATCCCCATATCTATTTTTCCCAGCCCCTTCGCCCCCAGCTCGACTGCTCCTCCCACCAATGCTCTCGCCAGCATCTCCACCACCCCGGCTGCAAGTGCGATCGCCAACACTTTGAGGAGTGCACCCCCTGTGCCCACGGGAGCTGCAATCAATGAAACGTCAGTCCTCGCCGCCCAGCTCCTAGTGATCGCTCGCGACTCTACACAGGCAAACGCCGCGTCGTCGGGTTTGAATGCATACGGAATCCCGTTTACAACGCTGCTCGTCCCGCAAGCGGGGGCGCAGCTCCCCGACCTCGATTCCCCAACCGGAGGCAGATTTGGTGGGATCGTGGTAGCTGGTGAAGTCAGCTACGACTATGGGAATGGCACGTGGGCGAGCGGGTTGACGCCGGCTCAGTGGAATCAGTTATACGCGTATCAATTGAAATACCGAGTCCGACTCGTCGAGTACGATGTCACGCCCGGGAGCAGATTCGGCACGAGGCCTGTGGCAGGTGGGTGCTGTGACAATGTGGAACAGATGGTGTCTTTCTCGAATACGTCTGGATTCCCCTCCGCTGGTCTTCGCACCGGCGCTACTGTGAGTACATTGGGACTCTGGCATTATCCCGCCGTGGTCGTGAACAGCACCACCACGAAGCCCATCGCTACATTCGCCCCCAATCAGCTCTTCGCAAACGAGACCGTCGCAGCGGTAATCAACAACTTCAACGGCCGCGAGCAAATGGCATTTTTCATCGCCTTCGATACAACGTGGAGCGCAACCTCGACGTACCTCCAGCATGCATGGATTACCTGGATCACCCGTGGACTCTATGCGGGCTATCGCCGCGTGAACCTCAATACACAGATCGATGATATGTTTCTCAGTACCCAGATGTATAAGAGTGACCGCAGTTTCCGCATTACTCC
Source organism: Aspergillus carlsbadensis (assembly GCA_025688815.1). Lineage (NCBI taxonomy): Eukaryota > Fungi > Ascomycota > Eurotiomycetes > Eurotiales > Aspergillaceae > Aspergillus > Aspergillus carlsbadensis. The sequence goes on along the minus strand of MU628204.1, from coordinate 23,826 downwards.
TACGGATCTCGATGGTATCACCGCGTGGCTGCCGGATATCCGCGCGAAATTGAATCCCGGTAGTACGTACTTCATCGAGATTGGACATAACGGCAATGGGAATGTCGGGGCAGCGACTGAAGCTATGGGCCAGGTTCGTTGCAGCGGCGGTGCAATTGCACTTACAGATCCGGGGCCGACACCGCTCGAATTCAAGAAGCCATTAGGGACGGGCGCCAATATCTGGCCAGACACTCCTGCGTCGTTCGATTGGAGCGAGACGTGCTTGGAGAGCGACGACCTTCTCCGCTGGTGGCGGACGAACTACAACGAATACGCGCACATCTCGCATACATTCACGCACCTCCGCCAGGATAACGTGACATACTCAGACGCCAGCAAGGAGATTACATTCAACCAGGCGTGGTTATCCCAGGTGGGGCTATCATCGGCTCCACGGTTCACTTCGAACGGGATCATCCCCAGCGCGATTACAGGCCTGCATAATGGCGACGCGCTCCAGGCGTGGCACGATCATGGAATCACCAACTGCGTTGGCGATAATAGCCGGCCGGTACTTCGGAACCAGCAGAATCCCATGTGGCCGTACTTTACTACCATTGATTCAGACGGGTTCAGTGGCATGCAGGTGAATCCCCGCTGGCCCACGCGGATTTACTTTGACTGTGATAGCCCGGGGTGCACTGTTAAACAGTGGATTGATCGATTTGCCGGCGGTGCAGGTGGGGACTTTAACGGCCTCCTCGCGGCAGAGAGGGAGACTACCTTGGTCTATCTTCTCGGGCTGTACCATGACAGTTACATGTTCCACCAGGCGAACCTACACAATGCGGATGCGGACACTATAACCGTTGGCAACTCGACGGGGCGATACTCGATTTTCCAGGGGTGGATTGAGACCATGGTACAGGAGCTCGTTAGGCTTGTGACATGGCCCATCGTATCGACCACGCATCATCAGGTAATTATATGCACCCCGTAACCCCTCCCACGCAAAGTGAGGTACGCATATCTAACAGCCAGCCCATCTAGATGTCCGAGAACTTCCTCCAGCGATATACACGAGACCAATGTCGGTATGCCTTGGGTTATGAGATTTCAGGTGGGCAGATAACTGGCGTGAGGGTAACTGCAAGGGACAACCAGTGCAGCGCGAAGATCCCGGTCACGTTCCCAGGGGGAGTTGCAGATAGCCAGGGCTTCACCAAGGAGCAGCTTGGCACCGACCCCCTAACGCTTTGGGTCCAGCTTTCTGGGACGCCTGTGAGCCTGGCTCTGGCCTCGCCGATTCCGCTCTAAGTGACTGGGAGGATCTGGATGAGGGTAGCCAGGTGGAGGATATCCACGAAAGGCTGCAATAGATTGGCTGGAATATTCGGCCGATATGTACTGGCAATTTGATGTGCGAACCTTTCTCTAATTCATTACGACGCAAGTCTGCTCATTTACCTGCTCCAGGATGGCAATGTATAACATCAAGTGTGCACAGCGCTCCACGTAAGATTCCCGATGGGGTTGAGAGAGCCATGAAAGCCATACACCGTTGGATGTGAGTTCCAAGACTGTTGTATAGTGAGCCAATGCAGATGAAACTGGGAACGCCGGATTAGAAACACTGATAGTGACCCTGTTCTTCCAGCATTCCAAGGGCGTTGATCCGGAAACCGATCCAACGGATGGTGAATGTCATCCGTTGCTCTCTGTCTGCCGGTTGCCAGGACCATATTCCACTCCCTTCCCAAGCGCCATCTGGTCGACCCCCCATAGACAAGACCCACTCCGAACGTCAGCCAGACGATCATCCAGAGCCGGGGTTCGGCCATCACATCTGAGGAGTAACAAGTGCAACCATCCCATCCAGCGTACTTTGCTCCCGCTTGGCAGCGAGTCCGATACATACTTCAGCAAGTCGAGAGGTTCAAGTACAATGCGCTTTCAATTTACGCAGCCACCCAAGACCGCATGGACCTGCACCACACCTTGCATATCGCCCAAGGTGCGACAACAGAAAAGAGCTTATGATGAAGGGGGCCTGGCAGTCCCTCTATGCGGGCAGTAAAATGGCCTGGGACACTTGGGGTAAGGTATCTATCATCCGTGGATATCTCGCGCGCGAAACCTAATACAGCTGACGGCAGCTGATCCCATCCGCAATCATCATAGTCCGTTTATCATGGATACCCACAGCCCTTGCAAGTTGCCACCCATGTGTGGGCTCCACCCCCAGAGAATGAATCATGATGAGCAGGACTTCGAAACTAGGACCCGTACACTGGCGTGATCGGAGCCTATGATTTCACACAGCACTTGGGGGCCATTTGCTGACAAATCGCTCTGTATAGCATCACTATTTAAGAATTCAGCGTGCTGAACCGCGAAGTGTGCTCTAAGCTGCACTCGACTACACAAGCCGGACCCGTGAAGAGAGTCCGTGGTTGTCGGCGCTTCCGAGATTGCTATCACTTCTGGTACTTTTGACGGATGCTGATGCAGCGTATGTGTGCTCCGCTGCGCAACAGAATCGACAGGAACACAATGTCGGAGACAACATACACCTTCCTCGCCTTCGACGATGCCCCTCGCGTTCCCGGTACACCGCAGGGCTGCCTTTGGGGCTTCTACGATCGGGACGGAGTCAAAGATGAAATCGGATGTACGCTGCTACCTCCCTCCGAACCTCCCCTCGCCAATTCCACCCCATACCAGTGCTCTGCCACTAACAGATACCCAAACTCAAGCAATAAACCTCCTAACACCCCAAGTGGTACTCAACGCACGCAGCGAAATCCGCACAGGCCGACATATCCAACTCGACTGGCCGCTGGACTCCGTGACGTATCCGTCCTTCGGCCGGAAAGCCTTTGAGCGCCGCGTGGTAAATCTCAAGGAGAGCTCCGGGGCTGTTGGATTCGACGATGAGATTCATATTAATACGCAGAGTGGGTCGCAGTGGGATAGTTTGAGGCATGTATGTCTAGCTTTCGTGTCTTCTCTTTCCTCTGTATTTCGTCGTCTCGTTGCCCAGTCTGTTTCTTTGTGGTTGGCCACTGCTGATTACTGGTCTGTGGCAGCATGCGTGCCAAAAGCAAGAGGTCTTCTATAACGGGTTGACCTTTGCTGAGTCGTTGGTGTCGGATCGCAATGGGATTCACAGTACGTAGAGCTTCCAAGTTTCCCGGGAGCCACGTGTATCGGGAAGTTCTTGGTCTTGCTTGCTAATACGGTTCTTGCAGACTGGTGCGAGCGAGGCGGAATCGTAGGCCGCGGCATTTTAGCAGACATGGTAAGTAAAGCCTTCCCTGTGAAGCCAATAGCATATGCCAGCGGCAGTGTGTCTGCAATATCACGTCGGGGACTGAGATTCCGCCACACCACGCAGGTCCGCTTCTACGAAACCCGCGACGGAACCTCGCCCGACCCAACAACCCGACACGCGATCCCCATCACAGACATACGCTCCGCACTAGCACGACAAGGCACGATCCCCCGGCAAGGCGACATCCTCTTCATCCGCAGCGGCTTCGTGCGCTGGCACAACAGCGCAAGCGACGTTGAACGACGCCGCAGAACCCTCGAGAACGAAACCTTCATCGGGCTCGAAGCCAGCGAGGCCTCGGTGCGCTGGCTGTACGGGCAGCACTTTGCTGCGCTCGTCGGGGATACCGCTGCATTCGAGGCGTGGCCGCTGGCGTCTGACTCGCCGTGGCATTTGCATGAGTGGGCGCTGGGGTGGTGGGGGACGCCGCTGGGGGAGATGTGGGATCTGGAGGGGTTGAGTACAGAGTGTGCGAATCAGGCTAGGTGGTCCTTCTTTTTGACGAGTGCGCCGTTGCATGTGAGGGGGGGTGTTGGGAGTCCGCCGGGGGCGATTGCGATTTTTTGAAGGGGGGATTGGGTGTAGCCTGGAGACTTCGCCATCGTCATCGTCTACTGCATAGGAGTGCAAGGCCCCGTTGGGTTCCATGGATTCTTTTCCTAACGTTGCTTCCTTCAGCTTATTCCACTACTGCTTGCAGTGTGTGTCTGCCGTAAATACCCAATAGGGAAATGTGGAGCGTTAGAAAACACTGGCCAAGGGATGTAGAGTACCAGTTTTGTTTTTTTGTTTTTTTGCTAGGATACAAAGTATTCAACTCTCTGCATTAAATAGACAAGCACACAATCTAGACCCACTTGGCAAGTGCAGCACCATTTCTACAGAACCCAATGTTAAGTTTCCTTTTCTCACTACCTCATTCGGTGGATCTGTTCTCCGCCGTTGTACATTAAACCCCTGAGCTGGGACATGTATGCCCATGCCTACCCAGGAGCCTTAAAGGAAATGTAACCAGTAGGCCCCAGGGCCCCCGGTGGAAACCTAACAATCCGCATCTCCTAGTTCCAGGAAAGCGGCTGGCAGAGTATGTCCATCGGGTTGTGTCCGCTAGCGTGGAAGACTACGGTGGTACGAGGGATCGCCCCTTCCTGGACCGAGATTAAGATATCCAGCTGCGCGCTGCCAAGATGCGTATCTAGACGGTTATCGCGGCCCTTGCAATGGGACTGGGTCCTGTCTCCAGTGGTAATGACCGCCTCTCCGCCGCCCGTGCGTTAAACCCACGGTATGCTACCCAAGTCATCGCCAGAAGAGCTAGCGGCGAACTACCGATCGAGGATTCAGGATGAAGATGGTACGCCTGAGACGGGGGGTTTAATAGAAAGATCTTGCGTATAGGGCGCGGCTGCATTCTCTCGGGGCAGTTTCCCTTACCTCTCCTTGTCCTTGCACGACCTGGCCCCTTCACTACGCCCCAAGCCTCCCCCACTAGACGATCCGCTCGCAATGACACCAATCCAACCCATCTGCACAGCCGCGCTCCTGGCGTATATATCGTGGAAACTACTCTCCCTAGCCCGGTTCTACACGCACGCCCGGCGAACCGGGTTCCCCGTCCTGATCGCCCCATTCCCAACGAAGAATCTCCTCTGGATGGTGCTTACGCCGATACCCCAGCCGCTGCTCAAGAGATATACACCGGAGCCGCTCTATACGCGCCTGGATGTTGCGATCTATGGGTGGGAGTGTCGCCAGAAGGCGGAGGTCCATGCATGGCTTGGGAAGACGTTTGTGCTTGTTACGCTGGATGAATGTACACTCTGGTACGTTGTCCCATGTTTTAATTTCCGTCCCACTGCCTGGAAGGGCATTGATTTGCTGACGAGGGTTATTGAAGGGTGGCGGATCCGACGCTCTCGAATGTGATCCTGCAGAGGCGGAAGGACTTTATGCAGCCTGAGATAGTGGGCAAGGTCATGGGGCTGTTTGGGCCGAATGTTGTTACGGTGAGTCCAATCGATCCGATCCCAAGGTTTTCCTATCTGGGTTCTTCGAGCTAACAGAACCCAGGCTAATTGTGCCGAATGGTGAGTTGTCCCCTGCAGGCATAAACCCTGTCCAGGCCACCATACCCCCTTTCAGGGACTAACCCAGCGCAATCCCAGGCAACGCCAACGCAAAATGGTCGCGCCAAACCTAAACGAAGGAATATCCGCACTAGTCTGGGCCGAAAGCTGCCGGCAGGCGTCGCAGATGAGCCGGTACCTCCTCTCAAACCCAGGAAACAAAACGCTCAGCGGACTGCGGTGCGTCGCGATCAACGTGCTTGGGTTCACTGGGTACGGGCAGCGGCAGAGGTGGACTCCTGATTTTGAGAGCGTCGAGGGGGAGACTTCTCAAGATGGGAGGGGATTATACTTTGAGACTGTTTCGCTGGTCGCGGGGAGCCTGCTTGAAGCTGCGCTGATCCCTGCGCGGGTACTCAGGCTACCGTTTATGCCGGCGCGCTTGCGGCGATTGGGGCGTCGGAAGGAGGGCATGCCCGCGTATACCAAGGCGGTCTTGGATATGGAACGAAAACAGGCAGGGGCACGGGACATCCAGTTAACCTCGACAGGACAAAACAGCTTCCTCAAAGCCCTCGTGAAATGCGCCGATGAGGCGGAGCGTGGGGCTGCGTCTAGGCTATACCTGTCGGACGAGGAGATCAGCGGGAATCTGTTTATCTTCAGCGTTGCTGGGTTCGAGACGACAGCGAATACCATGGGGTATGCGGTTCTCTTCCTCGCGGCGTATCCAGAGTGGCAGGACTGGATCCATGAGGAACTGGACAGTCTGCCGGCCGATACTCTTACGTGGAAGTACGAGGAGGTCTTTCCGAAGTGCAAACGTATCCTCGCCGTCATGGTTAGTTGTCGCTTTTGCTTACTCGTTGTCCTTGTTGATGGATATGTTCTGCGCCCTGCCAGCCACTTACTGATATCACCCCAGTACGAAACCCTCCGCCTCTTCACAGCCGTCATGCACGCAACGCGCTCAATCACCTCGCCCCAAACCCTCCCCAGCACAAGCACAAACACAAACACCACACACCTCCTCCTCCCCCCGATGGAAATCTACATCTCAATGCAAATCATGCACGCGGACGCGGACCTGTGGGGCGCCGATCACGCAGACTTCAATCCATCCCGATGGCTCGATAGTTACGAGAATCTAATCACCCCGCCCAAGGGGACATTCATGCCGTGGTCCGGCGGACCGAGGATCTGTCCCGGGATGAAGATGGCGCAGGTGGAGTTTGTCGCGACGATTGCGGTGCTTTTTCGCCGGGTGGCTGTTGAGCCTGTTCCCCATTGTGCGGAGAGTGCGCGGGAGGCGAGGGGGAGGCTTTTGGGGGTCATGGAGGGGCCTGTTGCGCAGGTGTCCCTGCAGGTGAGGGCTCCGGAGAAGGTACATCTGCGGTGGATGAGGGTTGGGGAGTAATTGGGAAGGTAATCCAGTGATACGGATCCTTTTCTATTGTCTCAGCAAGGGTTCCTGAATCTCTTGACCGGATATCAACTCGAACCCTCGTGCCACATGTTGAGCTACTAACTCTGGAAAGAACCCGTTGGTGCCTCTTAAGAATTGAGAGCTCAGGCTAAGAGAATCCCCGTTCCAACGAATTCAATTCAATGCTAGCCACTTCGATTCAAATTCAAATTCATCCCTGATACAGCCTCAATATGATGATCTGGCTATGCAGGTCGTTATCGAGTGAAGGAGGCCCTCTGGTGCTTGTCTTAACAGCTCAATCATTATATTATTCATTGCTAACTGGCATGGCGTCCCTAGGAGTAATCCGCGCGCTTTGTAAGCTTCATGATTTCCCCTATACACAGGGAGTACCCCCACTAGATCTATCTCCATCCTAAGATCCGGCACCTACCTAAGGAGATCTATTCCCAGCATAAGTCCACCCATGAAATACATAACCTTTGGGTAAGAGACAAGGCTTTCCCACTCATCTGGCTATACCAAGCTTATGCCTATCCTTGCGGCAATTTTGGCAGGCATCTAGTGCCGTAGACCTGCCCCTACCATCGCGAGCATTCTAGTTCTGACATGGCGTGTTAAGTTGTCTGTAGACCTGCCAGGAGACAGGATACATCCCATGGAATTGATTTCGCTGTATGCAGAGTAAACTCTTGATTTACACAGTCGAAGTGCGTTTTTGCTATTCTTTATATGGTCTATCAACGGGCTTTCCTGGGCTATTCATCGCGTTCTGATTCCACGAAGCGACATTATCGGTCATGCTTGTCTATTGTCTTTTATCATAGCACCATCCCAACCAATCCGCCTTGATATACATACTGCACTGCCGGTCACTCTAGTCCACGCCACGCTCAATTCAAACTTCCTGTGGCCCCGGGGCACGTCTGCCACAAACTCAGCGGATATCGCAATGATACCCTTCCTCAAGTCCGTTTTTACATTTACTCCTCCCCAAAGGTCGAAAACCAAGGCTGATACCCATCCGCCGTGATAAACTCCTGCAGCGCGCGCCGGCGCATACCCACATTGCCTCCATCGAAGATTGGAAGAACCAGGGCTGTGGAAAGGAGATCGGAGAAGGGGAGGTCGGTTGCGTATGCGGAGCTATTGTTGTCATTGTCATTGTCAGCATACACCCATACATCTCCACGCACCCTCGATAAAAGTGACTGCCCATCAAGAAGGGAGGGGACAGGGAGGACATACACCCCCACAGCATTAATAGCATCAAGCACAGACTGCACAGCCGCCTCAGCACAGTGCACCTTGGCCAGAAGCGCATGTTCGCGGCGCTGCGCGTGTTCACCCGGTCCCTCGAGCAGGGCATGTGCTGCCTTCCACGTGAGGAAGCGCGAGGTCTCCGTACGCATTTTGATGTTGATTAACAGGTCTGCGACGGATTGGCGCTGGGAGATGGGGACTGTGCCGCCGCGGGTCGAGCGGGAGAAGGCGAGGGCGGCGTCGAAGGTTGCGCGTTGGATTCCGATGCCCATTGCGCCGACAAGCATTGCTTTGCGTTTTTGTTAGTTTTATGAATAAATTTGGTGGTGGGGGGGTTGGGATTAGTGGGGGAGGTACCGGAGATCTCGAACGAGTGCGTGACGATGGCTGCGCCGGTTCCAGGTGCGCAGAGGAGGTTCTTCGCCGGGAGGCGGATGTTATTGTACTGAATCATCTGCGTCAGCCCTCCTCCGTCTTCTTTTTCAAGATCAAAACGCGAGGGCGCGTACCCGAATATGCGGCCCCGAAACAGCCTTATGCCCCGCCGTCTCGGGATGCTTAAGGACCTGGAAACTCTCCTCTCCATTGCGTCGAATATCCTCGCGCGTGACCAAGAGGATCATGATAGAATCGCTAGGCGCCGTAGCTTTGGAAACGACATCCTTATCGACGCAGCGGCAGACGACGCAGGCGAGGTCTGCCCCCCGGAAGTCCCAGCCGGCGGAGTTTGTAGCCCATATCTATAGTGTTCATTAAAACTACTGTCCTCAGTTGACATGTGGAAATGGGAGGGGTACGTACCTTCTCACCATTCAACACCCACTCATCCCCATCGCGATACGCCGTCGTCTGGAGCCCCGGCGCACCGGGTTCGAGCCAGTTGGCCTACACCCATCAGCATCGATCTCCCCTCCACACACACTCCAGGCCCCATAGCCACAGCAACCCCCAAATCCCAAAACCCAGAAGAAGAAAAACATACCACACCACCAGGCTCACTAAAAACCAAACTCGCCAGCGGCGCCCCTTCACTCCCCACAAACGGGCTTAGGAAACCCGCCAACTCCGGCCTGAACGCCAAACACAACGGCGTAAGCCCCAACCCCGTCCCGAAAATCGTCAGACTCGCCGAGGCCTCGACGGCGTAGAACTCTTCAACTAGGATTGCGGCTTCGAGGAGGCTGGTGCTTGTTCCGCCGAGGGGCGCGGGGATCTGGGCTTTTATCAGGCCGGCGTGTACAGCGGCGGCGTAGATTGGTTGGAGGGATTGGAAGCGCGATTCGGGGGTGGACAGGGACGAGTAGGTGGCTTTTGCGGGAAGCAGGTGCGTTGTTGCGAAGGTGCGGGCTGCAGCCCGGGTTGCGCGTTCGGAGTCTGTGAGGGTGAAGGAGACCATTTTGCTTGATTCTTTTTCTTGCTCGTCCTCTGGTTGCTGATGTCTGGGCTGGAGAGTTGGAAACGTGCGATCTGAGCGCGAGACCCCTCACTCATATATCCGCCAGAGATATGAACCCCGCTGGCTGCTGCAGCCACGGCGTCCCGTCCCGACTTCCAGGCCGCCAGCCCGAGTTCGCCGCCTGGGAAGCGAGAATTAAACAGCCTTGGAACGACAGGGATCGGCCGCTAGCGTGCGAAATAGATCCATCTGACTGGACAAACGATACGAAGTCGTGCGCCATGCGTGTCAACTGGCCAGCTGACGTGCGGGGGCGATCCACTATGGATGTACTGAAGATGTTCATGATGCAAGTGATATTTTGAAGGCTGGTGGGCTGATGAGAAATCTAGATTTCTAATGCACACATGGTCAGTCCCTTGCGTAGCCATGCGTGGCGTGCGCACCCACACTGATAGTGGACCTGAGGCTGAAGAAGCGACCAGGTGCGGCCGCTAGCGCCATCCACATGGTGAGATCCGCTGTATACTCCATGGATTTCTCGCTTTGTACGGGAAGAAAAGTCTATAAGATGCGCTGGGGATCCAATGCTCCCTTGACAAATCCATAATTCATTATCCATTCCATCTGTTCCACTCTTTTCCATCCCATCCCATCCCCTCCACGCAAAGTTACACAATGACAAATCCACCATCAAAACTCCCACGCCTCCTCGTCCTCCTCGGCTCCGGCCCCGGGATCGGCGTGTCCGTCGCCTCACGCTTCGCACAGGGTCACTTCTCTGCAGTCGCCTTGGTCGCCAGGAACGGGGAGCAACTCTCCAAAGACCGTGCGACTGTCCTATCCGCTGCGGCCGAGGCCGGTCGTGAGGTCGAGGTCCGCACGTGGCAGGCCGACATTGGGGACTTGGATCTACTATATAAGACCCTCCGCGAGATTGAAGCGTTCGGGGCCGTCGAGTGTGTGTATTTCAACGCGGCGCGCGTCGGGCCGAGTGAGTTGCTGGAGTTTCCGGTTGAGGGGATTGATCGGGATTTTCGGGTACGTTCAACACAAACATACGACCTAGCCTAGCAGAAGAGGACGGCGAGGTGTCCAATATACTAATTGAAACCAGGTATCCGCTCTCGCCCTCTATGCCACAGCCCGCTGGGCGATGCCCCTCCTCCTACAAAACAGCTCAGGCCGCGAGGATTGGAACCCGGCCTTCCTAGTAACAAGCAGCCTCCTCCCGGTGTCTCCTTTCCCAGACTGGTTTGCGCTCTCGATGACCAAAGCCGCACAATCGAATCTCATGAAATCACTGGAAAAAGCCTTCTCGCCACAGGGAATCCACGTTGGTCTCGTCGTCGTTTGGGGCATGGTCTCGCCGGATTCAACCGCGTTGAATCCGGGGAATATCGCGGAGCAGGCGTGGAAGCTTTATTCGCAGAAGAAGGAAGAGTGGACGGCGCAGGTGACTATTTATGATGATGGAAGAGTGGGGTGGGAGGATACGATTTAGTTTTGTTTCGTTCCATTTCACTTCATTTGACCTGATTCCATTTCCGTTGGACTTTCTGCACCTTCGGCACGATATCGTAGGTATCCTCTACTAGAGATCCAGGATACAGGACTTGTCCAGAGAGCATGTAGAAGAGTATACATCGCGCCTTCTTGCGAGCTCGCTGCGAGGGTAATGCGCGGAACGCCTTGAGGGCATCAATGGCAGACACAATCGGCCACACCTCGTACTCCATGTTGAGACCGTAGTCCTGCTGGAAGTCCTGTACAGCCTTCAGAACGACAAACATGAATCCTTGCTCTGTAAGTAAGGGTGCCCTGGTATGCGGATCAAAGGCAGAGCTCCCCTCGAGGACAGTGATTAGACGGTCGACGAACAGCTCAGCGCTGGGTCCAGACTCGGTCACCATCCAGAAAGTCATGGTGATGAGGAACAGGGACATATACGAGGGTGCTTCATCCTTGAATTGTGCCACGCGGCGCTCGTTCGGTCTCAGGTAGAAGCACAGGGCGGGATGTGCAAGAGCGGGCTCAATCCACGCCATATTCTTCAGCGGCAGTAAGCCAGGGAGTGGAGATCCGGGGGTGGCGAAGTCTGCAAATCCCGATGTGCCCATTGCGGCTCGCAGCCGGTTAACGAATCGGTGCAGATGGCGCGCATCGTCCGGTTCCCCATCGGATGTCAGTGGAGTGCACACCAAATACGGCATGAGGTGCGACACGCGCAGACCCCGGTTCGACGAGTTTCTCACGCTCGCCTCGACTCCGCCCCGTGCCTGGAGCGCCGCCTCAAATCCCTGTAGGTGGGTGTTTGATGCAAAGGGGTCCATTAACCGCGCCTCCGTTATGCCAGCCATTATTATCCCGCCGAGAAGGCCGTCTGTGACTGAACCATTATTCTCACGAATAGCCTGGTTCAATCTCCGGTATGCCTGATCTTTTCGCCGCATCAGCGATACCCGTGTGCCGCCACCGGCTCGATTGTTCGTGAACAGTCCATCCGCCGCGATGAGCATCCACCTCATGGTAAGATCGGAGCTGAGGGAGATGGGGAAGCTAACGTCGCGTACGGGGTTGAGGATCGATGCTATTTGTGTTCCATAAACCTTGCTGGGGACGTGCAGAAGATCTTGAGCGGTTAATGTGGCATTCGCATCGGTAGCGCTGGGAACTCACAACTATGGAGGAGAGAGCGGTCCTCGGCGGACATCGCGTCTGGGAGTTGGAGGAATGGATCAATTGCTGCTGTGATCTCGCTAATCTCGGGATCAGGCTGCTCCACGAGTGCAAGATCACGCGTCCCCTGCCTGGAAGCTGCCCCCCATCTCGCCTCCTCCTCGATCGCTCGATGCGGGTCTCGCGATGCGGTCAGGTCCTGGGTAGCTCTGGTTACACAGCTTGCCAATGGGCCAGACTCATGGAAACCCACCTTGCTCCGCTTCCGAGGCGCCGCGGAGAACCGCCACGAGATGACCGCTGGCCTTGAACCGTCTCCAGAATTGTCACAGCGCGTTGCTGACATTTTGCGTCGTTACACATTGCTCTCCCCTGCCTCGAGTTCAGTGCCGGGGGCCATCAAGACCCTGATAATGAGATGCGATGTTCTCGTATCAAGGGTCTGCGGTCTGGGCAGCTAAGCGGGATTCGGCGTGGCTGAGCAAAAGCAGACTCAAGTCTCGAGAGGAAAACACCCCGCCGCGCCGCCAAGAAAAGGCAAGCAGAGCCCAAATCGACCCTGCGAATAGCAGTCGTCAGGTGTTCCATGGTGCGAGTTTCATCAGAAGCGAATTGAGACGAGCAGGATGCGGCACGACGCCGCAATCAGCGATGCGAGTCCATACAATAGCGATCGCTTGCCTCGGTGCAGCTCGATGGCATCTATTTGGACGTCCGTGTTGGCTCGCTGGCCAACGGCAAAGCGCCGCGAGAGTCGACCAAAGCGGGAGTTGCGAACTGCGAAGCTGGGCAGCCGCACTCTGGGGTTTGCGTCTGGGTTGCGGGGTCGAATCGGTCTCGCCACGGTTGAATTTATCGCTTCAGAGTTGGAGAATTCAGGCTGCGCTGCCGTGTTTCTTGACGTGTCTAGTTCAACCAGACGAGTCGAGCATTTCTTCCGATTCAACAAAGCCAGTAATCCGTAAACTCGTCGAGCGCGGTCGAGTGTTTGGCCCGAATCGCCGAGCAAACTCCGCGGCAGGATTGCGAATTGCGAGGCCTCGTCAGCGCGACGAGAAAACCGCGCAAAGGTCGCAGGTTGCACCAGGCGAACAGTGTCAAGTGCGGCTTCAACCGCCCCAACAGGCCGCAAAACAGCCAACGCCTGGATTCACCGTCCACCAACCCCGTCTGGCCCTCGCGATTAAGAACGTGAGTAAGAGATGACCAAGCTTTCCTCGTTTTTGTCCGCCAGTCAGATGCCGTGTTTTCGCCCGGAAACGCACCACCCTAGCGGACGTTGCGCTGCCAATTTTAGCCGATCTTCAGGTCATCCTCATGTGGAAGTAGTACTAGTGGAGTTGATCAGGGTCTTGCCCCATGTCTCAGCGTTCAGACGTCAGTTTTCCGACGTCGCAGCGAAAAGAATCAGGCCATTCCTTGCGTCTGGACCGCGATCACAAGGGGCCAGGTAGAGGACAGAGTCGTACAATGACGCAACGCTGGACAAGCAAAGTGTTAGCGATGGCAAGTTGTCAGCAGCGACAGAAGATACCGTACAAGCCCGGAGGATGGAACAGGGTGTATGGAGAGGGTGAGCCAAACCGCACAAAGGAAGCAGTTTCCCAAAGCGCGATCGCGACCTGGGCCGGGCACGCAACCACGCTCAATGACGGCAGAGGCGTCGACCTCGGAAATGCTGTGCCGGTGAGACAGACAGCACCCGGCCAGGCATCCAGATTGTTACTCTCGACTTTGCATTCTTCCCCTGCTCGACTTTACCACGACTAAATCGGCACGGGACTCCGGCACGTCGAATTGACAGGCCAATAATTGAGTGAAGCTCAAGTGGTGGTCCGCGATGCGTTGCGGCGTAGCGTGACGCCACACAATGCCAGTCTCGGAGTAGCGCCAGGCCAGCCTTACAACACGGGACAGCTCCTCTATATAATCGGAAGCAGCGCTCGGCCCATGACCTGCTTCGTTTTCCTTCTCTCCTTCTTCATCTCCTCCTATCTGCATGTGCTCTCTGTCTCCGTGTCCCTCTCGTCCCATTCCACCTCGTCTCCACTCAACTTCAATGCAGCGCAACATGAACTACTGGTCCCCAATGGTACCCAGCCCTGGTGCCACCACTAGCGAGAGTGATCGTCTCCTCTGGACTTCTTCATCCAACGTATGCTTCTCTCCGTAACCGCTCAAGCATGCGTGCTAACCTGCATAGTTCACTCTGCCACAATGGACCGACGGCGTGCAATGCCCAAGTCCAGACGCTTCCAGCAGCGACGAGCCATACCACCTACCAGACGACCTGTTCGACTTCTCAGATCTCCGCACATTAACTGGGGAAAGCTCCTCAGGGTCACCAACTCCCACACTCAACGATTTCCGTCCTGGGGACAAGTCCAAGGTAAATTTCCGGCAATTGCTACTAAGCGGGCTTCGCTAACAATCCACAGAGGAGGAGAGAGCAAAATCGAAATGCTCAACGGGCATACAGAGAGCGAAAGGAAAAATACATCAAGAATCTGCTCAAGCACATCGAGGAGATGAACAAGAGTCACGTTCGTCTCTCCGACTCATACGAGTCACTACGACAAGAAGCGCTGCGCCTGCAGGATCAGGTGCAGGATCTAAAAGGCCAGCTGGATTTCTGGAGCAAAGCACAGGTGGTAGTGGTTAAATTTCCCGAAGACGCATTAACAGGAGCGCCGGCCAACGTTCTGATGGCAGACCCACAAAATGTAAATCAGACGATCGACCCACTGCTGGGCTCGGATCTTGCATACCCGACTATCTGATCGCCGGCTATGGACCCATGACTGATGATTTCCTGGTTCGGCGGAGTTCGTATAGAGGCGTTGTGGCTTGTCTGCGGCTGTTAGCTACCTTACTTTAATGAGAAATGCAAAATATAATCAACCGTACACGATTTAGAATCTCCCGGCAATACTATATGCAAACTTACCAGTTTCGACCACTACTGTAGCTGAAGTGGTCAGGCATGCCGAGGCATGCCAGGACTACGCGGAGTCTGGTACAAAAGGGAGCAATTAGAGAGTCACGGATCGCGCTCAGATTACCATGGAGAATACGCAGATGAAAGCTGTCTCAAAAGGTCCCTCTTAATCCCTGTGACAAGCCAAAGGAGCAAAGCTCTCTAATTGCGAGAACCGGGACACCGGCGCGAACACACCATTATCCAGGGGTCTAGATCAATCGCAAGATCCACGCAGTATAAAGCACAGACTCTGCAGACCAGCCGTCATCTTCTAGAACAGGCCTTGGCCAGATTGAGTTTCGCGCCCACGAGGGGGGCAGGACCCAGTCAGACGCGGACTCCGTAGGGCCATGCGCGATGGGTCATCGCTGGAAACACCGACGTCATCAGATGCGTAGCTCGCTGTCGTTCTATGATTATCTCATCCTCCGCATATCACCAGCCACCAATTGCCGTATCGAGTAAGTCCCATCGCGCCGCGGTTTGAGAACTGTTTGCAGGCCAGCGCGCCAATCATGGGATCCGTAGAAACTGACGAATAGAAGATTCGGACGCTAAGAGTACGTCGTTGTAGTAGCTCAGTGGTGACGCGCTCAGGGTAGTACCCAAACGTCGGGGTCCGATCGGAAAACCCGTGCCTCACGCTCGTTGTCCCTAGAAGCTCGAGGTGGATGCCCTCTGGTTGAATCCACGGCGTCAATCAAGTTCTCAGCGCGGCACGTTGTACCGTTCAACGGAAATCAAGGGCGTGGGGACGATCGTAAAGTGTTGATACGACGGTTGGTAGCTAAATGGACGTGGGATGAGCTCGGGTCGAATCGACGCGGCGGGGGTGGCACCTAGGTGGTGTTACAGGCGACCCTAAGAAAGCTTTCAGTGGGTCAATGGCACATTTTCGGCCTTCTATCATGAGAATTTATGAAGGGCAACAAACCAGAGACAGCGAGGCATCGTGAAGATCGAGGATTTGCCAGGCAGAGCTGACGGGTGAAGAAGTGTGGACTCCAGTCGTGGAGCGCAGGAAGGTGGAGCCAAGATTTTGCGATCGGGAAAGAACCCCCTGCAACGTGATAACGTAATTCCCGGTCGACCCGCCCACCCCGATCGACCCGCCCACCTCAGAAATTTAATTACACCCACCAAACTTGAAGCTATTCCCAACAACTTAATTCTTAATATAATTACAAAATTTAAAGCGGATGATGATTAGGACATCTAGTTCTAATATGCCCCTGAATATAACAGTTAGAGCAGGTTGGTGGAGCACATTTTGGTGGCGCTGAAGTTGTTGGAGTAGGTGTGCTTGCCTTACCACCACTAGCTTCAACCTTATTTAATTGCTTATTTTTTAATATAATTAGATCCCTTGCCTCTGAAACTTGCAGGCCTTGTATAGGGGCCATTTAATACTTTAATTAACTCTTTTTTTGCTGCTGAACTTAACTTTCTGTGTGGAGATTGTTTAATTCCTTTAGGGTAAAGGCAGCGTTGTAAATTGCTAGCTCACAGCCTTTTATAAGTTTATCTAGCGCTTGTTTTAAAGGTGTAGAAGGCGCTTAAGTGCTTCTGCTTAGTAATTTCTTTATAGATAAAGCTTTCTTATGTAATTGTCTTGCTATATAAGGTGTAGCAAGAGTAGAGGAGCTGGTTAAGGCGCCTTGACTAGGGGGGGGTGTAGGCGTTAATACTATATAGTTAAAGCGCTTAAGGACCTCTTTTAGATTAACTAGCTCTATTCTAGTTGCTCTAAAGCCACTCTAAATATTCTCCTTTATAAAGACTTGCTGGCGCGCCTCTAGATAGGCCTTTAAGAAGTTATGCTTGTTAATATAGTGAAATCCCAGGTGCATCTTGGCTTTAACTAGGCCTCCATAGGCCTTCTTTAGCGGGCTAAAACAACCAATATCTAGTGGTTAAAGAAGGTGCGATAAATAAGGAGGCATGCAGATATAAATAATCTTATTATCCTTGCAGAGCTTGTTTAATTAAGGTGTTAAATAACTGCCATGCCCATCTAGAACAAGTAATTAATAACTTCCAATTATCCACTTAGTTATATAAGGAATAAAGTAGTTCTTAAGCTAGTGTAGAGTTATTTTATTAGTTATCTAACCATTCGCGCTTAATTTAATTTGCTAGTCCCCTAGGAGGCCGAGTTCTTTAAACCATCCCTTAATATAGACCTTTCCTTTAAAGATAATGCATGGTGAATCCATAAATCCTAACAACCTAATATACTTGATTAAAGTGACCCATTCTCGCTGGCCTGGCTGTATAAGATAAGGCTTACCAAGCATTTTAGCTCTTGTAATAACTTATATAGTTATAATTAGGCCCATAGTAAAGCTAGTTTTATTAAAATTATAGATATCTTCTTTCTAGATGCTATTCTCCTTTTATAAAGCTTGTAGCCTCTTAAACCATTTATTTATAGCCTTAGGATCCTTACAGAGCGCGTGCTAATAGTTATATTTACGTGCAAATTAACTTTTAACTTTATTATAATACTTAATAAAGTTGGTGACCTAGTTCTTGCCTAGCTGCTTTAGGGGGGTTAAAGAGTCCTATTAGAGGAGAAGAAAGGCCATTTGCCGCACATATAAGACTCTTGGAGCAACTCCACGCCTATCTCTATCTAGAATTTATTGTACTAAAGCTTCTTCCTAATTTTTAGAGAGTCTAAAGGCGTGGTTGTAGAGTTCTGGTTAAAATTCTAGTCCCTTAAGGCGCCCCTAGAGTGTGGAGCACGGGATATTAAAAACCTCTGCTACTTAACAAGCGCTTGGAATTTTATTATTTTTTAAAGCTTGTATTGCGAGTTATATTCTACCCTCTTGCTCCACTAATTTTTAACTTGATTAACGCGCTTTTAGTGGCATAGTTATTGTTTGAATAGCTTCAATATTTTAACGCGTAGGATTTTGAAGGGGTGGGCGGGTCGACCGGGAATTACGTTAGGTCATTGTGAAGCTGACGTAACCTCGGAATTAACTCGGCCGCCCGCCGCCTCGAAGTTCAGGCAACCATCGTCATCTCGGGGCACCAGGGAAGAAGCGGGATAAGAAATAAACATAATAAAAATAAAAATAAGATCTCAAAATAGAACACTCTATTAAAAGTACCAAACCCGAGTTTCGTATTACGATTGCACGTAATATACATTGGCGTAGGTCCAGCTCCTCGCGTGGTGATATATATTTGTCTCTGAGCTCCACGAGAAGCGAGGCCCTTGGCCTGCTGCAGCTCTCTGGGCATACGGATTGCTCTTCAGGCGACCAATCACGTATCAAGTTGCAATGCCCTTTTTGGGGGTTTATCTGCTCCTGCGGATTTTAGTCCCGGCCAAGCAAGGGATCGGGGTTATACTGGATCAAGAAATGGTCAGTCAAATCCATCCGCTTTAGGCGCCATGTCATACCACTGGTAGCAGGCTCAGGATACTTCTGCAGCTATAGCGGTGGCAAGCCTATTACCTACCAGCCTGACTGCCGGAATAGCCCAGGCGTCCGCCACGAATCGTACGCCTAATTAATCCATAAGTTGGGAAATTTCGTCCTGGCCAAGCGGAGGATACGATAATTTGGTGCCCATAGCACATGTCCATGATTGTGGTAGACTTGTGCTAAACACGGACTACCATCTACACATATATGAATAGTTGCTTGCTCTGATGTATGGGAGGGTGTTATCTACGACCTGCTCCATGAGTCGGCGCTAATGGTTAGATGTAATAAGAGCCCTTGTTAAAGATAGAAATGCTTAACAGCGCAAGACCCCGGGGACTTAGATGGACATTCTTGAAAGGAGATGTCTTGGGGAGCGTAGCAAAAGCGAAGTCTGGATGCATGGCTACCCCTATTAGTTTAATCACCTCCACTGGGTAAAGAGGCTCTGGGCCGTATTGAGTGGCACTATTTAAGTACATATAATTATGATTTCCATATATAGTAAATCACTAGTATTCCCAGCTGGTCCCTGGACTGATGGAGTTTTCGTCCTCGATACCAAGGTTGGTAGATGGGTGTGAGACACCATAAACAATTAGCTGACGCGGAATGTGCAGCTAAATAGTGAAGGTAGGCCTTGTGCCACCAGCCTCAAGAGCTCTGCGGGGGCTGTAGTTACAAATCTAGGACTGGATATGCCGCGAGGTCGGGTCGGAGAGGGCGTGGGTAGCGGGTGTTTCCAGGAAGGATCATACCAACCAGGACGGGAGCAACGAGTGCGACGACGCCATTAAGCTGATCTCAAAAAAAATGGCACTGCTTTCCCTAAACTGTTGAATCTGTCCTTTGGATGTGATGTTTCCACGTGACCGAGGCCTGCATATGTCAGGCATCTATCCACCTTCGGGCATCTGCCCAAACCCAAAAGCTTCACTCAACATCACTAGGATATAAATATATATTGTACTTATTACTGTTGCATTATGGCGAGTCAGAAGGTCGACACAGGATTAGGAAATGATCCCGAAAAGGATGGCGAGGGTGCCACAAACCCAGGTCTGTGCTTAATTGTACCCCCTCGGCGCGTTCTCAGCCTGATACAAAAACAGCGCGGAGGCTCTTCCTGTTCAAGAGACCCTTAGACGGCTCTGGAAGCGGGAGCACGGGGGTTGACGATAGTGAAACTGGCGGAGGAAACGAGCAAAATGCAGGGAACCAAGGACTTGAGTTGTCGTTGCCACGGATTTTGGACACCTTTCACATCCTATGCCACATTGGCGTCATTGTCATTGACGAGGACGTCTACACCGATACCAACCTCACAGCCTTGCAAAAGATGGCGACCGGACTGGTATATGAGCATGCAGGGCCGGAAATGGGGTCAAGTCAAGCTGCAACAGGCATTCGAGTTGATGAGGCAGTTATTCGAACATTCACTGCTTTGGAGTTTATTGGGTACACAAGTAGGACTAATGGCCAACTGGATGTCCTCCGTAAGCCACTGGTGTGTTTCTTGTTATACATGTCATTCCGACTAAGGGTTCTCAGTGCAGGATCTGCTCAGGGTGGACAGGAATCCCGCCTCTGCTCCTGTGTATCACACCCTTTACTGGAACTGTCAAGATATTGCTATTCGATTCGCTCGGGTAGCATCGGACGATCACGCTGGCTCGATACAACCGCTTGCAAGGCTCTTCGAATTCGCGAAGATCAACGTGAGGAATGTACAGAATCTCGCTATGCATTTTGGCGTCCCGTGGGTTTCCAACGCGCTCTTCACCTCCCTCGGTGGAGCCACGTTGGCCCTCGGCTCAGGCGCAGCAATAGGCTCAGGTGCGGCGGCCCTGGGTGCTGGTGCACTTGTGGTTCCCGCGACTCCGGCAATAATAGTGGGCGTCGTGATGAACAGAATCAGTCGTAACCTACCTATTGCGTACCAGGTTTATAACCTGAGTGTCGCAGACCATCAAGCGCTCAGCGCCCGCTGCGACTGGATGGTCGTTTTGGAAAACAGGTTCCCAGCGCTGCGTGGCCTTGGTCGCGGTAGTGATGGGTGGAGGGAGATTGCCGATTCAATGGGGAGTATATCCCAACGGCTTCTACCAGCAATTCAAGCAGCTTTGTTTGGTACTTAATCACGCAATGAGGAGCACACGGGTTGCTTATTGGCTATCAGGTGAACTTTGAGAATGAACTTTTCGTCGCGAATCCTGAATATGAATATGGGAAGAAACTATCAGTGGATCACCATGGGAGCATCAGACTATTTTGCGTAAATCCAGAGTCACGGGCTATACGTCATTGTATCGATATATTGATATGTAGGGCTGCTACAAGATCCGTGACTAGACAGCACGGGGCGGGGAGCGCTATCTGAAGGGGAAAAGTTGAAGCTCAGCGATTCTCTCCCTTCGCCAGTTATAAGTCCCATTTTCGAGGCCCGAGTTCTGGGATGAGTGCGATGACTGCGTGAGTGGGTGTATATTATGGTTCGGCCCTCGGGGCCGCAGGCCGACGAGCTTCACTGCGGCAACACGTTGCTGCCTTGCAGTCCAGTAGGATTGCTTAATTGCGTGTGATAGCGTCCTTGATGTGAATTGGCACGGCTCAATCCTATAAAGCAATATCGAGCCCCGCACACTCGTCGAGAGCATTCAATCTCATATACCGAGTCGGTGTCAACCAGTATCACGGATGGGACGCAGGGGGATGATATGAGGGAGGATCAAAATCATCCCATACGGAGTACAGGGACGCTCCCTTGAAGAGCCCAAGGCTAGATGTTTATAGCCCAGCAAAAGATATCGAGCCACTCGTGGCGGAATTGCCCCTATCCAACGAAGTAGCTGGGCGAGATGACACTGGGATAGGGGTTTAGGCTCAAAAGCTTTTTATGCCTAGGTTATCAATAACCCGGACACGATCTCAATAAGGAGACCAACCTCGGGAATATAATAATTGCAGTTGTCAGCAGGAGAGGTGGTGCAGTGGATCTTCTGGGACATGCAGGGCCTCTGAACCGCGACGTTGTCAGCATATACAGCTGGGTTCAGCCAAGCTCCCCAATCCCCCCACCGTCACTCATCGAGCCTCATTCTCCGGCCCGTAAAATTGCCAGTAATGTCATCACGCCCCATGCGAGAGGGGGACAATAATGGTATCCATACTTCGCCCGTTCGCCGTTGCTGTACCTTCCCTGACTCGATCGGACCCGAAGGCCGATCTCAGAGTCAGGGCCAAGGGTCTGTCTCTTTGGGGATAAAGTGGAGTTGGATGTTGACCCTCATGGCCACAGCAGCCGGGATCCGGTACGACGGACCGCATCAAGGTTCAATGGATGGGGCTCTAGATGTGGCTTCTGACGATCTCTCGCGTGGTTGACACCACGCACCCCTACAACATAGTTTGCTGCAAGGTCCACGGGAAGACCATACTTTAATGAATTACGCACATGTGCTGCACTTGTCCACCATAATACTCGGTCCCGTTATATCACGGCTTGGAGTCGGGAATCGCGAACGATACTCCAAATCTCATCGGCGCTTGGCCCGATTACTCCAACGACCCGGCCGAGATCCCCGGGATTCCGCAGCACAACCACACCGGACTCGAGTCATGTCCACCCCTGTGCGGTAGGTAGGCTTGGTGCTTTATGTCTGTATCGGATCCTTACCCCGGTCCTGGGATGGCCCCGCATGGAGACTGGGCTGCGATGCGGAGATGCCACCTGCTCCCAATCCCATAAAACAGTGGAGTCCCCCGGATTCGCGACCATCTGGGGAAATCCAACATTGTTTCCTTCACTCCACACTCTGGTCGCTAAAATGACACATCAAGATGTCAAGACGGAGAGAGAAGACGTGGAGTATGTTGAACCAAAGGTAGAGAGGCCTCGCTATGCATCAACCAACCCCTATCAATTGTTGCTGACCCTGCTAGAATCGTGACGCCGAAGCCGGTGGAGTGGATGAGGAGTATGACCCGGCCGCGGTCGCCGCCCTTGTCTGGAAGCAGGATTTACGAATAGTCCCATTATCGGCAGTCATCTATCTGTTATGCTATCTCGATCGGTCAAACATAGGTACGGACACACTGCAGTCGTCATGGACTGCCTGCCAACGGCACTAGGAAATGCAAAGGTATTGAACGTGGATACCGGTGATGACCTGTTGACAGAAACGGGCATGTCAAACTACGAATATACGTATGTCAGCTTTCGAGTTTACAAAAGGCGTGCGTGCTAATAAGCCGATAGCATCGCGCTAATGGTCTTCCTGATCGCATATGGCATCTTCGACATCCCATCGAACTACTTCCTAAAGAAGCTCCGACCCAGTGTACGTCCCGGTCCACCTGCTCGGACATTCATCCACTAACCAGAAGACAGCGCTGGATCGCCTTCCTCATGCTCTCCTGGGGCGCGACGACGATCGGACTCGGCGGCGCGAACAACTACGCCCAGGTGACCGGTATCCGCTTCCTCCTCGGCGTGTCCGAAGCGGGCCTGTTTCCAGGACTCGTCTATTATCTCACATTCTGGTACCGTACCTCCGAGCGATCGCTGCGTGTTGCGTTGATCCTGGCTTCTGCTACGCTTGCGGGCGCGTTTGGCGGGGCCATTGCGTATGGAGTCGGATACCTTAATGGTACACATGGACATTCCGGATGGCGGTGGTTGTTCTGGATTGAAGGGGCTCCATCGTGCGCGTGTGCGATTCTCGTGTGGTTCCTGCTCCCGGATTACCCCGAGTCAGCCAGATGGTTGACAGCCGAAGAGAAGGATCTGGCAACCCGGCGTCTGCAGGTCGAGGGATCGAAAGGCGATGCGAAATCAATGAGTTGGGCGGACGCAAAGGCTGTGCTCATGGACTGGCGACTGTATCTGCATTATGCGGTATACTTTGGGATTTCCACCCCCTACTCGAGTCTGTCGTTGTTTACGCCGTCCATCACAGCCGGACTGGGTTACGCGAATCTCAAGGCGCAGCTGATGACTGTTCCGCCCTACGCGGTCTCGTACGTGGTGACCGTTGTCGTGGCCTGGTCGGCGGACCATTATAATGCGTACGTTCACCAATCCCTCAAAGATAGCAAACCACTAATGTGGACAGCCGCGGCCTCCACTCGGCCATCTTCTCCTTCATCGGCGCAATGGGCTTCCTCGCCTCAGCCGTCCTCCCAGCAGACGCATACCTCGTAAGTCCAAACAGCCCCTCAGACCCTCCCCTCCCACCACCCTCAAAACCACCAA
>MU628203.1:256786-306381 GCA_025688815.1 Aspergillus carlsbadensis | reverse complement strand
GGGGGGGTCCAGCACGCCGGACGCGAAGGAGATAGGAGGCACGCCCCCCTCAGAGACAGAACAGACGGCTGATAGCAGTGAAAACCAGTCGACTGAAGAAAGCTCCAAGTCCTCGGATGGCCAGTCTCCCTTGGCATCCGCCTTGAGGATATTGCATGCTGCGGATAAGATAGGGTGTCCTCTGACGGAGGCAGAAATCCAGGCCTGTCTGACGGAGCTTGCGCGATTGAAATATCACCCGGGAATGTAAGCAGCTAAAGACATCTTGCAGGAAACAAGTGGCGATCTGACCGCCGCGCAAGCTTTGGCCGTTTTGAATGGTTTTGCACCACCGCCAGAGAAATGCCCTACACCCCCACCCGCACAAGATCCGCTGGACTCGGGGTATTCCCTGACTCTCCTTATACTCCTTGGGGACTATGCAGGCCGCCTGTGGAAATGCCTGAGAAAATCTGCAGCAAATCTCAACCTAGACCAGCCGGATCGAGTTGGAGAACTTCGCAACTTCCTGCGCAACGAGCATGCCAAGGATGGTCTGTGGACCGTTGACCTCCAGCAATGTGTCGACTACATGCGCAAGGAAGGGTGTCATGTCACTCTCAAAATGGCAAGGTTGGCAATCAAGATCTATGCAGCAAGAAATGAGGCTTGCCATGCAAAGATCGGCGATCCCTCTATTGCTCACGACCGGCGGCGATTGGACCGGACTATCGCTGAGAATATCGGGGAGCTCCGCCGAATATTGCCAAAAAGCCTCGAAAAAAGCCGTGAGGATTTGGAAGCGCTAATGATCTTCTATAGAGACAGTCGAGAGTGGCTTGCGGAGCTCGATGACCGGGATCAGTCCCATCATCAGCTCGTCCCACCAGAATTGCCGCCGCCCGCCGAAACCAGCGATGCCTTCAGGGGAAGAAGGTCCGGTTACGAGTCGCCTGTTAAAGCACGGTCTGTCTCGCCAAGTAAGAGGACGGCTTCCGGGTCCTTGAAGTTGGCTTGAGACGACCCCACGAGTTTCCTTCCTTCGGAACCTGTTGATGAGGGTCTTCGTGTCAGCAATGGCATTCGCAAAGACATAGCAAAGCTGGAATCGAAGGGTGACGACATCAGGGCAAAGAATGCTCTAAGGAGAGTCAGGGCGATTCTTCAGGAGGCGTTGGCAGATATCGAAGGTGAAAAGACTGTCATAGAGGGGTCCCCGCGGAAGAGGCCGCGGTGGTTGAGCGGTGGTGGTGGCCTCTGTGACAGTTCCACTGTCCACTCGTTCGACTCCTTCCCTGTCCGCTCCTTTCTTCCTCCCCACCTTCTTTGTGTCTTCTTTACGCCGCCGAAGGCCTGGCTTTGGTTCCTTGGGAGGGAAACCAGGCGAATTTGCGACTTATAATTGTTGAGGTTCGGAAGATGACCACGTGCCGAGGAGCCTCGGCACAGCCTCTCCGCAACTTTCAGCTTGCCTGTCTTTCAATTCCAATACTGCTCTTTGAGTCGTTTCCTGCAGAGACAGGTTAAGCCTACATATTTATCACAATGGAGTACCTTCCAAGCCTCCAGCAAGAGTTCGATGAGCTCAAGCCTTCACTCTTCGGTAACCCTGACCGCGCTCAGTGCGGAGCAACCCCAGACTAACCAGAACTGCTTCATCCAGAATTGCTTGCGGAGCAACAGCTATCAGACCTCCTTCCTCCGTCACTACGATACATACTTGCCGTTGCCACACATCGCCATCCTCGATACTTGCTCCGGGTTTTGAACTCCTTCGATGAAGTCTACGCCGTCCTCTCCCTCATCGTTGAACGATACTATTTGCGCAACTTTGGCGGCTCGTTCACAGAGAACTTCTACTCCCTCAAGCGCGAACGCGTTCTTTTGACGAAAAATGGCGAGATTCCTCGAGCCCAGCTCGGTGCACCAGGCCCCGTCCGCGACAGCCTCAAGCTGCGTACCCCGGATGTGTGGAAGAATCTCTTGATTATGGTCGGCATTCCTTATCTCAAGCGCAAGCTAGATGAAGGCTACGATATCCACGCCGCTCCACAAGCGTCGCTGATAATGAGCGGCGGTCCACGATATAACCCAAGTGACGACCTACCACCTAATCCGACAATTCGTCAACGTTTTATGCACGTCTACAAATGGTTCCTGCGCAACGTCTACCCCTCCGTCAACGCAGCGTACTACGTCTCCATCCTCGCATTCAACCTCGCCTACCTCTTCGACAACACCAAATACTCTTCTCCATTCCTCTGGTTAATTGGCTCGCGAATACGCCGCCTCAGCTCCGCAGACCACCATGCCATTGCCAAACTCTTGGAAGGAGCCCCCCAGAACCCGCGCGGCGCGCGAAGCCGCCCCGGTTCAGGCCTGCTGGGCCTCCTAAGCCCACAAAATATATACCCCCAACTCCTTACCTCCCTTCGCTACTTCCTCCCCGCATCTATCTTTGCCCTCAAATTCCTCGAATGGTGGCACGCAAGCGACTTCTCACGCCAACTAGCCCGCAAAGCCACCGA
Organism: Aspergillus carlsbadensis; assembly: GCA_025688815.1. Lineage (NCBI taxonomy): Eukaryota > Fungi > Ascomycota > Eurotiomycetes > Eurotiales > Aspergillaceae > Aspergillus > Aspergillus carlsbadensis. The sequence goes on along the minus strand of MU628203.1, from coordinate 303,874 downwards.
CGCCCTGGAACTCCCAGCGCCCATAACCAAAGGGATGGTCCCGCCCTCAGAACGCAAACAGACGTCCAAGGAGGGAAAACAAGATCCCGCTACAACGTCGCCCTCCCGCAAGTCAGCCCTCAAGTCGTCACCAGCCAAACGCATCCAGCCACCAATCTCCGCCTCCTCATACCTCCCTATCTTTACTGTTTCTCTCCAACCAGCCGGCTCAGACGCTGCCCCATCATGCCCTGTCTGCTTGAATCAGTTGACGAACCCCACCGCCTGCCAGACCGGCTACGTGTACTGCTACGTATGTATCTTCCACTGGCTCAACGGAGAGCACCAGCGGCAGCTGGATTTCATGAATGGGGACAGCGCCGGTGCTGCGTGGGAGGATGACCTCGTCGATGGCGAGGATGGAAACGGTGAGCGGGATGATGTAGATGCTGCGCGACCGGGGAGGAGTCGGCAGGGGAAGTGGGAGAGCGGGAAGGGGAGGTGTCCGGTTACGGGGCGGAAGGTGTTGGGTGGGACGGAGGGGTTAAGGAGGGTTCTGATATAGACCCTTGTCGAACATTCATGTTGCTTTGGGGCATTGTATACTCACGTTTAGCGCTTTTCGCATGTGTCTTTCGATTGTACATAGCAATTAGAGACTGTTATCAGCTACAGAGCAAAGAGCGCTACTTTTCTCTCCAAACGCGTGATATCTATTTCTGGTATGCCGTAGAAGGGACCACAACAGTATGCCTACTACAAAGCCTCTTATCCAGGAGTCAGGGCATATAAGGTGATGTTATGGGACATACGGCTCGGCCCCCTTCCCAAAAATCAAATGCGGCCGCTCAGCGGCAACCTTTAGGATCGTCTGGGCAAAGACCGAGTTCGCCCACGCAAACCACGGCCGTGTATACGACCGGATATTATTCACGTCGACAGACTCGTGGATTAAGCCAAGAAGGCTCGAGTCACGGACGAGGTTGATGCACCGCATGATCTCGTCGTCCGAGTCAGAGGTCATGGCTTGTACGAGGAGGGACATGGGCCAGGCGTTTTCAAGGCCGACTATTACTTTTTGTTAGATTCTTGCGTGAGTCTGGGGAGAAGGAATGGGCGAAGGGACAGGGCTTACTATGTGGTCCGCCGATGCCATGGAAGCCGGACCCGGTGAGGTAGTAGGGGTTCCCGTCCTTGGAGAGGATCATTTTGCGAGTATTCTGGTAGACTGGGTCATCTTGATCTACGAAGCCGAGGATAGGCAGGGCGAGAAGTGAAGGAACGTTTGCGTCGTCCATGAGGATCTGGGACCCGTAGCCGTCGACCTCGAAGGCATATACATTGCCGTATTTAGGGTGCTTGACTATAGCGTAGTCCTGAATAGCCTGCCGTAGATTGGTACCACGAGACTCGAGATTATCTGCGAGATCAGCGTGTCCACCTGCAGCGCGGAGCATGTCTGCCGTTCGCTGGAGCTGCACGGCCATCATGGCGTTTGCGGGAATGAAGAAGCCCATGATTGTTGCGTCGTCGCTGGGGCGGAACGCGCTGCGGATGAGGCTTGTATCGCTGTTGAGCGGGTTGCCAATGCCTGCGAGGTTGAGAGTCTCGGTTCCTAGGGTTGTTGTTCGTTGGAAGGTGTATTGGTTCGTGATGTACTGGCCTTCGGCGCTGAATGTTGGTTGGGACTGGGCGTCTAGAACTTGTAGGAGCGTATCCAAGGCTGTGAGCCAGCGGGTTTCGAGGAAATCTGTTGAGCCTGTGTTGCTATGGAAGTCTGTTGCGAGGGCGAGGAAGTTGGCCAGGGAATCGAGCTCGTACTTGCACTCGAACACTGTGGATGGTTCGTATGCTGGGTGGACCTGGTCATTCTGCCCGTGGCTCGTGGGTGGGATATTGCTTGGAGGTGGAGGCTGGAATGCATTGCAGTACGGGGATTGTATGACGAATTCGGCCTGCGTGTTGATAGCTCCAAGGATGAGGTTGAAGAGCCGCTGGTCCCTGTTTGCGAGAGTCTGATAGTTTGCCAATTGGTTCGTCGAGTCGCGCAACCATTCGGCGTTAATGTCTCCTGTCACAACAAAGCTCTGGGGACCCTCCCATTGGTCGTTTTGTTTCTTGCTCATCCTTGCCGCTGTCGTGGACCCGTCGGTGTGCCACCGAATCGTGGTGTCGAGAGTATTGGGGAAGGCGTTTATAAATAGTTGGGCGAGATCCTTATCCATCAAGCGGGACGTGACATCCTCAATGACTTGCTCGACGGCTGAGGAGTTGAAGGTTCGGCATTCCAAGGCAGGTCGTTGGAAGGGTAGCTTCAATGGGCCATCACTGTAGGGAGGACTGGGGGGGGTGGCGGAAGGATATTAGCGCGGACACAGCCATCATTATGAACAAAATACTCACTGCGGCGCTGAAGCATATGAGACATAGTCAGGACATGCCCGTCGAAGAAGTGCAGCATAATCCCGAAGGCCTGCAGCTCCCCTTGCTCCTAGACTCACGAGAGAAAGGGCAAGAACCAACGGGGAGAGCATCGTAGTGTAGGGAGTATAGTTGGGGGGCTGTCTACCAGAGGATCATCTGTAAAGTTCAAGTTGGAGGTTCCATTGGAAGAGAAGGGTTAAATGGAGCGGAAGCCCCTGTTTGCTGTGGTATTTGGAGAGTTGCACATGGCGGGTGGACTTGAAATAATGCGGAGTCGAAAACGGAGACTCCAAGACTCCACTGCACTACGCCTCCGGCGATCTTCCTTCCCCGCTTCTGTTCTTCCTTGTTGTATACGCCCTGGAGTTCAGACTACAAACCATAGTAGTACGATTAATTATAAAGTTTACCGCAGGCAAGTGGCCTGTATGATATTTGGTGGATTCAAAGGCTAGTCCGTGGTTTGTTCGCCTTTGAGTTTCAACTACAGATCCCTGGCCCCTCTGAGGTGCCTCGCTGTGTCTAGTATACTACTTTGGCCAGGATGATCCTGAATGCTACAGCCCGTTGTGACCGCGAGGTCATGATGGGCTGCCTGACCCCCGTCGGTTGCTTCCCAATGGCTCATCGAACCCGCAGAGTACAGAGCTAAGAATCGCAGATCCCTACAGCATAACAGCCACTGCGGATCACCACACGCCTTCATTACTGTAAAAACAAGGTTCGAGCTTCACTTCTTGCCAAAAAACGACATGATATTCCCTTGCCCCGCTTTGGCCCCGGATTTTCCTTTGGGCGCACTGACCACTGGCTTCCTTTTGGGCGGCGGTGGTGCGGGCTCATCCTCCGAGAATGACTCCCAGCTGGGCTCCTCGACAGTAACTATAATCACATTAGCATGATGCTATTATTCCAGGAGAAAAGGCGCATGATCTCACCAAGGTAGCCTTCGCTGTCCTTCTTCACTGCCTTCTTCATGACCTGTCGTCGTCCTCTCCGGCGGCCATCCTTCACAATGGCTTCGACCTTCAGCTCTTCTTGTTTGGGTGGTGGTTGGTCAATGGGTGCGCTAGGTTCCTCGGGTTCTGCAGCATCTGGCATTTCTTCATCCTCCTCTGTGTTTCATTAGCGTGGCTCTGGGGAGTACTGCTGGTTGTCATACCGTCGTCATCCTCCATCATTTTCCTTAGCCTGTCTTCACGCTCTTTTCTGCTTTCCCGAGTTTCGGTTGATGCCGGCTTCTTGGACTCGGGGAAGAGCTCATCCTGCTCTTCATCGTCATCGGAAGCGTCACCAAGCACGACTGTATTCGTTAGCTGATACATAGAAGCAATACTATTAAGAAGCTCACCATCTTCAGCACCGCTAGGTCGGGCCTAGGCAATCATCAGTCCACTACATAGAAAATTGTAAGGATCATCAATACTCACCGACTCAGCACCAGAAGCAGCTGGCGTGGATGAATCTTCCTTTTTGAGCTTTGGCTTCGCCTTGGCAAAGGAGCTGAACAAACTTCCCCTCTCTTTCTTAGCCAGCGCAGCTTTCTCCGCTGGCTTTGTTGATGAAGTATTCTGGCGCTGTACTGGTTTAGCCTCTGATCGTTCCTCCTTCACCTCGTGATTGCTCTGCTGCGAGTCGGACTGTGCGGGCCGTTTCGCTGGAATGGTACTCGAAGGCGCGGGAGGGGGAGGCGGCGGTCGTACACCCGTTCCCCTCTGTTCGTAGATCAATTTAGCATTGTGTAGATTGGAGGCGCTCGATGCAGAGTCATACCTTGACATTCTTGTTCTGAATCATACCCCATTGCTTCCCATACTCTAGGGGGTCCTCCTTGGCGTGGGCAACAAGCATCTCCCTGGCCACATCGGTAAGAACATTTAGATCCTGAATCAACGTAGGCTGGAGACTGTAAACGTATATGGATGATATTGACTCGAATGTAGACTTCGCATCTGCGCGCCTCGTTAACGACCAAGCCGCATGTACATCTCAGTTCGAAACTTGCCCTCAAGATCTTCTTCGCGCACTAGCAACACCGAAGAAATAGGGATTTGGTCCGTGGTGGCCTCCTGATTCGGCATCGAGCTGGGGATGTAGGGGCTACTCGGCATAATTTCGTCTCCATCACCGGATGTTCCTTTGGCTCCTGCGCTATTCGCAGTACTTTCGGCCTTCTGAATGCCCGTAAGGATATAGGTCGCGTTCACACTGCGGGGTTTCTTCGTATTCTCGGCGTGGTGGAAGTCATAGAGCATTCTTTTGCTGTCAGGTTCGAATTTCACTTGCAGACCTCTGGGGTAAAGGAGAACTGACTGTTTAGCCAATGTGCTATGAACCCTCAGCGCTCGACCGAGCGAGCGATAAGTGACCTAATGCCGCGCAGGTCAGTAAGAGCTCATCATCAAGGTGGGATCCCCTCAATACGCACAGTACGTCGCTCATTGAGGACATTTTCCGCTAAGTATTTCTTATAATCAGCGACCGCCATTTGGTATCAAAGGAAATCGACTTTGTCAGTCGTTCGTCAATAATTCTGTTCGATCGAGCTCCAAGAAACATGATGATCGGCGACGTGTCGGGCCTCCGCCGAACCACTTTACGCGTATCAGTCAGCTCGGTCTTGGCATCTCAATCCGTCTCTTTCTGCTGCTCAAAAAGTTGCCTCAATCACGGTCGAAGAAGTAGCCTGGAGCACCGATCGCTGCACCGGCCCATCGTTTGAGATCAATATTGCTCCGATCCGGCACGTCTTGAATCGCGAACATCTATGGAGCCGGCGTTCGATCTCCCCGATTCCACCGATTGGCTCGACACGCCATTGAAGCTACTCGCGCCGCTCGAGTCCTCCCTGCGATGTCAAGTCTGCAAAGACTTTTTTGATAATCCCGTTATTACATCCTGCAGTCATACATTCTGCTCGCTATGTATCCGAAGGTGTCTAAGTTCAGAAGGAAAATGTCCGACGTGTCGGAGTTCAGACCAGGAATTAAAGTTGCGGCGGAACTGGGCTGTTCAGGAGCTTGTTGAAGCTTTTACGATTGCGAGACCGAGTGTGCTGGACCTGGCCAAAGGGGCCATGAAGAGTGTTGGTGCTGGTATCGAGGGGGCAGCTACTGAGGAGCCTGTTACGAAGAAGCGCAAACTTGAGGACGAGATCAGTGGAACAGAGACAAAGTCCGAGGAAGGTGTGCGCACCCGATCACAAAGTCGGGGGATGTCGCGGCCGGCGCAGCCTGCTGCCATAGATATCATCGATGACATTGAAGATGAGGAGTATATTCCAGGTGAGTCTATAGAATACTTGCGTTAGCTGTGTTTGGGGGAGAGCTAACTCTGGATCAGATGATGGGCTGGTCCCGTGCCCTATTTGTCAACGGAGAATGAAGAACGAGGCCGTGTTCCGACATCTTGACTCATGCACAGGCAACCAGGGCGGTTCAACTGACCCAAAACCGGCAACTTTTGGGTAAGACATGTGCAGCCAGTCTTCAGCGTTGTGGGCAAAACAATTAACTTGTACCCGATAGCTCTTTATCGACCGTTCCACGCAGACCATTCCAAGATGCTACCCAAAAACCGCCTGAAAGACTCCCAGTCATCAATTACTCGCTATTAAAGGAGACAGTGCTGCGCAAGAAACTGAAAGATCTCGGCATACCAAATTGGGGTCCACGAGCCCTGATGCAAAGGCGGCATACCGAGTGGATGAATCTATGGAATGCAAATTGTGACTCCAAAGCGCCAAAGCCGAAAAGCCAACTGTTACGTGAACTTGAGGTCTGGGAGCGCACGCAAGGTGGAAGCTCGTCGACTCCGACTGACACAACAAGTACTGTCATGCGCAAGGACTTTGACTCAGTCGGATGGTCGGCGAGCTATGACACCGATTTCAAACAACTAATTGCAAATGCGCGAAAGAAGAGCGATGCCGTCGTACGCTCAACGATACCTAGCGCACCACTGGTTGCCTCGAATGAGCCGCAAAGCTCTCCAATTGTGGAAGCGCCGGGGGAGGTCCCAATTTCCGAACTCCCAGCCAGTCCAGCAGCCCCGGTTTTGAGCTCAACACCACCTAACGGTGTCGTCCCTGCATCAGCTCCTATGGAGAGTGCGCCCCTTGGATGGACTCCTGGAATACAACACAACCTAGAGGACCCTGACCTCTAACAGCAACTGGCGAGCTAGCTGTTGTTATGAAGGTTATCTCTGCAGCTGTTTGGTGACGATAGGTGCCCCAGAAGATAGCCCGCGCGAAGTTCTGTCCATAGTAAGCGCGAGCTCAAGCATTTTCCTCTACTGACATCCGCGAAAGTTTCTCGATACTTTCTTCCAAAGCGGAGCCGACGTTCTGGTCAAGCGGTGCTTTTCGTATAGCTCCTTTGGTCTCCAGACCGAGGTTGTCGAGTTCGGCGAGCTGCTTGCGGGTCTTCTCTGCCTCTTCCTCTTCCTTCGCTGCACGTTCCATCGACTCCAACTCCTGGAGCTCATCATCGATCTCAGTCTCATCGATCTGAGGACCAGCTTCTCCCATGATATTACCGATCTCATCCACCTTGGACATCTCCTCGCGCAGCTCGTCAACCACATCCTCAACTTTGGAAACATCTCCGACCTGGGCATTGAGACCTCGAAGGACACCGGTACTCGCTTGCATGACCTTGACATACTGAACCTGGTCTTGCGCTTGTTCGATCTTGAGATAAACTTGTTCCAGTTGGGCTAGAGTATCGAGTCGCTGCTGCAAATTATGCTCCGCGAGCTTCTTAGACCGCACTGCAGCGAGAGCTGAGACACGATTCTTATTGTTTAAAGCGGCCTTTGCTGTTGTGTTCAGCTCGGCAATTTTTTTCTCCAGACTCTCAATCTGTCTCGACATCGTCATCGTCAGGGACCGAATGGAGGCAATTGTCGTGTCTTGCTGGGTAATCTCCTTTGGGGAGTCGTTTGTGGGCCGAAATCTGATCGTCTATGATTAAATCAGTTCATATCCATATCCATATCCGATAAATAGGCTGTTACTTACCTTGCCATCATAAGCAATGGCTCCCTTATCACGAGATAGATATAGCAATATAACATCAAAATCAGCACCAGACAGCTCACTCTCCTCATCTAGAATAGTCACGAAGCTCTCAATAAAGCCCTCTTTCGTGAAAATCAACTCCGTCCTCGATGGATTCGAGCTCATAACTCGCCTCACTACCTTATCCGCAACCTCCTAAACAAGTATCAGCAACTCGCAACAATGTTGTTCACAGCTAGTGCATGTCACCACATACTTGAAGATTCTCCACCAACACCAACTCCTGCGCCTGTAGCTTCGGACCGTCCGACCCAGATCCGACCACAACGCCACGCATTTGCTTTAGGCCCCAGGCCATGACATTCCAAGGGCTCAGCGCTGTTGTATCTATAAGACCCCATTGTGGTTTCCGCAGGCTTGTCCCGCTAGCCTTGAACAACTGAAGAGGAACCATGACACGATTCCACACCGCATCCTCCTGTACATCCCGAAAAAGCCCAAGAATTAGCGCCCTCCATATCAGAGCAGTAGTGCTAGCACTATAATTTCAAAAGCAAGAGAGGAGGGGAGCGGAACATACAAAAACAGCACCCAGCGCAACCGGTCTCCCCAACTGCGGGCTCTCCAGTTCGCGCAACAACCCATCATCAACCCTCAGCACCAAATGATTCGACTTGGGCTTCCCCGCTGCGCCCGACGATGCAATGTATCCATTCCGCGCGGCCTTCACCAGGGCTTGTTCCCATGCCGTGGCATTCACGTGGTACCCGTCGGGGTTTGTTTTCTTCTGAGTCGAGAAGTCAGAATAGAGCGAGGGGAGGCGGTTCCTGACATCGCGGCGGTTGGTTAGTTGGCTCTTAGGAAGTGTTGGAGTGTATTTACTGTACTTTCTGAAGGAGTCTTGAGTGAGGATATAGCGGAGAAGGTCGCTCATAGTTGGGATTGGCTGTTCACTAATTCGGAGGCTATGTGCAGGTTTGAGGTGATAAGTTAATAGCAATCTTGGTTGATTACTTTTTAGCAATCTGAGGTTGACCGCAGGGGAATTTAGCCGCAATCTTGGGGATTGAAGACATCACTTGTTGGGGGTTTATCGATAAGGATGCTTTGTCACGTGATACCATTCAGGGCCTCTGGCAAGTTTCCGACCAATAGGAGAACAGTTGGTCAAAGTATACTGGACAGAATCTTCGAAAACCGCGGTTTGTACAAGTCTCGTGGGAGACTATTCTGAATCTATTAAACTATTTAGCCTATGATACGCGTCATTTCCATCATCGCCTAAGATTATGCTCGTTCAAAATCGTCATTGCCCAGATTATCTTCGTCCCTCGCTGGCTGAACCGGCGGAAGAGCAAGACTTCCCATGTCCAGCGGGTTGACGATCAAAGACCTGCGGTTCAACCGCCTGTCCAGCTTTTCACTAGTTTCCTCGTTGTCCAGGGGATCCGTGCTGCCCGTTTCCTCCTTGATATCTAGCCCCCTGGCTTCGAGATACCCGACTTTCACGGAGAGCCGCAGGTTGTCGACGAGTGTCTGCATCTCCGGCATTGGGAAGACACCATCGCTCCCCAGGACATCCGTGTAGAGACGCTCGGCCTCTTCGAGACATGCAGAGGCTAGCGCTGGCTTTCCGAGTCGAAGCCACATGTCAGCTGCGAAAAGACTCCACATCCCGGCCTTGCGGGGACGCGAACCCCATCGCACACCGTTCACGGGAGCCCGAGAGGCATAGCATGCTGAGATTCTTTCGCTGAGAAGGGCCTGTCCGATAGACTCTATTAAGCTTAGGTCCATGGCCCGCATGGCCCACTTGGCTGCGCTTTCGGCGGCCGAGCCGCCACGGATTTTCAGCAACTCAACAGCTAGGGTAAGGCAGCGTAGTGTGTTGGGGGCATCCGAGCATCGAGTAAGATATGAATAACAGGCGGTTTCGAACATCTGATCGATGTTCTCAAGTTTCGTCTTCGTGCCCATTCCGAGAGGATTTAATAATAAGCTCACGGCGCACATCTCATAAGCACCAGCATGGTGCTTCCAAGCTTTATCATTGGCATAATCTGAGCGTAGCAACTCATACGTGGATCCGGAAAGCTTCCAATCGCGGAGCATGAAAGCATAGTCTGCCATTTTCCGTAACAAGGCTTCATCGTTGTCATAGTCGTAGAACCCATGAGCCACATTATAATTCCCACTTGCCCCGCCGCCAGCGCTTGTCAAGCTGGAGCGAGAACTAGATCCAAATCCTGCCCATTTTCGTGACATCGACATGAACCGGCCACTAATACCACGTCGTCTTGACGCCACTCGATCATTCCAAACGGCTACTTTGTTTTCCATGAACGGAATGACCGACTGTGCCACCAGTTCTCGGACAAAGCTTTTGATTGCCATGATGTCAGATTCGAATAGATACAAAAGTCCGTCCGAGTCAAGGTCAACCAATGGTTCTAAATGTGTCAGCATGAAGAGGCACAAGATGCAATATTCGGATATTGTTCAACTCACCCGCGCGGCCGAGAAGCCGCTCAGAAGGCGACAACCATTCACACTCCGGCACCTGCACACTATCGTCATCCGTAACCACACATTGATTACTGCGTACCCGCAACAAGTGGCAATGTAAGCCAAAATGGCGCTTCATTTGATCGTAGAGCTTAGTAGACTCGGATATGTCGTCGCGGTCTTCATCGTGCACAAGTACATAGTATCGAAGGTACTCTGGGTGGATCCAGTCCGGTACTCTCCTGCTACCATTGTTCGTGTCTGCGTACAGTTGCCGGAGGGACTCGAGGGGAGCCGGGTTACGTGAGCTGGTAGCAATCACACTTGCGACAGGATGGCGGAATGTTTCGTGGGGAGAGGTGGTGGCAATCGACAGCAGCTGGCGTAGGTATAGTTTATATAGAGGCGAGGTAGTGGAGAGACCCAAAAGGTCGTTAGGGTTTAACGATCCGCCCAGCGGAGCACCAGGTGAGTCCAGTTGCTTTTCTAGAACGGACTCAACCTGGGTCAGAGACGAATTTCGCCCCTGATTCAGACCGTCAGGGGGCTGGCAGCTTTCCTTCAAATCCACAAACCGAACTCCATAATCTTCCCAGCCGCGACTTGACCCAACGCTATCCCGAATGACAAGCTTCCCGGGTACATTCTCCCCAAACGGCCGTATCAGTTCCCAGAAGCCATCCTTGAACCCTTTTTGCCGCACCAGCTCATCGGTATCAGAGGAGGCATAAACACCGATAACCGGAGAGAATGAGCGAATGATGAGAGATCGCGTTTCTAGCGCGGCATCTGCCCGTCCATCTATGGGTGAGCCCAGCGACGACCTCCCTGCTTGCGGAGTTGACGACCTGGCAGGCCGGCCGTGGGGGGACGCAGTTCGAAGCGGAAGCTCGGAGGTGGTTCGCGATAGCGGGGGTGTGGGAGATGTGCCTATCCTTGGCTCAGCCAGGTCCGACTCTAGAGATGCAGTCGAGTCGCGCCGCTGGCTGGGGTATCTCGTCTTGGAAGCGACACGCGGCACGCCGGGCGAGAAGGACGGCGGAGGTTTGACCGGAGCAGCATCTCCGGGCGATGTCATGGACCCGAATGGATTCCGAGGAATAACAAGGAAGGGTAACTCGGAGGCTGTAGGTCTAGCCCATGGACTGAGGATAAGAGGAGTACGAAGAGATCAGAGGTCAAGAAAGTCGTAAGAAAAGCAACACGGCGTGAAAACGCGAGTTGATGTGAAGCAATGACGATAACTTGAAGGTGAGGCGTCAGGCGGTTGTCCGGACAAGGCCAAGTCACAGACGCCGAAACGTGGAGCAGTTCAAATCGAGCGAATCGCGGCGGATTTGCGCATCCCTCAACATGTGAACCAAACAGCAGCCTCAAGCGACTGGCTCGGGCAGGGGATACCGATTGTTTGAGTCGTGATAATTCTTTGACGCAGCAATGCGAGGATACGAAAGAGAGCAATTGGGAGAGGAGAGCCAAAGATAGTGAAGGCGGTGATCGTCCACCGCGGCTGAGGAAGCTTTGCCGTCTTTTTTGATGCCAGTGACTCAAAAGGCATATCCAACCCTGTTATCTAACAGCTTTCTCTCATTCTTTCTCCCTCCCTGGGATCGCGCCCCCTTCATGTTTGCGTCTTCCTTCTTGTTGACTCATAGTTCTGTCAGGCTCGCTCAATCAGCGGCATACTTATCCAGACCCCCACTCTCCGAGCCCTTAGCGATTCTGTCAAAGCGCCGTCCGACCCAAATTACTCCCTACAGCCGTTATATGAGCCGTCGCCAGGTTGTTGACTCTCCCTCCCCGCGAGCAAGCAAGAGGAGGCGCGTTTCTCAAGTCCCTCCTGTCGAGATACCTGCGGCAGTCATGACCCCACCCGAAGACTGGGCTTCGCCGCAACTTCCTACTATCAAGCTCACCCCTCTCGAAAATACCTTAAAGGCCCTCCTCATCGATGTTGCTCAGTACACCCGGGAACGCAACTTAAAAGGTACGCGCAGCAATGCCGACACTCCAGATACTGTACTCCGATTTACAGGCGGCTGGGTACGGGACAAGCTGTTGGGTGTGCAGAGCCATGACATTGATGTCGGAATCAATAACATGACTGGCTACGAGTTTGGGACGAAGCTCAAAAAGTATTTGGATGAACCTGGGATTCTGGAGAAGTATCGAAAAAACCATGAAGAGGGGGAACTACAACAAGCGATCATCCGTCTCCACAAAATTGAAGCCAACCCCGAAAAGTCAAAGCACTTAGAAACAGTGACAACGAAAATATTTGGCTTTGATGTAGATTTAGTTAATCTACGGAAGGAGTCATATTCCGAAGACAGTCGAACTCCACAAATGGAATTTGGAACGCCGGAGGAAGATGCTTTGCGCCGTGATGCGACGATAAATGCTCTTTTCTACAACCTGAACGAGTCCAAGGTGGAGGATTTCACAGGGAGGGGCTTGTTGGACATGAAGAATCAAATCATTCGAACCCCGTTGGAGCCGTATCAGACCTTCAAAGATGATCCCCTTCGAGTGCTGCGACTTATTCGATTTGCTAGTCGACTAGGTTACCGCATTGACACGGACACTGAGACGGCGATGCAGTATGGCGAAATTAGCAGCGCACTCACGCATAAAATCAGCAAAGAGCGTGTCGGTATCGAGGTGGAAAAGATGCTCCAAGGCCCTGACCCCCGCGGGGCTCTTCATATCATCGATCGACTGAAGCTCTATTCAACGATTTTCGCCAACCATCAGGATGATGTTGTATCAGAAACATCATCTTGGTCTCTTGCCTACAATGCGCTCCATCGCTTATTGTCCTCAGATGAAGAGGTAGACGCCGTGAAGCGCGTCCGTAGCTTGCTCGTGCGCGACACGCTCGAGCAGTACTATGCTTGGATGATTGCTGCGCACGCTCCATGGTCGGTCGTTTCTACGCGGCCTGCACCTACCGGCAAGAGGTCATTTCTACCCCGGATGGCAGAGGTCGCTCGCGATAGCCTACGGGTAGATAATAAAACGGTTACAATTCTGGGACAGACCGCAAACCACTGGCGTAACATCATTGACGTCAAAGCCGCAGTCGTTGAGGGCCAAATGCAAGGGACACCAGCGGTGATCCGGCAACAGGTTGGGTTGCACATCCGATCCTGGGAGAAGGACTGGAGACTTTGCATCCTCTTGTCTATCCTGCAGGAGATCATGCAGGGATGTGAATTTATCCAAGGTAAGCTTTTTCCGATCAAGACGTCATTGGTGCCAGATAAGTTGCTTACTTCTTCCACACAGTGATGCAAACCTATGATCAATTTCTGTCGTACGTTCTAGAACAAGGTCTCGACAGCGCATATGAGTTGAAGCCCATTGTAAATGGGGACGAGGTCAAGAAATTTCTGAACGCGAAGAGCGGTCGATGGTTGTCTACAGCACTGGACTTCGTGATTCAGTGGCAGCTGCTACACCCTGACAGTTGGGACAAGCAACAGGCGCTAGAGGAGCTGGGTCGCAGACGAGAGGAGCTAGGTATCTGAGCCTTTTCTGCGTAGATAGTACAGTATCATTCAAATAATAGAAACCTGCTGCTACTACTAGTACTAGTAGTACATATAAGTCTCACTTCAAAGTTGTTTTTCTTACTTTTTCGATCACGCTGAATTGCCAGCGGATCTTCCAAACGCCAGAAGATCCGATGTTGCAAGAAACCACAGGGTTGTGAAAAGGGCACTACTAGGTGGTACATTCATTATCACCTGTAGTGGTGCTGTGTCGATATTAGATGTTGGACATTAATTCGAATAGTAATGACATTTAAAATCTCAAATGTCCACCATGCATAAAATTTGTGATGGTCATATATGTAATTTATGTATACAGCCATGGCAGATGTCAACTAAAAAGGAAAAAGCCAATACTACCTAATTGGGTAGATTATGCCCCAATTAAACCATACTCTTGACCTACTACATCTATTGGCCATCATGAACGCAGCAATTACTTCAAAGGCGGCTCTGGCACTCCGGAGCTCAGTTATAAGCTGATTAAGATGAAAGAGCGATTGATAAAAAAAGGCAGCTTCCGGCGGGGCTCGAACCCGCAATCTTGGGATTGCTACTACTTCGGTTGGAAGGTAGAAGTCACACGCCTTACCATTAGGCCACGGAAGCCTATTGATGGTTAGCGTAAGTCCCATCAAATATTATGAGTCAAAAGAAAGCCGCTACGCCGCAGCATTTCATTGTTGAGCTCATTGCCCCGATAATTGCTCCGAGGAAACGCATACCTCTAAAATGGAAGACCTTCGCAACGAGGCGCGCAAAGTGCTTCAGCAATCAGAAGTACCATTTATTCTTGATTCCGCCCTAAATACCCTTGATATCTCTTACAACCTGGATCAACTTTGGCAGCAAATATCAACCACTTATGGCTTGGACAAATCTGCGGTATGATACTCATTTTGCAAAACTGGCTGTTGCTGAAACGTTCGATAGACTTGCGAGGCTCTATTAATCGCGCAGGGCCTTTTGAGGAATTATAGAGGAGGGAGCCAGTCAGAAGTTGATAAGAAAGCTATTGAAAACCTCTATAGCTGGGCGAGTGAACTGGCTACCCCGTCTTCAGTATTTGCCGAGTCTCTTGACGAATCTCCACCGCAACGTGGGTACCCAGGAACGCCAACTCTTGACCGAGCTGACCATGGGCTTTAGTGAAAGACCGTAGCCGACAAATATGCTCCCTCGCTGTGTCTGTGATTTCAGCCTTGGCTGGTTTGACGCCCATACACGCCGTGGCGGCGACAGAGGACGTCGTGGTTGCTCTGGCAGGTGTTACTTCCGAGGACGATACCTGGACTACACACGAGGCGTGCTCTGACTCCAATGCACTGTTAAAGAGCTTCGCCAGCGACTCAAAATCATCAACATTTTGGCATATACTGGAATCCATCCTCAGAAATCGGATCAAGCCGCTTTTCGCAAAGACCAAGAATCCCGCTATAACAGCAACCGGTCGAAAGAATCTTCATCCCATTCCATTGCCTCGGTTTGATCTGAGTGTTTTGGATCCTGAGACAAAGCCATGGAAGATACATGATGTCCACATCACCACAGTATTCTCGTGGATTATCCATCAGTATGAGGTGTGTGGTAGCTACATGTATACGCTTAATCCTGCTAATTCCGGTCAAGTCAACAGATATCACATATCTGGAAGCACACTTCCCCCTTCTAGTGCCGCCTATCCTCACGTTAATTGACGATGACAGCGTCTCCGTCAAACGTCGTGGTTGCCTCCTATTAACTCAACTCCTAAACCCAATTCGTGAAAGCAAATCTGACATTCTACGGCGAACAAATCTTTCCTCTGTGTTTGAAGATGCTATAAGACCCTGCTTCCACTCGCTTCCAACAATCACACCAGAAGACGATTCCATTCAGCTCCTCGAAGCGGCATACCCAGCTCTACGCGCCCTCCTCCAAACAAGCTACAGAACACCCATTCCTTTAGCTAACCAGGGTTCTTCAATAAATTCGAAAAAGGCGGATTTGTTCATATCAACCACAATCACGACTTTACGCGATCACCTCATCCCCTCCTTCCACCATATCAGCTCCACAAACACCACGTCAGGCTCTACCTTCGCTTCGTTCCCTCACCACCGCCTATCGACTCTTCTTCTCAATCAAATTAGCGCTACGTGTACGGACCTAGGCGTTCATACTAGCAAATATCTCCAGGATGTCGTTCCCCTCCTCTACAGCACCCTGTCCAACCCTTTTGGAACTGCACATCCACCCTTCCTTCTTTCCGCGATTTCGACAGCAAGAGTTGTGATACTAAACGCATATCCACGGATTTGGAGATGGCGAGGCGAGCTTCTTGGTGCAATATGCTCCTGCTGGCTACACATTTCAGAGGACCAATCTGATACCGAACACAGGCGGTCAAAGCCCACATCAACGCCTTCTCCAGGAGACTCTAAAGCGGAGCAGCTGAAAAAGCTACAGATGGAACTCCAGGGTCTCGCATATCTTTTACGGTATGCACTTGAGAACCCCATCCATCCAGACAGCGGTCTAGGGCAACGCGAAGCGCAAGACAATATAGCGAAAGAGATACAGTTGTTGGCCGACGTGGACGACAATCTCAAAGATTGTCTTCTTCATGAAGTGAACCCGGATGACCCTGGTTACTTTGGGTTGGATTCTTGATAATATGATACCTAACCTAAAGCGCTGTTGACTTGCCAGGCGGTCCTTATCGAATATACTACTTACATGATCGAACTTTGGGGAATATATTGAGCAGCAGCCCGAGAAGAAATGCAATCGGACAGAGCATTTTCCCAGGCATTCGAACCCTTTTCTGTCTTCGAACCCTGCTGGAAGTATTTTGCCCGCTCCAAGTGGCCCGCTGCCTCAAAGCTTGCGTTTTTGTGCACGCAGCCGATTTCCAAGTCTTCCAGCCTCCATAGACATACGCCGGTGAATGAATGATTTGACCTTGTAAAGGCAACAAGTGCTCTATACATAATGATTATGTGGAAGCTTTGTATCCACCCTAGTTCTTTACAATACCCTCCTCCAATCGCAATTTCGGATCCACTTTCTCTCGAGTTTCACTTGCGTGAATAGCCTGGCCGTCAAGAAAGATTCCCTTGCTCGCTGGACCGATCGGATGCCCTTTCCCGACAGCCCCAGAGATTCCAGATTAAGAATAGCTTCCGGAGTTGCACCCGTCGACGGTACCTAACTATGTACATGGGCCGAGATTGAGGTTAGCGTCCACAACACTAGCCTGTTTCTCGGAGCCTCGGGCAAGCAGTTAACGGAGTTAACAACTATAGAGTCTGGCCAGAATTAAGAAACCTCATTCGAGCCCGTTCACAGTATGGTGTGGCCATATAAATATAGAAGCGCGACCGGGGCGATCCCTGGGTAAAGCTGAGCATTCAGTTCAATCTGTCTACGTCTATGGCCTCATACCCACCAAGAACGTGCTGCTTCCAGGGCGTCAAGCACGAAGGCGATGCAACCGGAAAATTCCTCACAATTGATGACTTTGAGGCCTACATAAAAATCCCTGACGGTGAGCCTGTAAAGAATGGAATCATCCTGTGTGTTGTCGCCTGCAGAGAGTTGAAGAAGAGAAGATTCTAGACTGACCGAGGTTCCCACAGTCTGACCGATATCTTGGGCCACCGCTTCAAGAACGCCCAATTGATCGCAGATCAGTTTGCTGCCAATGGATATCTTGTTCTCATCCCCGATCTCTTCTATGGTGACCCCGTTTCCCTCGGTGGATCCTCTGGCCTAGACCTTCAGAAGTGGCTGGCGGGCGAGTATCACAAGAACAACATTGCGCATACACCCTCAGTCATCGACCCGATTCTGGAGAAGTGCATTACCGAGTTACGCACTAAGTACAAAATCAAGGTATGTTGTATGTTTGTTGGTACCGAGCTAGCCTGCTTTACGGCGCTGATTCTTCGGTAGAAAATCGGTTCCATTGGATACTGCTTTGGTGCAAAGTACGTCGTTCGGTTCCTTAACCCTGACCAGGGCAAGCTGGACGTAGGCTTCGTGGCCCATCCCAGTCTGGTCGCGAATGAGGAGCTGGAAGCCATCAAAGGTCCATTGGCGATTGCTGCAGCTGAAAACGACCAAATGTTCCCAGCGGAAAAGCGACAGGAGTCAGAACGAGTCTTGGGATCGCTGGGGTTGCCCTACATGATCACACTTTATGGTGGCGTTGGACACGGGTGAGTCTTGACTTTTGGCTCGACAAGAAATTATTGAAGCTGACACCAATTTAGATTCGCTCTCAGGGGAGACATAACAGATTCCAATGTGCTTTTTGCTAAGGAGAACGCCTTTTTGCAGGCACTGCAATGGTTTGATATGCATCTGAAAGCGTAAGGGTCAATGCTGGGTTCAGTGATGAAATCCCATTGAAAATACAAATTGGCAACATAACATAGACGTAGAGGCATGGAGTCCCAAATTTCAATCAATCTAATCTTTTTTCACCATGCATGACCTTGTGGTCCTTCTACATGCTACACCTGTGAATAAGGTCCAGATACCTGGCTCTTCATCCCCGTTTGCCGCGGGAAATATAGTTGCTAGATACATCCCACATGCCTACATAGACGAAAAAAAATACCATGCTAACTTAGCATAAGAATGGTTTATCTTTATTTGCTACTTTCTATTGCCCTGCGTATATATTTGAGAAACGCGACCACGTGATTTCTGGAGAGAGTCTGACTACCACTTTCTTCCAACTTTCACCCTTCGTCAATTTTTACAACTGTCCTCCGCAAAGCTTTGGGTGATCGCTCTCGCCATGTTCCGTCACTTTGAAATGCCCTCGCATTCAAACGGAGACACCCAGTCGACTGCGGCCGCGAGAACCAAAGATCGCACCGGCCGGGCATGCGAGCGATGTCGCCAAATGAAGATAAAATGCGACCAGGCAACCACCTGTAGCAATTGTCGCTCCTCTTTCAATGGTACAATGCTTTATATGAAGTGAAGTATTCACTGGGCTTACAACTATAGATTGCGTGTATACGGAACCACGCCGGAAACGCAAAGCTTCTCCGCATGTCGACCGGCTGCAGGAACTGGAGAAGAGAGTCAAGGCGATGGAGGAGTCTTATCAAGCGTTATCAACCGCCAGAGACTCGCCGCAGTCTCCAAATCCCTCGACGCAACAGCAAGCGTATCCCTTGTTAACCAATGGGGCTACAGCGCCCCGGCCTCAGAACCGATCAAACCTTCATCTTGACGAAGGGGAGGCTCGCTTTGGTTGCTCGTCTGCAGACCGAGCCTTTATCGACCGCCTTAAAGCCGAGTTGGGGGATGGTCCGGCTGCAGACTTTGATAGCCGGTTGCGTTTGAGAGATAGACCCGGCAACAGGTTATTTCATCCAGCTAACCAGGAGCCACACTTCATCTCGCTTCCACCTCGCGAACGTGCTGAGTATCTCACCAACAGAGCCTTGGACTCAACTGTACTCTATCATGTACTTCACAGACCAACATTCGACTCGGTTTTTGAATTGCTCTACAGTCTAGATTCTAGCGACTATGGGATTGAGGAAATGAGGCACATCCCACTTGTGTACGCGCTTATGGCCCTAGGTTGCCTCTCTGAGAAGACAGATGACGGCTTGTCTGAGAATGGGAACGATATAATTGTAGAGAGGTATACTATTTTGCTTTGCCATGGAATTGGGAGTTCGCATCCCCGCTAACAGGAACAGGTCGAAATATTTCGTAACCTGCCGTGGCCTTGTGGATCTAAATGATTGTACCGATATAATCACACTACAGGCAATCTTCTACATGAACCTCATCCTTCTGAGTACGGAGAGACTATCGCTGTGTTATACATACCTTACCCATGCGTTCTCCCTGGCAATCCGCATCAATCTTCAGCAGCCAAACACGAGGGATGACTTAATCACCGCGGAGATAAAAAGACGGCTCTTTTGGTCTTTGCGACAATTACTGATGGCTGTAGCTTCGATGTGCGGCTATCCGCCCCCAATAAACAGCAACGAGGTTGACGTTGAAGAGCCACAAGACCTTGATGATACCGAACTCAAATCAGCAAGAGTATCGCTCTCCCTACAGGACCCTACCGTGATCCGAACTATGTCTGGCTCTGTTGGACTACTGAAGCTTCACAATATTCTGGATCGGGTTGTTCGAGAACTTTACCCTTCAAGGGTTGTAAGGAGAAAATTGAACAGCGGACCGGCGAGCCACTTTGTCAGTAGCGAAAGCATCATAGGACTTGAGAACGAGCTGCAGCAATGGGCTGATAAATCGCTACCACGGCAGTTTAGAATCGGACAAAAACGGCTTGAGCCTCATTTGGAGAAGTAGGTGAACGATTTGCGGCCAACGCCCCTTCTGACCAGGCTAACATGTCACAGAGCCAAGCACGAGCTGTGGATGACTTACCTTCACGTCCATATTGTTCTTTACAGGCCATTCTTGCACTATTTTGCTGACAACAGCGAGGCAAATGGCGAAGTAGCATATGGATTCAACAAGTATGCTTCAGCATGTGTCGATGCTAGTCGCAACCTCATCTATTTAGTGGAGGACATGCACCGGGGTGGCCTCTTCTGGGGCACGCAATGGAGAACTGCTTACATGATTTGCACCGCCAGCCTATCATTAATATATGCAATTAAGCGCTCCAAAGCCCCGGACACCATCAGGTCTTTTAACATCGATCTGAACAGAGCAAAGAGAATGCTAAAATGCCTCATCCCCTACAGTCCCCATGGCCGCCGTATCCACGTGGTGTTGACGGTATGACAATGCATGACCCGATGATAATGGGCCTAGCTAACTAGATATTTCTAGGTACTGATAGCTGCATTTACCAAAGCAGAGCGCGGATCGCTGCCCCAAACCCCGAATAACTCAGCAGAACCTGATTCGGGAGGGCGCACTAAGACGTATACTACAAGTATGACTGAGCAAGCCTCCGAGAACCCATCCCAGGAATATCCGAACTACACGGGCCCTGGAGTGGTGAATGAAACGATATTTGTGCCTGTTCTGGAGACGACTGCTTTGCAACCCTCCATCTCGCATCTACCTACTACTTCAACAGGGTCAGGTCTCGAGGACTCGCATATTCAGCTAAGTGCACCGGGATCAACTGCGCCGATTACGGTTCCTGAGGACGCAATTCCCCAGGCACCCGAGCCTGTCACGGAGGCTATTTGCCCAGCAGCTCATGAAAGTTTGCCAGAGCTGGGTCAGTTAGATCTGGCTAGTTACCTGGAGGCGCGGCCCTTCAATCTGCAGCGGCCCACCGGTGTCGACAACTACCAACTCGGAAGAGAGATTTGGGAGTTCGACGATTTAACGGAAGATATTCTAAACTCCGACTGTCTATTTTGAACCGAACTATGATCATACTAGCAGACCTACGTTAGCATTTGCGCGAGACCATGAGGCTTGACTAAGCGCGTGTTTGACTGATAGTGGCGAATGGCTGAGCGAACTAACCCCATTCTCGGGGTCGCGATCCCGAGCGCCGACCACCCGAGTTGTGGTATAGATCTATCCTACATAAACAGTGCCCTGGCCTCTAAGTACCCTAAAAGGGATTTCAAGACGGAACAAGAAAGCTCACCTCGACGCCTGGTTCTTAGTGCACACATCTAGCAGCATGGCAGGCGGAAAAGTAGGCACTATACCTTTTCATGATTAGTGACTACGTCTATGCAGCTGTTGACTGACCTGACGTTATTAGAGGGCAGATGTACATCCCACAATAGACTTGGATCATGGCATTGTAGGGTGGGATGGCCCTGACGACCCGGCGAATCCAAGGTAAGCAGCACTACGAAGCCTCTTTTGGCATTTACGTTCTAACCCTAAGAAGGAATTTTCCTCTACCCCAAAAGAGGTTCCTTATGTTTCTGGTCAGTAGCGTAACGTTTATCAGGTATGCGCGGGGACACTTCTTATCCTATTCAAGTAGATCTGGTCTCGCTCACGCTTCGTCTAGTCCATTCGCATCCTCCGTTTTTTCTCCTGGTGTCGTCTACGCGGAGAAGGAATTCCATGTCACATCGACGATACTCGGCACTTTATCAGTCACAGGCTATCTAATTGGTTATGTGGTACGTGAAATATACGGTCATCTTCAAGGTTATTGACTCGGTCAGCGCTTACAATACCCTTCTTGTCATTTAGACTGGACCTCTGTTCTTCTCCCCACTGAGTGAGATGTTCGGCCGAAGGATCGTCCTTAGTGCTGCCAATACCTTCTTCGTGGCCTTTCAAATTGGATGTGCACTAGCCCCTAGTATCTCTGCCTTGATCGTCTTTCGCTTTCTTACTGGTGTGGGCGGATCAGCTTGCCTGACAACAGGCGGCGGGGTGGTGGCTGATCTCTTCGTCGCCGAACAGCGTGGGCTCGCGATGACTCTCTACACTACAGGTATCTTGATAGGACCGGTTCTCGGACCGTTATTGGGAGGCTTCATTGCTCAAAGAGCGGGATGGCACTGGGTATGGAACGATGCCCTAGTTTATTTCAACATCACCAGGATTGACGCATTGATATCTAGGTCTTCTGGGTACTGGTCATCGCTGGTGGCACACTATCTGCTTTGGTCATGGTCCTCAACCGTGAGACAAACCATATTGTGCTTATGCGCTGGAAAACCGAGAGTCTCAGAAAAGAGCTCAATCGTCCTGAGCTCTACAGCTGTTACGAGATCAGTAGAACTGGCGACAAAGCCCAAAATTCATCTTATAAAAGCAATCTTGGGAAGCGGCTGATTATGCCGTTTTACCTCCTGGTCCGTTCACCGATCGTTTTCCCTGTCGCCACATACCTAGCCACGCTATACGGCTGCCTCTACTTGCTCTTCACCACAGTTACGGATGTCTTCAAGAACACATATGGCTGGAACACCGAGATGAGCGGTCTCGCATATCTCGGACTCGGGTTCGGCTTCATCGCAGGCCAAATCGTCTTCGCCCTAGCTAGCGACCGCATCATTAGCCGACTAAAGCAGCGCAACAACAATGAGTACGAGCCTGAAATGCGGCTCTCGACTACCATCTTCTTCGCTCTTTTTGTCCCCGTCTCATTCTTCTGGTACGGCTGGTCTGCACAGCAGAAAACGCACTGGATCGTCCCGATTATCGGCCTTGCGCCCTTTGCTTTTGGTATGGTGGGTATCTATAACACCCTGCAGACTTATGTGATAGATTGCTATCCACGGTACGCCGCGTCGGCGACTGCTGCCATGGTCATCACTCGCTCGCTGATGGGTGCTCTGCTTCCGCTCGCGGGACCGCGCATGTACGCGGCTTTGGGGTATGGATGGGGGAATTCCTTGCTAGGGTTCGTCACGCTAGGAATGATTCCTGTGCCGTTGCTGTTCTACAGATATGGCGGCAAGGTACGGAGGTCATTTGAACTAGACCTGTGACGGACCCTACAGGTTCAACATAATACAAGCCAGTTTCAACCTTGCAGTGGCTCAATCCACTGCCGAGGAACCTGTACTTTGGACACACTCGACACGAATGGGGCAATTAGCTAACTAACTTGGAAGAGGGTCTGTACCAAGTTAGCTACTGGCTAGCACAGACTTTATAGCGCCTAAAGCATCCTTGAATAACCTAGGTTGAAGCGACAGACAAATAATGGGTATCTATCTAGTAATCACGCAGTAATCATCATATCGTAACTTCATATAGACAGACAGAGCCCCGTACGCAGCCAATCACTCTACATATCAACCCTTTGCTTAAACAAACTCTTCCCTCTCAACCACTGCCGATACCGCTTATACCTCTTCTTCTCATAGTCTTCTGCGGCAACCGTGAGCCCCTCCTCAGAGACATTCAAGAACTCCGCATAATCCGCTAGATTCTCTTCCGCGTTCGCGCCGAGCGTATACTCCTCGACATTGCACTTGTTCACGTACTCTAGCAGATCGTGGTTACTCTCGTTTTCGCGGATCGAGGCTGCGGCCGCAAGCTCGTCCTCGGACGTGACGACGAGGGGGACCTTGAGCGGGTGGTTGATGTAGCGCTCGTACTCTTCCGCCTCTGCTGCTGTGACGGAGGGGTTGAGAGAGTCGGAGACGAGGTGGCCGAGGGTGAGCTGGGCGATTTGGGCTTTGTTTGGTGTGAGTGCGGCGGTTGAGGAGTCAATCGATGGGTGGCTGGAGTTTGCGGAGCGGAGGGTAGTTGGTTTCATGATCCCCGGTCTTTTCTCGAAGGTAAATGGTTGGTGTGGTTCTGGGGTTGCGGTTGGTCGGGCGGGGTCTGGTTCCTTGATTTTGACGCTGCGTTGCGGGCGTTGATCGCGGGGGATGGGTTCTTGGGTGGTGGGGAGACGGGGCACAAAGGGGCTCAGGTCGAATTTGCCCTGGTGGGGTGGGCGGTAATTCATGGTGCTGTTCATTTTGTAGAGGAACATGTTTTTCAGAGTAGAGACGGCTAGTGGGCGGTAGTACTCGAACCAGTAGTCGTCGTAGCGGGAGAGGGATTCTTTGGGGGCTGTGGGAGGGACAGGGAGTTCTCTATCCCTCAGATTTTCTGGTGTGTACCATTGGATGTAGTTGGGTTTGGCCTTGTTAGCCCAGAATCGAGGGTCTGCGTGGTGGAGGTAGTAATCGGTGGAAAGATCCCAGAGCATTGGCTGACCCTGGGAGAAGATGTAGTTACCTAGGAATAGGTTGTATGCTTCTTGGCGTTGTGCATCTAGGAATGAGTTGTTGTAGTATCTCTTGAAGCTCTCCACCATATCGCGAGAGTGACTGCTCCACTGATTGATTTTGCGGTACGTTGCCATAGTATTGACAAGGTGAGAGCCGCCGTATTGGATAGCAATGTTGTCACCATGGTCATGCCACATTTCCGTGAACATGTTGATGATATCGGTATCGTACTCTACTGTTGTTCCCTCGATGATGCCCAAAGCATGGAGCTGGTAGCCCAGTGCCCGCTTTCCAATCACGAACTGCGCAGCATTGGTGCGGTCGAGGCAATCAATGCAGTTGGTCCGCGCAATGCCATTCTGCACCCGTAACCCAGACTCCACATCGTGACCATTTTTGAAGAATCCAGTCTTGGGGATGATTTCGCCTGCGATATCTTCCAGAATCCCGATTACATCCTGATCTCGACTCTTCGCTGCCCGACTCATATCCCATGGCTTGTAAATGAGTTTCTTATCTTCGGGCAAGAACTGATTGAGATACTCAATTGCATTTGTGTATTCTTTGAGGAGCTTCGATTCTCGCGGAGTTCGTTCTCGTGATTTGATGAGGTTTAGAATATAGATTGGCGCGCCATATCTCTCAAATAAGTTATCGAAGTGTAAAGCGGCAGCAGAGTAGAACGGATCGACTAGGTTGAGTTCGATATCCGGCTTGGGACTGACCCCAGAGTTTTCCTGTGTCCAATAAAGCGGTATACTCCCGCGGTGTTGCACATAAGAGGTGTACAAGGGGTTCGAGAAAAGATCAGGACCAGCGGAATGGAATGAGGTCGTGGTCATTTCAGCAACAATTTGTTCAGTTTCGACATCATTCGCGACGTAACCCAAATCATTCGCGCCTCGCTTGAGGAAGCGTGCCCCGGCGAAGAAGCGAGATCGTCGAGCGATTATTGTTATATAAACAAGGCGATCATAAACAACCATCTTAGACTGATTCACGTACCCATGGATGATGGGCAAACACCATTGATATGGGTTTCGTAGATTCATAATGGCAGGGCCGAGAAGATGATGGTTCCATATGAACATGGTGTTGTAGTCCTGTAAGAACTCCCTTGGGAGACCGTCCTGATGAAGCTTGCGGTCTCGGTTAATGTTGTGCTGCAATGTATGTGTGACATCGTACGAGTAGCTGAAATAGAAAGCGCGCGTGAGGTCGAGGTTGTTTAGAATCGCTATATACCGCGCTTCTTCGGGATTCTTCTCAGGCTTGAATCGAGATGAGCTTGAAGGTGTCGTGAGCGAGATAAGTTCTGTCCCGTCGATCTTATAGACGTAATGGCCCCCAAGCATAGCTACCTGGCTGCGTTTCGTCACGAGAAGCATATAGAATGCCCCAGTGAACCGGATAAACCCAAGAAGAGCCCATGCACTGCATTTAAGCTTCAAGCCACCCGAACTCTTATTCCCATCATCAATAGCATCTAGCAACTGGCTCATCTCCCTCTTTGTGTAAACGATGTCATCCTCTATAATGTTCAAATCATCGGTTTCCGAGGTCCGATCAATCTTCAGAATTCGAAATCTTGTATCCGACAAATCCATTCCAACCATGTAGAACCAAGTAGCCGTCTCATATAGCGAGAATTTGTGCATGCGGTTGATCCCGTCTTCGCCTCCAGTATCCAGATATACCTGCCGCTGTTTTCGTGCGGAGGTGGGTTGCGAATCCCTCTCAAACGATGTTGCAATTTGTGGCTCCTCATCTTCTTCGCTAAATTCTTCACTGACCGAAGGAGGGGCGGGTGGAGGGTTATAGGCTATCGGGGTGAAGGGTGACCGTAATGGGCCCTCATCGTCGTGGTGGCTGCTGGAGGTCGCGTCGGCCTGGTCCTCGGTGGTTTTGTTGCTCGACGAAGAGGCGAACGACGTTGCCGGCAGTGATTTAATCGGTTCTGAGGCAGACTGCAACGACCCGGTGTCGCCGAGCGAGGCAGTCCTTGAGGAGCGTCCAACAGACGCTGTGCTTCTCTCCTCCGCAGCGTCCGCTAATCGGGATACGTCGTCGAAGCTCTCCATGGTGCAATATCAGAGCTGAACCTTGAGTTCAGCTATAAGCCTCCTGGAGCTAGCCTGCGTTATTGAGCATCGTCATGGCACCGGGTTGAAAAGGTAGAAGAAGAACTGTTTGTGATGCGGTGGTTGTGATTTGGAGCTATCCTCGATCGCTACTAAGGCCTGAAATTCGAGGCGTGAGCTCCCCCACATGACGTCAGTCACATGATGCTTGTCAACAAAATCCTCCACCTGTAGTACAGTAGTTCCAAGAAAGTCGCATGGAACAGATCGAGGCTAAGAAAATGACCGGAGACCCCTATCCTCACCGGGGATATCAAAGGGCAGAACTTCAGAAGATACAAATCATGGCTACATGCTGCCTACTGTACGCCATCAGTGAACACAAGATCCCAGGGGTTCCTAGTTCTCTTCCCTCTTCTTTCTTCCTTTTCAAGCTGGTTAATCCTTGCCTTCACGACTCTGAGATGAGCCGCTAGATCTTGAGCGGCCTGCTTGAGCAGCGGGAGGTTATCAATAGTCGCCGGATCGAAGGGAAAAGGTATAACTTTGCCGTCATGGCGAGAGGAAGTTTTTGGCCCTTTGGCTTCGAATTTCGTGCGCTTGTTACCAAGAGATGTATCGTCACCGTCTTCCAACTCAACGATTCGTGGCGTGGGACTTTGAGATGAGCTTGAACCGGAACCTATCATCATCACCTTTGTCAACGACTATACCGGATAGAAGCAAAGTACGATACTCACGAAGATTGCAGGTTGAACGCCGACTGAAACGACAGTTTGCACACGCCTTGGTCATAGGCTTTTCATCCTGCGTATCTGACCCGATGACGCACGCCTGCCAGATGCCCTTTCCCTGTATGCAAAAAGTGCAGGGAGCCTCGGCTAGCTGACCGCGAGTCTGAACGTATCCTGCGATCAGTGTGCGCGTATTGGTAAGCTCTCGACGTATCGGCTGTCCATTATCGTCTTCACGCCAGTCCAGCTTCCTGAGCACGGGAAGGCGCTTGTAGTAGTTCAATACGGGCTGAGTGGCTTCGAATGGAGCGTCCGGAAGATCATCGCTGACACCGGCAACTGTGCCAAAGTTAGCCGATTCCAGACGATTAGTAGAGTCAAGACAGTTACTTACAGCTTTCCGAAGACGGACTGGCCAAATCCCAGGTCTTTCGCACGTAGCCATTGACCGAGCCTCGAGTGAAGTAATAAGGCTCCTCGTCGCTGTCCTCCAGAGGCCGCTTGAGGGATTTCGGCGGAGTTGGTGGATAGGTGCGGGAACCGGGTGTCTTGCCGTTCAGCAGTGTGCTGTACGACATATTGAGATATTCTCTTGAGCTGGAGATTGAGGTCTTGTAGAGAGTAAGTAGAAGTTGGTTCTCACCAAACCGAACAGCATGAGATGATGTCGAAAGCCTCGACACGACTGCGGATGGGACTTTTTTATGAACACTGAAACCGCCATCTAGTATTCAGCTCGATAGACTGCTCTATTCGGTCGTTTTTCCTTTTTTTTTTTAAATAAAAGATGTAATGCAGTATCCGCATCTTACAAGCCCTAGGATATTGTTCTCTCAGAGCCAGATAATTGTCTCAATAGGATAATAGGCATCAATGGACTATTGTCCAGTAGCACCCAATCCCCAAAGGGTTCGTGTTATTATACTTCTTGTGTCTACTACTTTAGGATCTTACTCAATCAGCCTCAATAATGCCAATCCCTTTTTCAACAATGCTTATTGTTCTTTGCAGTCCACAATACTTCCTTATCAGAATGCAACGCACCCTTCCCTCTTCCTACACACACCCATATTCCAGCAAATATAATGATCTTTCACAATGATCAGCCGAATAATACTACTTTATAGCCTACGAAGTTAACACTAAGGAGACCTAGAGGGTGTTTCAGAAAGCGCCTTAAATATGTACGGGACTCTATCCAGAGTTACGCGACGCCACAGTCAAATGCTATTCGCAAGCGCTGCCACGTACAACCGAAGGATCGATGAAAATGAAGTTTATCTAAAATGAGATTATCGGAGTATGCTTAATTAAGTCCACGGCACTTGGCTGGCGGGACATACCGCAACTTTGATACTCTGGAAGGGAACGGCTAGCTGATGGGAAAATTGCCGGTGCTCAGAGTCAGGCGAAGACGCGAGGTGAAGGGAATATCTTCTGCATCATCTTCGGTCTCGCGAGGTACCTTGTCAGTTGGGACAAAGTCAGAAGAAGCAGTGGAAGGGATGTTATGAGCCAAATTATTATCATTTATGCTATTAAGTATGGGTGATATAAGGGTAGTAATAGCAAGGTCTTTGAGATCAAGAGGTGAGCTAGTGGAATGGTGCGCCATAAAGGAGTGAAAGCAAAAAGGACAGGAAATGGAGGATAGGAAGAAGGAGGAGGAGAAGAAGAATGCACAAAAGTAGCCTGCAAGAGTTTACGTGGGAAAGAGCTTATTATGCTCTTAATTCTAGAATCCAAAGCCATTGTAAAAGTGTGAATTGCAATACCCTGCAGACTCAAGTAAATCCCTAGAATAGGCTTGTTTCACAATGTTTTTCTATCCATTCTTCAGAAACCATGCTCCATCCAGTCATAGGATAGTATAAATATGATAGGTTATTAATTTGATTTATAGCCCCTGCGGCTCCAATTGCAATGGTTCAATACTAAGCCCAAGGTTTACTCTAGGTCTTCTTGCGCCTTAGATCTATGCTGCCAGCAAAATATTGCCCTCGAGTACATCCAAGCTTGCTCTCCACACCAGCTTCTGTATTATAATCTGCTCTTTATGCCTTTCAAAATCTGTAGAAGACTTTTTGTACCTTTTTGCATGTCTAGTGGTGTGGTCCTTTTGGAGCCATGGAGGGGTTTAATCATGCACAACAGTTTATTGTGATCACTCTAGAGCCCAGGATTCTGGTGTTAGTACACTTTCAGAGATTAGACCATATCTACTGGAGGCCTTTGGGAACTTATGGTTTAAATTAAAGATGATGCTGAAGAAGACAGTCTCGTAGAGTCTAGCGAGTAAATAGGAGCGAATCTTGGAAACCACGATGATTACTTCTTCATGTAGATGATCTTCTAGAGAGTGGATTTGGAAAAAGGAAGCCCGGATTAGGATTGAAGGTCAGTTAGGCATAATAACGATGGGACTAGAACTAGCTCTTACTTTGACTATCGATAGCCATCCTGATGATTCAATAAGAGCCGTACGCAAAAGCCGCTATCGACGATTAGAGAACCTTTGATTTACAAGAAGGAATTGAATAAGGCAGGTAATAGAAAGAGCTGGAAAAGAAACGCAAGAAAATAGATATGACATCAACAATGACTTGGGCTATAGTGCCTCTCACAAACTAGCCTTTCTCTCCAGAGCCTTCCTCCTCGTCCTTAGTGCCTTTGTCTCTTCCTGCAGCGCCAGCCCCATCATAATCTCCTCGCTTCCACCACCCACGACATGGACTCTCGCATCACGGCTGATCTGCTCAATCCTTGCCCCTTTTCCAGCCTTGTTATACCCCGCTCCTCCAAGGATCTGCTGGGCCTCACGCACACTCTTCTCCAGTGCCCTAGCCGACATGACCTTGAGAAGCGCCGTCATTCCGCCAATGCGCACGTCGTCTGTCGGTCGATCTTTGGTCTTTTCAATGATATTCACAAGCTGCTCCATGAACGCATACGCGGGTTCGATCATGAGACCGAACTTGAAGATCTTGGCTTGGATTGCTTGTTTCTGGATTAGCGGAGAGCCGAACGTTTCGCGCTGGATGGCATAGTTGAAGGCGTCTTCTGCGCATACGCGGGCAAGACGGAGAGATGCACAGGCGAGAGAGAGGCGTTCGGGGTTGAAGTCTGTTTGTTAGTTCTCCTTCAACGACCAAGACACAGCTGACATACTAGACATGATAAGAGGAAAGCCCTGATTCTCCTGCCCGATCAGGTTGCCCACGGGGACGCACACTTCGTCGAATTCAAAGAATGTCGAGCCTGCAGAGCCTGTCAATACACCTCCGAATAATATGGAGTAAATTGAAGTAGGAGTATCTTACCACTCGCATTGACACCGGAATTATGCATCCGTCGCCTCGTCACCCCCTTCGCCGCGAGCGGGATGACCAGCAGACTGATTCCTCCCCTGCCTGGTCCTCCAGTCCTCACGGCTGCCGTACAATAATCCGCCCAGATTCCATTCGTGATCCACTTCTTTGACCCGTTGACGATATACACATCCCCTTCGCGCTTCGCTGTCGTCTTAATATTCGCGACATCCGAACCAGCTAACCAGTCAATTAGTCAACCTCTCACTTTGACGACCATCGCAAGGGCAAAAACCAAGAAAGAAACTCACCATCCGGCTCCGTAATCCCCAAACAAAACCTCACCTCCCCCCTCGCAACCCGCGGTAACCAGCGCCTCCTCTGCTCATCCGTCCCAAACCTCGCAATGGGCGGACACCCAATTCCATTCCCACCACCTAACCCCCAAATAACACCAACAAACCCCACGCGATTAAATTCATCCGAGACAATAAGCGAGCACCACGTATCCCACTCCTCTGGGCTAACACCACCGGGCAGGCTCAGGTTGCCGCGGTCTTCGAGCGTCGTGAGCGGGTGGACGATGGCGTAGCCTTCGGCGCAGTGGCGCGCGTAGACCTCGCGTGGGACTTGGCCTGCTTCTTCCCATTCTTGTGCGTGGGGTTCGATGTGTTTGGCGATGTAGGAGCGGACATGCGCGCGGAGCTTATGATGCAGGGGCTTGTAGTAAGGCGATGGAATGTCGAGCTGCGGGAGAAGAGGCTCAGAGTAGGGGGCCGTTGGAAAGGAGGTGAGTCGTGGGTCTGTCATTGCTCCAGCGCTTCTTCTATTCTCCCTTGATTCTTCAAGATTGAGGGGGTGTTTTTGTCACTGCTTGTCAGTTCACAGAAGAAAAGACAACGGGGTCAATGCCATTTATGTCTTCATTTCAGTGTACCCTGATGATATTTTTTTCCAAATTTGTTCCGAGGATGGTGCACTACGCAGATCACTCCTCAAGCAGGTGTGCAGGTGAGGATGCGGGGAAGCTCTGCGGGCGGCCGAGGCCCGCGGGCGTTCCCCAAGTTACAAACCGGCCAGTCGACTTTCAAGGGTCAAGCATGACTCGAGAGCTGACAACCGTTGGTGTAACAAGGGAGCATCGGCCCGATACCTTCGGGACTGTGAGAATGAGGTTTAAAATCTCTTGTGTTTGGGAGGATATATCAGTGGATTGAAGCACTGGTTATTATGCAAGTCAGTCTTGATCTATTTAGTAAGGCTGTGAATCGGTGGGTGGCTTTGAAAATACCCACATGCATATAAGTGAGTTCATAATCTCCGTTAAGAGTACTATAGCATTATGGTTCCTGAATACATGTTGCTAGTATGTGATGGTTGAATGTTTGCTCTCTTGTCGCCCCCTTCCCCAATGATTATATAAAAGCTGGCTAAATGCTCATATTAAATCGTCTCTCGTCTCTCGTCCTCGTTTATCGCTGGTAATGGCAACAACAGCTAAATCTGTCGATGACCTCGTGCTTCAGGAATCAAATGCGGCCTGCACCGCATCTGCTAACCCCTGTAGATGAATCTGAACATAGCTGCACCGCCACCGCAACTGCGGCTGCAACTCTAACATCCCCCGAATGGACCTCTTCAGGGCGTCCGCAACAGTCAGCCCACTCGGTAAAACTGTCTCGCCATGGTCAACCTTCTGGTCAAAGTCCGGCGGGAAGACTGGGCGTTCCCGGATAACCCCGGTAGGCGTGGGCCGCTGGAGGCCCCTCGTGAGTTCTGTGAGGACCAGTTGCCGCTCCATCTTGGTGTTGAGGCGGTAAACAAGCTCGAAGAGGATGACTCCTAGGGCGTAGACGTCGAGGGATTCGTCGATTGTGTAATCGAATAGTTCTTCCTGTGAGGGGATCTCAGTGAGGGTTTTGTTGCGGAAGAAAGGAGGGCAGTAAAATTCGGTTCCGACGACTCGGTTTATTTTCTGTGGGTGATCGGATGCAACAGGAGTTCCTGGGCCACTGTCGTTCAGGTGCGAAATGTCTGCGACAAGACCGAAATCTCCTATCCGCGGGTGAGAAAATTTGGAACAGGTCCCGATTTTCTCTTTGCAAGGTAGGCAATCTTTGAAGTTCCGGTCGTCTGAGCAGGAGAGGAAGATATTCGCAGGCTTGAGATCTCGGTGAACGATGCCTTTTGAGTGGAGATAGTCGACGCCGGCGATAATATTGAGAATGAGTTTCAATGAGGGTAAGAGGTGATAGCAGTGGTGTCGTAGTGGAGTTTCAACGTCAACATTTTGCTGCGGCCGCAGGTACGAGCTGAGCGGGATCGGATGCAATGACATTTGGATATGCAAAACCACAGCAGGAAGATCCCCAGGTCGATGTCTGCGCTGTAGCTGAAGCTGTGATTGGTCATGGCTGAGCCCGTCTGTAAAGATATCGCCGTCGGTGCCGCCAAACGTCGATAGCTGACTGTATGTTGGCTCATCAAAGTTTCGCGGAATCGACTCGACGTCGTCTTCAAGGCTGCGTGATAGAGGCTTTTCGGAGGAGTGCGATGCTTCTCTATTGCTGTGAGAATAGACCGATTCGTCCTCCGTAGAGGTTGGCTGATGCGACATATCTTGTGAATCCTCGAAAACAATGCCAAAGCTGTCATCGACCGAAGGTGCATCAGGTTCCTCGGATTCGTCTTCGGTCTGCTCAAACTCAATCTTCTCCAGACTCTTCTGGCCAACGAATGGAAGGCGTGGAAGGTGAGTCTGTTCTAACCACGCTCCAAAATACCTTACAACATTTGCGTGCTCTAGACGAGCCAGTGTCCGGATTTCTTTCATTATATTCTCAAGTTGATTCTCATTCCCGCCCTGCAGTTGTTCAAGTCGCTTCTGACTCAACGGGATCTTTTTAACTGCATAATCTTGACCATCCATATGGTTCTTGACGTGATATACTTCCCCAAATGACCCTCGTCCAAGGATCCGAACCTCTGAGAACTCCACCGCATACCTAGACAAACGACTTGTTGAATGTGTCGGATTGGCGTCAAACAATGGGAAGCTTGTGGGCGAGGTACCAGCCATGGGGAACAACGGACGTGGGATGCGTCTCGGGTCGAGCCGAAAGTCTTCCAGCGCAATACTATGGTGCGCGCCAGGTCGTCGAAAGTCTAACGGGCCAATGTCTCGGCCATCCAGGCGGAGGTTCGTCGTAACCTCTTTTGTCGATTGCGTTTGCACAGTTTTCGTCTTCGATGCCAGAACAAGCTCACTCGCCGCCCGTATCGGCGCTGGCCTTGCGTGGCTGTCCCCCAAATTCAGTCCTTCCAGGGCAGACAGCCCAAGCGCATCAAGATTGTCACGATAGTATTGCCGCGTCGAACCCCACTTATCCGTATCGACACCGTCCTGAAGCACGCCATGGGACGAAAGAAAATTCGATTTGTACGCATACATCTGCTTCCCCAGAAACTGCACCTCTGGCGAGTCACGAGTGTATCGCGCATGAGAGCCATGCTGTCGATTGAGGAGATCAGCCGCACGCGTGAGACAATAAAACTCCAACAGAGCGGCCGTCATAAGATTGGAATGGCTCTCGGTATCTGCATTGAGCAGATCCTTTATATCGGCGTTGTCGTCGACTGTCTCGTCATCCTCTATAAGCGGTTGGCCAGGAGCTTTGGCCTTTCCGTTTGTAATCACTTCATCGTCACCGTCGTTGGAGTCAGAATCAAAGGAAGGGATCTCTGTAGGCGATCTGAACATTGACATGTTGAGTGAATGGCAACGCTATGTCGACTGCGACCACTATGAGGCCTTAATGTTGAAGCAGGTCAGCCATCTAGATGTACGAAGAGAGTTCGTGACCCGAGCTAATTCCAGCGGCGCATGAAGCTCAATATCGATTCCGAAGATTCGTCAGACCGCTTGCTGGACGAACTTCTAAGGCAGCCGTTGACAAATATGAAAAAGGAGAAATGAAGCGGTAGTCATGAAAAAAAAGAGTCCAAATGCTATGCTCGAAAGGCCACGACCCTCTTTTCAACAGTAATATTCTATTAGAAGAATCAACAGATAAGCTTAAGCGTCGGCCAGGGACTGGCTGGACTGGCGTGACTGGCGTGACTGGCGTACAGTATCTAGCTTCGATCCGATTCCATCAGTGACCCAGATCATCCACAGGGCGTCCACTAGGCAGCGATCGGTCCTCGTGTATCAACCTCAATGAATAGTCGATGAATTCAATCGCAATGATTAGTTCGTTTCGTGTTCTTTCCCTTCAATGGTGGTCGCAATCTGAGAGAAGGTTGGGAGTGAGATTGGTGGTCGCCACCGCGAATTCCGTGAGTCAGTTGGGCGTTGTGGCTGCCTCAGGCCAGAAATTCCACGCCCCACTCCAGGGTCAACAGCATTATGCCCTTGTAGCGAATGCAACAAAGATTAACAACAATGTCAAGGCAACTTGGCTGGTGGTAAGAAACTACTAGTAGCTTTTGACGGAAAATTAGGGTTACCCACCAAGAATCATATATTCTTTTGGGTTCGTTTGAAATCCAGACGACAATATATATATCTGCTTCCCACTCGTCGAGGTCAATCAAAATATTTTACAATTTTCTAACCAAAATTGCTGAAAAACATGCTTTAGTATAGGATAAATACCGCTATAAGCTTACTATAGACAATACATGAGTCACTGGAAGTAACAGTTGTTGTGCTCTCCACATGCGAATGAAAATCCAACGAAATCAACTAAGTATGTTCGTGACCTTGAGACAACAGGCAGTCAT
Source organism: Aspergillus carlsbadensis (assembly GCA_025688815.1). Classification (NCBI taxonomy): domain Eukaryota; kingdom Fungi; phylum Ascomycota; class Eurotiomycetes; order Eurotiales; family Aspergillaceae; genus Aspergillus; species Aspergillus carlsbadensis. Next base: position 268,817 of record MU628203.1, on the reverse strand, counting down.
CCGGTCAGAGTTAGGCCTCAGATTATGGGGTCCGAGTCCTCTTAATTCTCCTAGATAAAAAAGCGATGGGCCTTGATATAAATGAATGTACACCCTGCCGTTTAGATAGTAGGGTAAGGGTCGAAAGACCGTCTATTAGCAAGGCTTGCTTGATTGTAGGTGGTCTTGTACCACATTAGTTACGTGTATTGGCTTGGACCGAGTCCAAAGATAGGCGAATATTGAATAAAAAAGTAACAGACTGTCCTAAAGTAGAGAAAGTCACTCTCGTTCACATCGACATTGACATTGACATTGACATAGACTAGATACTACGATTATACTTCATGAGATGTTCATAAAGACATAAATTCCTCAGCCGTTTCATCATCCTCATCAGGTCCATCACTACCATTGCACCCCTACAACGAGAGGGTTGTCCAGGGCTAACAAAAGTAAGCTCACCGGATCTTACGAAGACCATAAGAAGAGCCCGAGGAGTTATCCGCCGTTGGCTTGCCAGCTTCCTCAGCAGCCCAGTCGACATTCCTCACGGACGTCTTCTGGCGGAGTGAGCGGTACTTCTGCAGAAGTCGTCTGTATCCGAAGAGGAGGACAAGGCCAATGACCAGGGCAGCGACGGCACCGACGACGATGCCGGCAATGGCTCCGCCAGAAAGGCCGCCGCCGCCACCGCCGCTGGAGCTCTCAGTCTCGTTGTTGGAGCCGGACGACACAGAGCCTGAGTTGCTGTTGCTGTTGCTGTTGCTGCTGTCACTGTTGTCACTGCTGCTGTCATCGTCGGAGTCCGTCGAGTTCGAGAGTGTGAAGTCCTCGATTGTGGCATTAAAGCAGGGGACTTGGTAGGTGAATCTGCTGGCCGCGACGTATGTGACATCCGCGCAGGCGTAGTATGTCTCGTTTTTGTCGGTCTCAAAGTCGGCAGTGTACTTGATTTGGAAGGTGGCATTCATGCCTTCTTCGGCATCGACACCGGGATTGGGCACTGGGTAGCACATGTGTCCTGGGTCGATGTCCTGGATTCGACGGCCTTCGACGACGATGTCGAAGTCTTCATTGGTGGTTGGGTCTGAGTTTGGCGAGTCAGAGGGTCAAAGGTCAACGAAGAGATATCTTGAGATACGCACTGCTCTTATGAGAGATAGCAATCTGAACGTTCCAGGACTCATCTTGAGTGACAAGGGCGAGTTGGCCGTTGACTGTGTTGGGGGTCAGTACCTTGTATATCAGAAGAGTACAGTGAGATCCTACCGAGAGGAAAGTCAGTCCGGTTGACAACCCCAGAATTAGAGCCGCATGGGGCGTTGTTGTCATATGCAGCACCCCAGGTACGATCTGGAGGCCACATGAAGGCAACAGGGCCCATCTCCTCTGCAGCTTCTTCACCATGAGCTTGGCCAGTAACGGCGGTGGACAAAGCCACAAGTAGCGCAAGGGAGCCCTTCATTTTGCCAAAGTTGATGGATGAGCTGGGAAAGCGATGGCTGGAAAGAATCAGAGGAAGTTATAGAGTGGTGGGCGAGAAGCAGGAATGCCGGGGGATGCCGGTGCCGTTTATAAGGCTATAACAGTCCCCAATATGTCCCGGCTATGGATGTAACATTCTCTCGGTTAGGGTCGATTGATAATGGGATTCCGTCCTTGCCCCGACAGCCAAGCGACTAGAACGAGTCATGAGAGATGTGACGGGGAAGAGTTTTCTCGGCTCGCAGGCTGGGAGTGCTCATGCCACCGTCTAATTTGGAGTTGGCATCCAATTGCAGATCCGGATGGCAAGCGAGGAGCGATCCTGCAAGCTGTGCCAAGAGCGATAGATTAATCTGACTGGAAGAGCGAGTGGACATCAGGGTTTCCTAGTGCCTAGCGTTGGCCCTCCGGTCTTCGGTATCAATCTGATAAGATGGCGCGTGGGTCGACTCTTCGAGACCCAGCCAATCACAACCCGCTGCGGCATTTGTTTCCCCTCTCGGCTGGAATTTCCCAGGGTTGTAGATTGCTGCAAGCGACCGGCTCTTGGTTTGGGTGAGACAGTCGATATTGGCGTTCATTAATCCTGCTCCGAGTGTTCCATTAGCTCCAAAGTCTTGACCAGCTTGGGGAGAAGGCAGGTCCCCCTTTCGGAGGGCTGAAATGTATAAAGCCAGCCGATGTACCTTTCTTTCCCCTGCATCCTCATCGCAATCAGTGCCAGTATCTGACTTTTCTGCTTCTGTCACTCTTTTGACGTCTACCACTCGTTAATCCACCATGAGGCTCACTGTCGCTTCCCTTGCCTGCATCGTGGTTGGTGCTAGTGCCTTCCAATACCCTGACTTTGTCCCCCTGCACAAGCGTCAGGCACCTGGCACTCCTCAGTATGACTGCCACGCCAATTGCGGTAAGCTTGTCTGGGCCAGTTTCAACTGTTAAGCTTTTCTAACAAGCCAAGGTGGTGTCATCACGGCCTCCCGCCAGGATGATTTCTGCGACTCCAGCGACTTTCAGAGCATGCTAAGCGCTTGTTTGGACTGTGCCCTTGTGTACGATATCTGGAGATACTATGGTAACTCTGTTGGAGCTGCTGCCGAGGAGTGTGGCCTTGATGGGACCCCGGTCGAGCCCACCTCGTCGAGCACGACCGCCACCGCTACTGAGACCACCACTGAGACGACGACGGGGACTGAGACTTCCGAGACTGAGACTTCCACTGAGACCGAGACCGAGACCGAGACCGAGCCTACTACCACTGCCACTTCAACTTCGACGGAAGAGCCTACCGAGACAGAGTCTTCCACCACTGTGAGCTCCACCTCCACCCCTGTCATTCCGACCGTGACCAACACAACCACCCCGCCCCCGGGAAGCACGGTAAGCTTCTCTGCCTCTTCAATCTCTTGAGCATATACCAAAGATACTGACCATTGTTCTCAATAGACTTCTCCTACCCCTAGCCCCGAGGATCCTGAGGACCCTGAGTTTACCGGAGCTGCTGCCCTCAACTCCCCGGCCGGACTATTCATGGGTGGGCTTATCGGCTCTCTCATTGCGGCCTTCGTGTAATTGAGCGAGAACGATTGTACTTCACAACCTTAGGCGTACCATGGGGATGAGCTGTCTTGTTCGTTTGTAAGGTGATCCGGACCCTGTTCTGCCTCGGTAGACTTGTTCCTTTAGACCGATAGCCTATTTATTAATTCAACCAAGTACCCTTCCTTGCCAAGTCCTCAACTTAGCTACGTCATTTGACCACAATCCCCGCGTGGCTCGCGGAACGAACCTATTCTAGACAATTGGACCCGCTCAAGCTTCGGAGCTGAAGTTCTGAACCGGAACGGTGGGGCCGGTGTGAAGAAAGGCCGATTCGACCTCAGTCGGACCAGAGCAGTCCTGTGATCCTGCTGTGTCATGAATCTAATTGGACATGATTGCATATATTTAGATCTCAACCGACTCAATTGAGCAATTGATCGCGAAGCTTCGCTGGAGCCCTTCGCGGACACACTTGTCACTTGGCACCTCGAATGCATGCGAAGGACGCAACTCGTATTTGACTGAGCAAGCTGGCCAGTCAGTTTTATTATCACTAGATTGTCCGCAGATAACCGTTGCACTAAATAGCTTACAAATTGGCAATTGATGGTGTCAAGGTACGACTTTTGCTTGGCTTCGCTGGAGCAGCCCACTCTGGTTGGATTTCTGGACACTTCAAGACGATTGCGGAGGGAACCCCTCGTATTCCGTCAAGCAAGCTGGCCAGTTGTTTCATCCCAATTCTGTCGCCCGCGAATAACCGTTGCACTAGACAGATTTCAGGTTTGCCATTGACAATGTTAACGCGTGGCTTTTGCTTGGCAATAGCTTAAGAGAGAGCTCTTTCCTCGTCATGAGGATCCAGGAACACTTCGAAGTGCCAACAGGAGACAGCAGCAGCATGGCAGCTCAACAAAAGTCGGACATCGTCATAATTGGTGGTGGCATTGTTGGGTCTGCTCTGGCCTACTTCTTGACCTCCTCTGTTGATGGAAAGAAAGTGACCATCATCGACCGTGCTTTTGCGCAGCTACAAGGCTCAACTGGTTACGCCCCAGGGTTTGTTGGTCAGTTCAATGAGTCCGATGTTCTGACGCGTCTGTCAATCGAGAGTGTCAAGGAGTACTTGAAGGTCCCTGGAGGATTTGAGACTGTTGGGGGGCTTGAAGTTGCGACAAGCACTGCAGGAGTTGAAAATCTCAAATGGAGGCATACGACTGCGAAGGAAAGAGGCCTCGAAGCCGAGATGATATCAGCCCAGCAGGCGGCGGAATTAGCGCCCGATCTCGTCAAGCCAGACAATGTCGCAGCGCTGTACTTTCCCGGAGCCGGAACAGCCAATCCTACTGTCATTGCCGCCTTCTTCCAGTCGGAAGCCCACGCAAAAGGCGCAGAGCTCCTCGAGGCCGACGTCAACGAGATTCATCAAGCCGATGGCCGCGTAACTGGAGTGACAACATCTGCAGGGTCTATCGATGCTGAAACGGTCATACTCGCTACTGGTATTTGGGCCCAGAGCCTCGCCGACTTTGGTTTTCCCGTCCCAGTTATCCCAGTCGCGCATCCCTACATGTACGGGGAGCACCACGAGCCTAAGTCAAACAAATCCCCGTTCGTTAGGTACCCCGAATATCATGTATACGTGCGGGATCACGGTCCATTCTTCGGACTGGGTTCTTACGACCACAAGCCTCTGGCGGAGCAACCCAAAGAAACTGCCCTCGGAGATTGGATGGGTGAATTCGACGCCACGCTGGACCGCGCTCTGCAGCTTATTCCTGAGAAGACAAAGTTGAGCGTTCGAGAGAAATTCAATGGCATCTTCTCAATGACTCCGGACAACCTGCCCTTGGTGGGAGAGATCCCGAAGACGAAAGGATTGTATATAGCAGCAGGTGTCTGGGTCACTCATGCAGCAGGAACCGCCAAGTTCTTGACCCAGATGCTTAAAGGTGAACAAGTTGATGCGGCGATGCGGAAGGCTCTTGATCCGACTCGGTTCCAGGGCCGGGATTTGAAAACTTTGGAGCGAGAATCTCTGCACTGCTATAATAGCATTTACTCGACCTATGAAAACTCATGATGCGCTGCATGGAAGCAATAGGTGAAAAGAGTTTTGCGCACTTGTCGAAACACAGCAGTCCTTGAGTGGTATCGCAGGCAAAGGGATGACGTCATAGAGCCGATACAGCGAGATAGATTAAGATTCAAGAGGATGTCCTATGAATGAAAGAGACAATTGGTGCATAGTGCAAGATTGACTCCCATCCGGAGTAGAGGCATTAGAAAATAATCGACTTGGCCAAATTCCCCGGTCCTCAGCATTTTGGTGAATGGCAGCACGTGACACCGTTACGCGTAAATTGGCGTCACGTCAAGCGCGACCGAGACACGAAACTTCAAAAGATCAGCCCGCAATAGGCCGCGCCGCTGCAAGGTCTCAACAAACATTGCTCTGCGTGTATTCTCTCTCGCACAGCCAAATTCATACCTTCATCCTATTTCATGAGCAGCGACCATGCCTGAAGCTGTCGCCATGCCCCAAAAGCGGGTTCTCGGCGATGCAACGAACAATCCCCGTGGCGTTCAGCAATCGCCCGGCGCGTTGAAGAAGCGAAAGATCGATGTCGACACTCCAGCCAAACCGAGCCCCCGAACCCAAAATGGATTGCGAAAAGTCGGTTCGAGCCAGCCGCAGAAGAGCCAGTTCGAGGAGGAGGTTCTGGAGAAATTGACCCAGGACATTAGCGACTTGAAGCAGAACAACTCGGAAAAGGACCAGCAATGGGAACGCCCGCCGCTGGGGGAATTCGACCCGAAGAAGGAGAACATCTGTTTTCAGCAGATTGACGCGGAGGATGGAATGGCTATGGGCAAGGCAGCCATTAGGCTTTTCGGCGTCACAGAGGTATGCTCCGTTCGGGCAGTTCGGCGGACTCCTTCTAAGTCTTGAGCAGGTTGGCCAGTCGGTGCTTCTCCACGTTACCGGATTCAAACATTATATCTATATCGCCGCCCCCGTCGGATTCACGAAAGATGACTGCAATTCTTACACAAGTTTCCTGAACACGAAACTAGGACAATTCCCCTCAGTTGTCGACTCGGTTCAAATAACGATGAGGGAGAACATTTACGGCTTTCAAGGAAACAAGAAGAGTTACTACCTCAAGATAACAGTGACAGACCCGCGGCACATCCCGAAACTTCGATCCGCGCTGGAGACGCAAGCTCAGATGCTGAACTACAAAGGCCTCTGGAATAAGTCCGAGCCAGGGATTTTGACATTTGATAACATTCAATACCTTCTTAGGTTTATGATTGATACGGATATCCAGGGTATGTCGTGGGTCGAGGCGCCGGCGGGCAAGTACGATCTGCTTCCCCAGCAGGACAAGGTCTCGAACTGCCAGCTCGAAGCGCGCATTGACTACCATGACCTCATTGCCCATGCCCCAATTGGAGAGTGGGCCAAGATGGCGCCCTTGCGAGTCCTCTCCTTTGATATAGAGTGCGCGGGGCGAAAGGGAATTTTCCCGGAACCAAATCAGGACCCGGTCATCCAGATTGCCAATGTTGTTACGCGTTACGGAGAGTCCAAGCCCTTCATTCGCAATGTATTCGTCCTGAACACATGTAGTTTGATCGTCAACACGCAGATCTTGGAATTTGACAAAGAAGAGGCAATGCTCATGGCCTGGCGCGAATTTCTTCACAAGGTCGACCCCGATGTTATCATTGGATACAACACCGCCAACTTCGATTTCCCGTATTTGTTGGACAGAGCAAAGCACCTCAAATGCCAGAACTTCCCTTACTGGACCCGCCTCAACGGCGTGAGATCCGAGTCGAGAGAGTCGAAGTTCTCAAGCAAGCAAATGGGTAATCGCGACACGAAGACTACAAACACCAACGGCAGAATTCAACTAGACCTGCTGCAACTTATTCAGAGAGACTATCAACTGCGAAGCTACACACTCAACTCTGTGTCTTATGAATTTCTCAAAGAGCAAAAAGAGGACGTTCACCACACGATGATCACCGAGCTGTACAACGGGACACCTGATTCGAGGCGTCGTCTCGCCGTCTACTGCCTAAAAGATGCATATCTACCCCAGAGATTAATGGACAAGCTCATGTGTCTGGTCAACTACACTGAGATGGCAAGAGTCACAGGTGTTCCATTCAACTTTCTGCTATCCCGTGGGCAGCAGGTCAAGTTTCTCAGTCAGCTGTACCGCAAAGCATTGGAACAGCAGCTGGTCATTCCTAATATGAAGTCAACAGACGAACAAGACTACGAGGGTGCTACTGTCATCGAGCCCGTCCGTGATTACTATAAAGTACCCATTGCCACCCTTGATTTCGCCTCTCTTTACCCTTCGATCATCCAGGCCCACAATCTGTGCTACACGACCTTGCTCAACAAGAACAGTGTTGTTGGCCTGGTAAAGGATGAAGATTATATTGTCACACCAAACGGTGATATGTTCTGTACACCCAAGGTGCGAAAAGGTCTCCTGTCGCAGATTCTGGAAGAATTGTTGAGTGCAAGAAAGCGCGCGAAGAAGGATCTTGCTGTGGAGACCGACCATTTCAAGAAGGCCGTCTTGAACGGACGACAACTTGCTCTGAAGATCAGTGCCAACAGTGTCTACGGTCTTACCGGTGCCACGGTAGGAAAGCTTCCCTGCTTGCCCATCGCCAGTAGTACAACAAGTTATGGCCGTCAAATGATCGAGAAGACGAAGCAGGAGGTTGAAGCCAGATACACTATCGCGAACGGCTACTCGCATGATGCCAAGGTTGTCTACGGTGATACTGATTCGGTCATGGTGAAATTCGGCGTTACGGAACTCGAGGACGCGATGAAACTCGGACAAGAAGCTTCTGAGTACGTCTCCTCAAAGTTTCCGAAACCGATCAAGCTCGAGTTCGAAAAGGTCTACTTTCCGTATCTTCTCATCAACAAGAAGAGATACGCTGGTCTTTACTGGACGAATCCCAAAAAGTATGACAAAATGGACACCAAGGGTATTGAAACCGTTCGTCGAGACAACTGTCTGCTCGTGCAGAACGTGATTGAAACAGTGCTGCATAGAATCTTGATTGATCGCGACGTCGACGCCGCTCAAGAGTACGTTCACATCCGCTGCCTATTTTTTTTACTGCTCGTCGATGATGCTAACTTCCTCCAGCTATGTCAAGGACACCATCTCCGACCTTTTGCAAAACAAGGTTGACATGTCAAAATTGGTGATCACAAAAGCCCTGACTAAGGAGTCTTATTCGGCCAAACAAGCACACAGTGAACTGGCTGAGCGTATGAAGAAGCGTGACGCAGGTTCTGCTCCTACTCTTGGTGACCGTGTTGCATACGTCATCGTCAAGGGGGCTGCGGGTACGAAAAATTACGAGAAGTCGGAAGATCCCATTTACGTGCTGGAGAACAATATCCCTATCGACACGAGATACTACCTCGATAACCAGCTCGCGAATCCTCTCGGGCGTATCTTCGAGCCCATCCTTGGAGAAAAGAAAGCCAACCAGCTCCTCCATGGTGAGCATACCCGTTCCATCGCGATGGCGGCGCCTACGATGGGTGGCCTGATGAAGTTTACCAAGAAGACGCAAACTTGCCTTGGCTGTAAGAAGCCGTTGACCGGGAAGGAAACCTCAGCTGGAGCGGTTTGTGAAAATTGCCGTCCCCGTATGGGTGAGCTTTACACGAAAAGCCTGAACAAAATGTCAGACCTCGAGGTTCGGTTCGGCCGACTTTGGACTCAGTGCCAGCGATGCCAAGGCAGTCTTCACTGCGAGGTCATCTGCTCTTCAAGGGACTGTCCGATTTTCTACATGCGAATGAAGGCGAAGAAGGACGTGGAAGAGTCCCAGAAGGAGTTGTCACGGTTTGATTTTGATGCTGGAGCGTGGTAATCTCGGATGTTGTACTATTACTCATTTTACCTTGGGCGTTGATGGCGCATGGCGCTTGGGATAGCATCGTATGGATACACGACCATTAAATAATCTTGTATTTTCCGGTTTATAGCTACATGTTCAAGGCCTTACCAAATCTGACTATTTTGATGATACTGGTATGATCTTCAATCTTCAAGACGCGCTGGGGAATGATTGGCGGCGGGTCAGGAACACACTGGCAGGGCTTGGCGCGGGGATCGCTTCCTGAAGAATCAAAGAATTGCTGACTCTAATTCAACGTCGCCTCTAACACTTTTTACCATTCAGCACAAATATGCCACCATTCTATACTCGACCACCATTTAACCCCTCTGTGGAGGAGGTGCGTGACGAGACGGAACATTTTACCAGCCATGACGCAACGCTGCCAGACTCCGGTGTTTCCTGGCCTGAGGTGTGTTAACGAATCCTTTCTATTCCGGCCGCTGGCAACTTTCGAGGGGATGATGCTTTTACTATGTCACCTTCTGTTTTCTTTTGCCTTTTGTTATTATTAGAAGCCCGGTTGAAGTCGATTTTGAGTCATGTTTGTTGGATTGGAACAAATCCAAATCCTTAACGGAACACTCTATTATTTCTAAAAAAAAAAGTCCACTAACACGGACATAGCTATGCACTCAACACGAGTCAGTCCTTTCGTCTCATCTGAAGACGCTACAGGCTCTGCAAGAGCAGCTCCGGGCTTCGTCTGATCCCGAGGGATCGAAACTTGTATCCTCGATGCTTGAGAGGACGAATAAACTCTGCGTGCAGTTCGAAACTGTCAAGAAGCACATTGTACGTCCCGCCTGCTACTGTCCTCACAGTCTGGTCCTACTGTAAAACCTTCTCGCTATTTTTATTCTTGGACTAACCTTAGGGTGGCCATGTATGGCCTATATTTGGCAAAAATAGATCCCAAGTGAGTTTACAGTTTTTGCGATTGACTTTGCTACAAACTCTGCCCTGTGGGGCAGGATAAGCTACAGGACGGACTAACGTGCAATAGGAATACAAGGAGGACGATTTGCCTCTACTTGGGCGACGAGTACACCACCAGGGAATTCCTATTCCTCCCGATCAAAGCAAGATGACATGACTGGGTCGAAGAGGAGGAAGCGGGCGCGGCGCTCTAACGACAACGAGCAGAAGTCAGAGTTCAGAGAACAGCTACTCCCAGAGAGCTTGCCACCGCCCCAGCTCTTGAAGCGCAAGAGGACGGAGCTGGCTATTCCTGGGGCCGATGAGGACGTGCGAAACGCCATGCCAGTGGCACTCGAGACGGAAGACATCTCTGATGAGGTGCAAAGGCGCCTCAAGATCAAAGAGGAGCAACGGAGGAAGCGAGAAACGGACGTCAAGCCTGAGAAGCGAAAGAGAGGCCGCGATAGTCTTGCTTCGAATGGGAGCTCCTCGTCGCTGTCAGTAGGGATTAAGCCTCGAAAGAAGTTTAAGCTCGGCGAGAGAGTTAATGGTTGAGTCATCTACGAAAATAGAATCCTGCATCGGCCGTTATGGACTGGCATGGAAGGGGGTGCAGCATCAGGTCCCGTCCAATCGTCCCTGCCTGTCGAAAACACTCAGGGGTGTATTTTTAGCATTGGCCAATTGGGAATCGACTTTGGCTAATTCAGATCAGCTTGCCCCCAGGGTTAAGCTTTTTTATACTTCAGCCCTACAAGAACATGTCCCATCGGCTGTCTGTAACCGACGTATAGAGAGCTGTCATCCTTCTCTGACTCAATACATACTTCCCAGAGCTGCTGTCCACAGCAGCCCGTGACGGACTCTGCAGGTATAAGTACCCCCCTCTCGACTCGCAGCTCCGCTGCCTCTTTCTTTCTTCTTCATCTCCCCTCCAGAGACCAGCTCCAATTCATACAAATCCATTGATCGAAGACTTCTACTTTACCGTGCCTTTACATTCGCGAGAGACGTTGATAAGACTTCAAGGTCATTCCTCAGACTACCGCATTCCCTTTCAAGCACGCACGAAACGAACGCACCTGTGGAAAGCCTAAATCAAGACGTTGCTTTAATTGTTTTTGCTTTTAAAAATTCTTCCAGGCCCACCTCCCAGGCCGACCAAATAACATATATAAAAAATATATGAAACTGTCCACCCCGCCAAAAAAACGTTGCTTTTTCGCAGATCCGTTGAGAAATTAAGCCTCGAAACCGGTGCCTCGTCTAGTGCTATCCTGTCCTCCACCAGTGTCTGATCTTGCTGCCCCTGTCTTCGCCGCTCTACCTAATCTACAACACAACCAACACCGCTTCCCACAATGCCATCCTCAAAAAACAATCATATCTCTTCTTTCACCCCCGCTGGTGCCGTTACAATTCCCAGCGAAGGACCCTCTAACTCTCGCCGGGGTTATGGTCGCGGAGCTAGGTCTCGCCCACCAAATGGTAACGTGAGTGCCCCCTTGCAACAACGACTTCGGGCTGCCGAGGAGTAGACTGACAAGCTGACAGGGTCCGGAACGTTACCGCCACAACATTCTCCGAGGTTACGTCAAGTGGAGGGCCTCTGCTCGTCGTGGAAGTGCTAGCAACAATCGGGGGAGGGGAGGTCACCACTTCGAGCATGCCTACCCGCCTCATCAAACCCACCATTCCCCCACTCAAGAGGATAACACCACCCGCAATTCCCACCAAGGACCTAACCAGTCCGACGGTCATCTCCACCTTACAAACAACCCGCGGCTTGGGTTTGCCCGCACTCATACCACAAATCCCCGTATACGCAAGAGAAGGGGTGTTGATCGCGTACGTCCTGCCTTTGATCGTGTATACATGCATAGCAGACCATGCTAACGCCTTTACAGGACGGAGACTGTCACATGACAGGGACACCTTTCATCTATCCACGCAAGTTGTGGATTCAGATGCAACGAGAAATTGAAGAAGAAGAAGCGACACTGAAAAGATCACAAATCCAACGACAACTAGGGTTGGCCAACCAACTCGACCAAATCATCAACGAAGAACGCATCGACAACCCACTCCACAACGGCTTCGCCATTCAACCCAACAACGGCTTCAACCCACTCAACAACGG
>MU628203.1:85905-256741 GCA_025688815.1 Aspergillus carlsbadensis | reverse complement strand
AACCCACTCAACAACGGGGGCATCAACAACCCACTCAACGCCAACTTCAGTACCCAATTCAGCAATCCCCCCTTCGCCAACCCACTCAACAACGGGGGCTCCAACAATCCACTCAACTAAACAACTTGGGCAATCCGCCGCCGCCCCCGCCCCTTGCCCCCGAATGCCCCCGAATGCCCCCGTATATACACGAATCGACACATATGCAGCACTTTGAATCGGCCCAAACAAACCCCTTGGATGGAATGGCAGCTAAGGTTGAGGATAGCTTCGTGAGCGCCCCTTCTTGTAGTGTTTCGCTGCAAGTTGGGTTGATCGCCGGAGCCAACCATTGTCGGTGTCTTGCAGCTGGCAACTCTTGACCACATCCTCGGCGGGGAGTGCGGGCTCTTTCCTAGTGTGAAGCGACATTCTTCCGACAAAGCCGTTCGACAAAAGCCGTTCCGACAACCTTCCCTTACTTCCCTTTCCCATTTACCCCACTTACCCTTCACACTTTGTTTTATTATGTGTTTCATGTATCGGTCCCGGCACAGGTTTTTACCGGCTATGCAGACCGACTAAAGACTGCGGCCGGAAGTTTCCCTGTTGCCATTTCATCAAAACCCAAATGGGGGGACTCGAGTATAGCTCTACGGAGCTTCTTTCCTGTTACCACCCTTATGGTGATGATTCTATCATATCCCTCTGTGTTGTATGACTTTGTCTTGGTTACATTGTCTTGATTATGTTTTGTATTACTCTTTTTTCCGCTCCGCGCTGTTGAAGTAGTCACGGCTCAGTGCACGGGGTTCGTGGCTACTGACGCAGGTTTTCGTCTTCTTCCATTCTTGATTCCGATTTGTTTGGGCGTTTTAGGATGTCTTTTATTTCTTGTATTGTTAGTTATCATTATAGGTGGAGACATAAATTGTCCGCCTGGATTACAATCCACGAGAATATGATATGAATCATCAATTCCTACCCGTTTCCCCATCGTGTAGTCGGCCTCGTCTAGCCGTGAACGTAGTTGGTCAAATGTAGTTGCTCTTGTCGAGGGGTAAGGAAGTCGGCCGCCTGTCTTGTGGAAATAGACCTGGAAGCACCTTGTGGGCAGCTCTTGACCAGTTGTCAAACCGTCGATGCAGCATATTTCATGACCAGCGGCGTCGATTTCCTATCCTATACTACGCTCTGGGTATGCTCTACATGCTTGGGTGCTGCTGCAGAGATGCAGTGCAACCAACCACACGTAGATGATGACTTAGGGCAACATTCAAGCACCTTTCGTATCATCCCTATCCACCACACTCCTGATGTAAATGGGAATATGTTCCATCGTCGTGTCGTGAGTTAATGGAGTGGCTTCAAGTTCGTCAGCTTGGCATTTTGTCGTGCTCTTACTATACCTCTTAGTATACTAACCTTTAATAGGGCTGGACTACCCGGTTTCCCCGGCGTTGAGTCATGCTCGCAGCTCAACCAGCCTCCTCCAACTCAACCAGCTCTCACGTACAAATCCAAAGGTTCATCATCTCGTAGGACAACAACCACAAACAAGCCAAGTTCCTTGGAATTTATTCCCACGAAAAAAAAAAACAACAAAAAAAAAGCACAATGCACTACGCCCTCCTCCTCTTCCCCGGCTTCGAAGCCCTCGACGCCTTCGGGCCCCTCGAGGTCCTCAACGTCCTCGCCGAGCACAAAAAGATCAACCTCTCCATCCTCGCGGAAACTCTTGATCCCGTCTCAACCCGCTCCCCGGATCCCGCCTCCCACGCTCTGGGCTCAAAATGTACACAGGAAATCGTGCCAACGGGAACATTTGCTGATTTTCTCGCCACAACCACACAAGCCCCGTCATCGGAGCAAAAAAACGACAGTGAAGGTAACCCCCCGCGCCCGCAGAAAATCGACGTCCTTATCGTCCCCGGCGGCGCCGGGACCCGCTTCCCACACATCGTCGCCCCCGTCATCTCCTTCATCCGCATAATCTACCCGACCGTGCAGTACGCATTCAGCATCTGCAACGGCTCCGGCGTTTTCGCGCGAGCGGGCATCCTAGACGGGAAGCGGGCGACGACGAATAAGATCCTGTATGAGAGTACGACGGCGTTGGGGCCGAATGTGCACTGGGTGCGCGAGGCGCGGTGGGTGGTTGATGGGAATGTGTGGACTGCGTCCGGGGTCAGTGCGGGGATTGATGCGGCGCTAGCGTTTGTGAGGAGTGTTTATGGGGAGGAGCTGGCGGTGGGGATTGCGAGGGAGATGGAGTATGTTTGGGATAATGGGGATGGGGAGGTGGATCCGTTTGCTTGAGCTTGAACTTGATGGGACATCGAGTCCAGCTTGACTGTGAATCTTAGCGTTGTACGATATTTTGATACGAAATCTCAACTCACCTTCTAGCATGATGGCCACCACCTGATGTCTGCATCCATAGGGCTCCTAGTAGATCCTCTCCATGAGCAACTCTTGAACGAAGCTTTTGAGGGTCCAATGGAATGGAGGACGATAGAATGCATTGCGAAAAAAGAGATCTATGAGAATGCACAAAACAGCTGGATATAGAACATATCGAAACAAGCAGCAGCATAGAAAAAGAATAACAACATCCGTCTCTCGTAAACTCACACCTATACCACCCAATTAATCATTCCACCTTATTCCAACCTCTTTCCTCCATTCCACCACCTCACAAACTCATCCCCGAAATCTCTAATACGGCAAAACCGCCGCAACAATCGCCGCAACCAACGCAACCCCAACACCAGGCTTCAACATCCCAGCAGCATCATCATCATCCCCATCCCAGAAATCATTCCAGCCATCGGCAACGTCATCACCAAAGTCCTCAATGCGGTCAAACAACCCATCGTCGTCGTCGTCGTCGTCATCGTCATTGTCATCCCACGAGCAGTCCTCGCCCTCGGGGCAGCATCCCCACCGGTCGTCGTCCTCCTGGCACTCCTCGTCGCGCGGGCATCCGCCGGAGACGTTTGACGGGCAGCAGTTGTAGTCCTCGGGGACGCAGGCGCGACCGCAGACGCGTTCGTCCGAGGCGCACGAGACGTTGTCTTGAGGGTTCGGGGAGCGTGCGAGCATGTGTGCTGGGGTGGTGCCGGGGGAGCGGACCATGAGGGGCTTCATGGGTGTGGTAGAGCGCTTCAGGAGTGCATCGTTGGATTCAGCGGCGAGATTTGCTGCCGTTGCGAGGGAGAGAGGGGCGAGGAGGAGGGTGAGGGAGATCGCGGAGAGACGCATTGTGGTTTTGCTTGAGGGTGGAGTAGATTGTGTGGTGGTTGTTTTCGTTTCAAGTCAGGTAGGGAGTTCTCAGGATATTGCTTCGCTTTGCAGTAGGTCTGGTCGAATGGAAAGATTGTTTGATTGTGATGATAGAGAAAGATGCCCCGATGAAGGGATCCCCAGGTCCCTTATATACACTTCCCATCTCCAGCTCCAAGCCCCAGCGGCCGGACCCAAGCCCATCCAAGAACCATCGCATCACAAGCGAGCATCCCAAAATCTAGTGTCAATAGACAGCCCAAGCCGCTGAAGCAATCGCATCGCCGCATATATTCGAAAACAGCGAAAACCAGCGCTAGACTAGCCCTAAAAAGGAAATTATCTTGCAGGCTGTGCTGCGACCCGACATTCGACAGCAGCCACGCCCAGCACGCTTCAGCCCCGGTGCCAAGTGTGAGACTGCCAAGCCAAGTGTGCTGATCCGCGGTGCTCCTCCCAATGACACTGTGCGGTTTCTCGTACCGTCCAGGTGCAAGCGGAATCCCGGTACTTGGGCGACAGTTCGTGTGCAACGATCGGCCGCCTAGCTAGCTGTTTCGGGAGAGTTGTAGCGCTGTTGATGTCAGACCTAGGGCTCAGTGAGAACTTTCGCTGGGGGAAGATTAAAGTATTTTGGGGGCTGAACCGAATCCTTAGGAAAGGAATGATTTCATTTCACGACCCTGGCGGAGTGTAAGGCTGAGTTTGGCTGGGTCCTGAGGCCCTGGGGCCCTGCAGAATTCCGCAAGGGGTAATTTTATCGCATTCCGTTTGAGAATAGCCCGATCCTCTGGGCTACTAATCAGCAAAACTAGTCCCTTGATGAGTTATCGGTCTCAGCTGAGATCCAGCACGAATCGACCCCGTGCTGGCTGGAAATAGAGCGGCCATAGCTGCTCAACCTTGCTGGAGTAAATTGTGTTCATTGTGAATGTTGATAGACTCGATACGAACGAACAAGAAAACGAGAGGGCTCCTTTCTCAAGTTCCAAGAGATTTATGCCGGTGCCTGCACGGTGACGTTGTCCGATTAGTTGATGCAGGATGCGGTCTTGTGACGGTGGCACCAGCCAAGCTCGAGTCTCTGTACGAGTACGAAATTTCGACGCCCCGTCAGATCATGGAGGTTGTTACTACTTTCTTTATCGAAGGAGAAGACCTCTCATCTCCTAGGATAAATTAAGGGCAAAGCCCATCGTTCGTGAGAAACAGGTGAGCTATTAGCTCCGTAGAAGGCTAGAATCGTCCTGCGCCTTCCTGAAGCCGCTAAAAGCTACTTTAAATCTATATTCAGATTCTCAGCTCTAAGCCCAACAAGGAAATAATTCGGAGCCTACCGTTCTCATGAAGCTCTAGTGAGCCAGATAAACGAAGGTGCCTTGTCGTATTCGGTTCTCACCTTCTCGTTCCACAAGTCGTTTATCAAACGAATGCGACCTGCACTCTACCGATGTGTTCGTATAGTCTCATACGTGACTTTGTATCCACTCATCCTCCGCCAGCTCCCTGGCAGAGCTTCGCTTGCTCGGCTCCCACTGTAGCATTTTTCGCATCAGACGTAGGAAAGCGGCTCGTTCCTTTTCGCCCTCGAGGGTATTTTCGCGTTCCTCAAGTGGAACCAGATCCGTCAGAAGGTGTGAAGCACGAAATTCTTCTAGAGGTTTTTCCCCTGCGTTAGAGGAAAGTAAATGATTATAAGGGAGCATACGCGACCTACCTTTATCGGTGAAGAACTTTCCTCTCATTTTCCTCTTCGCTAGGAGGGTAGATGGCGGCGGACCAAGGAGATTTATAATCTCGGCGAGGTGGGCATGGCTTCTATATCTCTGAAACTCGGAGTCTTGACCAGTGAATAGGGACCCGCCTTCGTATATGTCCCAGATCTAAAAACAAGAGCAGATCTTCAGCATTTCCTCGGCCACGATCTCGGACTGTGTAACGTACCATGCATCCCACGTTCCAGATATCAACGCTGTACGTCCAGGGAGCTCTGATGATCACTTCCGGTGTCCGGTAGATGTTCGGCTGCACCAAATTGTCTGGTACCCTTTGCCGATCATCGCCGAACCAAAGTCACACAGAACCGGACGGCCTACGTTCTTTGGTACCCTGAGGTCCCGGGACATATAAATGAGTCTCCCATCCGGGCTGACTTCTTTTCTGGGGACAGGGCGCTCGAGCTCTTTTTCTTCAAAGTCGCTGAATACCGAGTCATCATTGATTCCAAGCATGATATTGTCAGCCTTTACGTCTAGAATTGAGGATTTGTTAGCCTTGAAGGTGCAATAGTGGTAGCAGAAAACATACCGGTGTGTACAATCTCGCACTCCGTATGTAGGTAGTCTAGTGCGAGAAACAGACGCCAGAGAACCATGGCTAGAACTGCTGAGGGCAGTCTCTCTACCGGGTTGCGGCGCAGGAAGGTGAGGGTACTCTCCCACAGTGGGGGATGCACAAGGCACCGGTGCCTATCGCCAGGCCCATCTATATCGAATGTATCAATCAAGGTCCTGATTGCGTCCCGACCAGGATGGCCTTTTGGAGATCGCTCGATGCGTCGGTACATCTCGAGTTCGTGATCGACGCGTTGGCCGAAAAATGAGGTCCGGGCGAAAATCTTTAGCATAACATGGCGGCGCGCACTGTGGCCTCTGAGTCAGTACCCTACATTGAAGCAAGGCATTCTGTACTTTTCCGGGCCTCACCTCAAGTCCCGCGCAAGCCATACCGTCGAGGTCGAGCCGAACCCCAGCTTACCCACGACTTGGTATCGCTCTCTGATCACTTCGCCTATCCGTGTGGAATAATATGCCGAAGCAACATATTCTGGGAGGGTCTCCTCTTCGATCTTGTGGTATTCGGGGATGCAGACAAAGCTTGGGTTCGTGAAATCAAGGGGATTCCACCGCCACCCGACTGGTGGAACCAAGCGCCGCAGCAACGAGAACATGTCTGTGCCAAGATGCTGAGCTAACCGTAGTATACTGGGTCGCTTATAAGCAAGATATCAACCAGAATTGATTCGCAGTTGGGTCGCTGGGGGATGGTGGAAAGAAATGGGGCTGCGGCTCAGGGCTCGCGGATCTCCAGGGCAACAGGATTCGCGCCGATAATATTAAGATAGAGCGGTTAGAAAGATGCAGGCCTCAATATTTTCCGCTTGATAGGCAGCTTTTAGATTCAATGCTCTGTCGGCAAAGCTGGAGGGACGGAATGTTGTAGCTAGAGAAGACAATATCTGAGAGAGCGCCCACAGGTTATTGAAGCGCTAGGCATATGTTCCGACTTCCTTCTAGTAGCTTGTGACTAACTAGTAGTGTATGAGTTCCGCTGTTTTGGCCTATAGGCTAAATACATAAACCTCATTGAAACATTATTGAGAGACCTCTTCTAGCTCTTGCCGTTGGCCATCTACTCCGTATCATATCTCCATCCATGTCTGACAGCCAAAAGAAAATACATCCCCTCAACAAGCGCCATAGCACCTCCTCCTACAAGAACCTCCAGAACAAACTGCTATCATCCGCTCTCCACGCCGCTCCAGTCCAATAGGTGTTGCGCTGCCCCTGCAACGCATACTCTGTGCATAGAAACCGTCCCCAATATCCTCCCCGATCGGTTCCTGCGCGTAAAAGGCAGCTACTTCCGGGTCACTGATATCATACAGGTCCAGATTTTACACTTGAATCCTGCGGACCATGTTGATGACGCGATTTTCAATTTCCTTGTTAGTAAGCGGGAAGGTTTCCTTGCTTTGCAGAGTGCCGTAATGGAATACTTGGGCTCCTTGAATGCGTGAAGGGGAGAAGCTATAGACCGCTGGGAGGGAGGGGAGATTGTAAGAAACGTCTTTTCAGCGTTTGAGTGGTTGGTTTCTTCGGAAAAGGAGGTGTTGACTAAGGCACCGGCGTAGTAGCCTGTGCTGATGAATGTGGAGGACAGGGTTGATTTGCCATCACTGAGGCCGAGTGGTCTGACAATGTCGAGCCTAGGAGGGCTGCGACAAGGAGCTTCTTTGCCAGGATTAGTTTCTTGCCTGCCAGGGTATCGGCGATGAGGGCTATCCCAAATGTGCCTTGTTTTCGGACGTAACGACTTGAGGATTAAGGACTCTTCCAGTTTAGGAGAGCTCTTCTATCGCTTTAGGGTATAGTTCACCGCTGTCGCGGCGGACAGTGACCAGGAAACCGATTGCTATAGATTGAAGCATTCCTTGTAGCGACCAGTATCGGAAGGCCTCGAGGCCAGGATTTTCCAACATATTTCCGAGGCCAGGGTTGTGATGGTACATGCTGGGAACTGCTGCTTGGAGCCCATATTTTTCCACAAATTCGCCAAAGCGTAAATACAAGGCCTCGGGGACAGTGTCATTGTTCGGTCCTGGCTATTTGGCAAGCTGTTCTAAATAGGCTGCAAAGGCCTGGAGACTCCTCTTTCTCAGGGAGGAGCCAGAGTAACCCTTTCCCTAGTGCGGTAGTCAAAGTTGCTCTCAGATTGATAAAAACCGGGCAAGTGAATAACTGGGATATTGAATTGCGCAAAATAGCCCTTAACAATGGTGTAGTTGTGATGAATCTGGACTCCAACTTCAGTCGTCGTACTGGTAGTAGTTAACATATGTAGCAGTGCCCGCCTAGCCTGTCTTGCTTCTCAATAACAATAAGCAACTTACCTTTACCTACCAAGCTGATGGCCGTGTACTCACAGCCCACCAAGGTGAGATCCGCAGTTAACACACTGTTCATGGGGAACATGGGCCGGCAGCCTTTATCAGATAATATGAGAAACAGGTAAATCTGGGCGAAGATTGGTTAGAAATAGAAGGTCAAAAGAAGCTGGAGATTGGAATGACCTGGACTAGCAGCTATTGCATTGAAGTGCCAGCATAATGGATACTGTGCAGGCTCATGATAGTAGCACCTCGGTGTGACTCTCCATCAGGCCTGCAGTTAAAGTAAGGATGTCATACCAGGCGAGAGATATTTACGAGCTAACTGGTAGTTCCATTAACTCTCACCAAGGATGAAACGGCGTGGCTGCTTATAAATACCTTGTCTTGGTCCCAGCACACGAAGTACTTCGGCGTTCGGTTTCGTCGGTCTGTGGTTAGCGGAAGCCTCCAAGATTGTAGCGCCGGAGCAATTAGATGGATGGATGGCGTGGTTTTTCGGGTTCTCTTTAGTCCTTGCTTAATGATGAGGAACACATATCAGATGGAGGAATTTTGCAGAAAAGACCAAAGTTCCTGCATTTCTTCGGTCACATGTACCTAGTAGAGCCTGAGGTATCATGCGGGACTCGGGGACTGGAACAGAGGATATCACAGTTAACGCCAACATATACACCCAACCCATATTATACACCCATAATTATACAGCATAACTTTTTCCGCGGACAGGCTTCACTCATCCTTCTTCTCTTCATCGGTCTTCTTCTTAGCATCTCCCCAATTCCAAACTTCCCAGATGTGCTCCTTGATCATATCCCCATAACCCTTCCCCTCATCCAACGCCTTCTGTTCCTCCCGCAATCTTCTCTCCTTCCACCCCTCCTCCTCATTACCCATCCAGACCCTCTCCAAAACACCCTTCTCCTGCCGTTGTCTAGCCTTCAACTTCTCCAACTCCTCCTTCTCAATGCCCTCCTCCCGCATCCTCGCCTCCTGTGCAGCCCGCAACCGCGCTTGAATCTCTTTCGCCCGTTCTGTCGGCAATCCCATGATCGACGATGACGAGGGAGAGGAGGCCGGAATTATGCGCTCCACAATACTCCGACCGGTGCGTTCCCGTGTGATGTAGTTTGCAGAGATTGCGAAGGCGGTAATGTGAAGGACAGTTAAATGGTCTAATCTTCGGGGCGGAAGAGCGATGAGGATCGGGGACGCGACGAGGAAGCCTATCGCTGCGTACTTCTTGAAGCGCTGGAAGTCGGCTTCGCGGGTTTTCTGGATCGACTCGTCGGACATCTTAGTTCGTTCGCCAATTCGCGGAATTTGAGTATAGTGGTTTATTGCCGTGTACGTCGTGTTGACTTCGTTATTAGAGAGCCCCAATGCTCATCAATGCTTAGGTGTTGAATGTTGCTGTGCTTTTCGGCGTTGGCGACCGGACAGAAGTCTCATCTCCGGCGTTGGCGAAGCTGCCGCCGAGACGTCATGTGACTTCGCAGCGAAGCTGCAGCGAGCCCAACGCGCAGACGTCTTTTGCGTCTCCTCTACAACAAACGAGGGAAAAAGAAAAGAAAAGAAAAGAGTTGATAGACGTCTTGGCCTCACTAATGATTATATCCAGGATCCTTCGCAACAGGCCGAATACCCCTGCAAGATTACGTTACGCTCTCAAACCCCGCGCCACAATCCGCAATTGCCCTGAACACGACGAAGAAATATCTCACAGCCACAGATACCGCTGTACCACTCGAGAAATCGGACAGCTGACCCAGAATGATCAAGCACGCAGGAAAAAAAAAGTCGTGAAGATCCCAATCGCACAGCCCTCACATAACCGGCCATAAGCAGCCTCGTCAGAAACAATCCTCCGCCGAGCCAGCGCAACGCCCCACACCCGAAGCTTAAACGAAGCTTAGTCGTCCACTCCTTTCGCAACCAGAGATTGAAATTGGAAGAATGGAGCCGGTGGACACTGGAATCTCGCTGCCTAGGCCCCAGCCAGCCTTACGCTTCTATAATTATCCCTCGAAACTGTTCGGAAATTGATGAGTAACGATGTCGTTAATACCCTCTGCTATTATGATTCGAGGGAGGGATGGGAAGGATGTGATGTCACACACCAACGGGTGTGATCGACGGTTCTTGATGTGCGTCGTTTCGTACAACGTACATCGTAGACTCGAGATACGAGGGAGAGCCGTCAGTGGCTGAGGATCGGCCTCACTAGTGACTACTACTGACAGGACTTTGGAGGTTTTGGAGAAGTCAGCTGTCGGTGGAGCAGACGACGCCGTGGTGTCGAATTTTCGATCCAGCCCAGCGTGCCGTTTCAACCGCGTGGCTAGTATGGCTTTTGACTCGCCCGCTTGTCCTAGTCTAATTGTAACTGGGCTGAGCTGGGTTCCCAGTGGTTATAAAAGCGGTCGCGCCCCTGATTCCCCTGTTTTCTCTGTCCCCATTTTATTATCCTATACTACAGCACTCACCTAATTCTAAATACCAACCAATCAACCTTCCTCAAACAATTCAAAATGGTCTCCTTCAACCCTCTCAACCTATTCAAGTCCACCAATGCCTCCGAGTCCACTGAGAACCAGAACCAGAACCCGACGTTCGACCCCAACACGCTCACGATGGTTCAGCCGGGGCGCACAGAGGCGCCCTCCATGGAGGCGAGTAATGGTGTTGTGAGCGAGCAGCCGGTATGACTCCTTTTCTTTACCCTACACCATACTATCCTCAGTTATTTCGGAGATGGCTAACTGGTCGATACAGGCGCGTCAAGAGCAGATGGACATGCAGCTGCGTGGTGGCGGCGGTGGTGGATTCTGCTGTGGAGTGTGAGTTGCTTTCCCCTTTTGAGAACGATACTGCATAATGGGGAATTAGGAGCTAATGGTTTGCTGATAGGTGCGCGGGTCTTGCTTGCTTCGAGTGCTGTGAGATTTGCTGTTAGATACCACGACCATGTGGGTTTATAGCATCGATTATCGAGCGCGAAGAGAAGCGGACGGGCATACATGTGGACGAAGGAGGAGGAAAGGGCGCCGAGTGCGTAACGGATGATGCCAAGAGATAGTACTGGTTCCAGGAGCGTTTATTGTTATACCCTGCATCTGATATTTCCGAATAAATTCGATCGAAGCTTCAAAGTCCTTCACCTAATTCGAGAACACGGTCTGAGCCGGCCTCCAGTAATATGCAGGGCTATCGATCATCAACCATGTGACAGCTCGTGCGTGTCCTTATATGTTGCTGAGCATTCCCTTTGCCTTGGTCCGGTTCTTACCATTTCACGCCAATGGTGACCTTCTCCTTGATCTTAACCTTGCCAGCCTCGTATTTCAAAGTCCCATCATCATTATATCCCGCCATTTGGATCATGCCACCAGAGACTTCGTTGATGATCTGGGCGTACATGTTGCCTTCGTTGACATCACAGCGGGTCGTGGAGGATTCGCAGTGCGCGATTAGGGCGGCAGTTGATTTGAAGTTGCGAAGACAGCCGGGGCACCTGGAACGTATTGTTTTGTTAGTATTTAATCATAAATCAGCGAATTACTACAAAGACAAATACGTACTGGACTCTGCGAATCAACCTGTTTTTGGTAAGGAGATGCTGCTCAAAGCCTTTCTTGCTCTTGAAGCGCTTTCCACAGGGGCAGACATATTCGTCGGTGTATTCGTCGATGTACTTCTCCGGTTTCCACTCCTCATACATTCGGCGCAGCTGCGTTGCCGCGTCGTTGCGGGCCGTGGTCGTACTGGGAGTAGAAACTGAGGCGGGCTGGGTCTGGTAGGTAAGCTCAGTGCCAACGATAGTAGGCTCGCGCCCTCTATCCTTCCAGGCATTGCTCGCTTCCTCCTCTTTGTCCTCCTTCTTGACTTCGGCATCGGTGAAGCTCATCAAGTCTCCCATGTCCTTCTCTAGCCCAGTCTCGTTCTCCGTCTCCTTCAATGAGGGCCAGTGCTTTTTAGCGAGCTGGTTATCAGCGGGTCTTTTGCTGCACATGGGCTGGTTTGCCATAGCTTCAATATTCTGTTCACGATTAGAATCTATAAGGAGAGAGACGCCTCCCTGCTCATTATCATCATCAACGACAGAGCCCTCATGGATGCGGAGACGAGAAGGCGAGGGGAGGTCAAGAGTCTCTTTCAGCATAAGCCTCTTGTTTTGCTCGTAGCGAAGGTCTTCCTGGGAAATGATGCGACATTCACCATTCTCCATGTGGCGCATCAACCCAGAGGCGCTTCTGAAGGTCAATTTGCATCCGGGGCAGATGAGGTTCTGGGCGGTGCGGTGGAACTATAGACAAAAGGCATCGTTAGATCTCAATGTAGTAGAGAGTTATAGTATGGGTGTTCGCAAATAGATGAAAATAACGAAATATGAGGGGAGAAAGGGTAATACTCACCTGCCGAATATGTGTGTCGCGACCTCCCTCGCTACGATACTCGATACCGCAAACAGGACAGACGATGTGTTCCTTGCTTTTAATCTTGTGAATGAGCATCTGCTCCTCAGACATAAAGTCGAGGTCGCACTTGCGGCAGTACTCATGATCGGGGTATTGGTCTTTGTGACACTTCATGGCTGCGACTGAGTCGAACTCGAAATTGCATTCGGGGAATGTGCAAGGCACTCGCTCGGCTGGCCTGCGGCTAGTCATTGCGTTGGTATCGCGGAGGGGTGCACGAGTGTTGGAGGTGTGGGTTGACAAAGGTAGCAGGGCTGGAGATGGGCGTCCGGATGGCTCAGTGGTGATTTTGAGGTTGGGAGGATTCTTCATGTTGGTTGAGTGAGAGAGCCCAGGAGGCAGAGGAGGCAGAGGATAGATGCGGAAGAAACAGAAGAATATGGGGGTGCAAAGGACCATGAAAGGTAGAGGGGAAATGTCTGCCTGGTTTTGTGGGATCAGTGAGAGCCGCTGCAGTGAACAGTCACTGCAAATGGTTTCAGATGGGACATTATTTAGGAAAGTCACATTCACTCTGCTACTGCCAGATCATTCCAAACATTCTCCAGATAGATATGTGACATATAAATAATTCAGCCTCAGTTTTAAAATCTGGAGAAGGGCAACCACTTGCCCCGCAGCGTAATAACAGCCCAGTTATTCCCATCTTTATCCGTCTCCTTCTCCACCTTCGTAGAGAACGAAATTGCGCTCATGATTCCATCACCAAACTTCTCATTCAACACCGCCTTATACGCATACCCGTAGTTTTGCACAATCTCGTAAAGACGGTAAATCAAAGGCTCCTTGGGCGGCATCTCGACGGAGCGGCCGCGATCCGGGAAGCCCGAGAGCTGCTCTTTCAGAAGATCGTGCGGGATGTCAAGGAGTGTGGACAGCTTCTCGATATCCTCTGGGGAGGCCTTGGCTTGCCCGTAGAAAATGGCAGCGGCAGCGACCTCATTACGACCGATGTGTTCTGCGATTTGCTCGAAGCTCAGCGCCTTCGTGGCCTTGGCCTTGAACAGGGTTGCCGAAGCGGCGGGGAGATAAGGGTGTTGGGTAGTCTAGTTGCTGTTAGCGTGATATGCAATTGTTTCCAGGGGCCGTACATCAAGAGTTGCTAGAGACATGGTGCCGGAAATTGGTTCAATGGAATTGGGTGATAGGATGTAATGTGCACATGGAAGTCCACGGAAGACGTCTGCTTTTATATCTGAGTTATCACTTCTCCAATTGCTCGTGCGGGGTAGTTCCCCGCTAATGAGGGGTTGTAGATAAGGAACTTTGGCAGGCCTCTGTTTACTAAGTATCAACAGTAATAATTGGAGTCTTTGATTCTAATAGGATTCAAATAAAGCAATAGAATCACACGCACCTCATTCTTTCCTGATGCCTCGCCTTTTCTAGAGATATGTGGCGCGGCCAATCTATCCCCGGAATACTGTTCCAACCGTGCCACTCGCTATTGCAAAACACTACCAGTTTATCACGAACTTTGAGAGCAGATAAAGCTACAAGGGAAAAACGGCTGTTGGTGATCATGCGCTCAAGACCAGTGGACTTGCGCTAGTTTCCCTCCCCTGACAGATCAGTGAGCGCTGCTTCCAGGACCTTTCTACTGCCTTATCTAGGGATTAGCGACGACGAGTTCAAGATTGACACCATCCCTTAGCCTTGCGGCTTCAGTCTCGCAGGTCCGTATACGACGAATCACTGCATATCCTTCCCGAAGTATGCAAGATCCTATAGTGTGACCCAGGCTTGTTGGCAAGAAGGCGCACTCTGTACGACCGGGAAAATCCGCCCGTTCGCACGGAGTGGCATCACCTGTTCTCCACAATATATAAGAGAGTGCCTGATTCCTCGCCTCATTGTTTGGAAAAGATGTCCTGTACTATGCTATAGCGCGTTAGGAGCATCTAACTCTTGGCTGATAAGACAAGGTACAGCGAAGGATTTAATTGATTCTTCCGGGAGAGTAGCGGACCGGAGGCGCAACTGAGGATATGGCTTAATCGGATAAAGTATGCCCAAGTTATCAGCTCTGGGGAGGTTCTTCTCCACGAACTTCAAGTAGTGACAGCACAGTTTCTTGTGCGTCATTCCATGATTAATGTAGACTCACCCGCTAGGTTCGGGAACTCGTGAAGTATTTTATATCAATTCGAACGAAGCTCTGGTACCCGATCTCGGGACCACAACACAAGGCCAATATATCGTTCTCTCACAGTTTGGTTGGGGATGTGTCTTGGAACGGGAGTTACCGAAGCGATCCCGCGCGTGGTGCACTGCTCGTCTTACGGCCGGAGGGATATGTCTCTGCTAATTGTGAATCAAACCGACACATAGCTCAGCCGCATTATTATCAAGTTGCCTAAGAAAGCCATTGTGAGTGAGTCTTCGAAATGCTCATTCAGCAGCCTGATGCTCAGCCACAATTACCCCACTATCCACCCGCTGAGCCTTGGCCCTTGAGGTGAACATCACTTGGCCCACTAACCCGAGGGAGTCTAGATGGCTGACTAGTGTCTGGTGGGGTGTGGCTGCGTTGTTCAGCTCGGAATCGCGGATGCTAGGCTGCCACGTACCTTGAGACGATGCGACGCTCCTTTCGAGAAACAGCGGGCACGCAAAGGTTCCATCGCAGGAGGCCAGCCAGTAGAGAACATGTATTTCGTAGGGCTCCTGTCCGCAAGTCTCCGTGCATTAGCGGCCTTGCAGTCAATTGAGTTGGGCTGTTGGTGCTGGGATCCACGAGTCAAGGATGGCGGGGCAGTTGGTTTCGGAGGGGAAAGGAGCTGACGGTCGGACGTTTCCACGTTCCCCTCATCTATCACCACTTGCCAGCGATTGGTTTGGCTTCTTTGACTACTCGATCCATAAGAGGAGCCGATCCCTCGTTGTCTGACATTTTTCACCTTTCGCATTCTCTCCCACCCCATCCTTAGTCGTTTCCAGCGACCACGGCCTGGCTATATGTCTCACAACCAGGACGATCTGGCTTACGGCCAGTACCATGGCGACTCTCAGCGTGCCGGTGATCAGGGTGCAAGGAGTCTTGTCGGCGACACTTTCAATATGCTGAAGAGCAAATACAAGACGCACCAAAGCACTCAAGCGGGAGCTCCTCCAGGCAACCAGAATCAGCCGCCTTCGCAGGGCTATGCACCACCAACATATGGCGTGAGCTACATAAATCTGCAGCAATGGGCTGTCATGCAGAGCGCTAATTATTTCCCCAGAGCCCGTACGATCAGAATCCCGGACAGAACCCTGGACAGAGCTACCCGTCGTACAATAACCCCGGCCCGAACCAAAGTTCGTCGAACCAAGGAAAACCCCCGAAGCAGGATAAAGTGTCGGGGTTGTTTGGGAAGTTCCAAGGCGTCGTCGCGGACCTTGGAGGCGAGGTCGCTCAGCGTTTGGGAACTGCCATCGATCCGCAAGGGTACGCAGAATACGGCGCAAAACCGCAATCCCAGCATCGCTTCAGCAGTTTTGCTCCTCACCGTCAGGGAAATGATGTTCAGTGGTATGTCGACGGGTGCTCGTATTTCTATGCTGTCTCCAAAGCGCTGGAGACTGCTAGGGAATCAATTTGGATTCTGGACTGTAAGTCAGGCGCGCAAACAGCTGGTCGACAGAAATCTAACTTCCTTAGGGTGGCTGTCGCCCGAACTGTACCTCAGACGGCCTCCAGCGAAGAATGAACAGTATCGACTAGATCGATTGCTACATGCAGCAGCGCAACGTGGAGTCAAGGTCAACATTATCGTGTACAAGGAGGTCACTCAGGCGTTGACTCGTACGTCAACCTGATTCCCTATCGCGGAACCACGCTAATGTACCCAGTTTCCTCTCACCACACGAAGCATCATCTAGAGGACCTCCATCAGAACATTGCCGTCTTCCGCCATCCCGATCACCTTCCCGACCGGCAAGGCTTGGCCGCTTCAATCACATCATCCCTTTCGAATCTGTCTCTAGACGCGATGAAGCTTGGTCAGATGTCTGTAGACGCCATGAAGGGCGTCTATGGAATTCACGAGGGCATGATTTTGTATTGGGCTCATCACGAGAAGCTCTGTCTCATCGATGGCGCTGTTGCTTTCATGGGCGGACTAGATCTCTGTTACGGGCGCTGGGACACCCATCAGCATGCCCTCTCTGACGTTCACGACAACCCCAGCGACATTGTGTTCCCCGGCCAGGATTATAACAATGCCCGAGTCCTTGACTTCACCGACGTTGCTCACCCGGAACAGAACAAACTCGATCGAACACAAACCTCTCGCATGGGGTGGTCCGATGTAGCTGTGAGCTTTCATGGCCCCGCCGTTGCAGATCTAAGGCATTTGTTTGCCGAACGCTGGAACTTCCTTTATGACACCAAGTACCAGTCCCGAAACAACCCAAGGTTCTCAAAGCTGGTGCTCTACGGCCACCCAGGTCAACAGTCACACTCTCAGCAACAGCAAGGTTCCCAGCAGCAGCCTCCTTATCGGCCTGGTTCCCAGCAACAACCCGGCCAGCAATCTTACTCTCCATCTCCACAGCCACCCGCTCAGTCGGATCACTCGACTCAGCCGAGCTGGAACCAACAGCAAACCACGTATAAACCTGGCCCCCAGCAGCAACCAGGCCAGCAATCGTATTCGCCGTCTCCACAGCCGCCTGCTCAGCCGGAACACTCGACTCAGCCGAGCTGGAATCAACAGCAAACCACGTATCAACCTGGCCAACAACTTCCTTCACACCAGCACGCTAGCCAATCCCCACAGCCAGATTATAGCCAACAGCAATCTTACCAGTCAGGTCAACAACAGTCCGTTTCGCAGGCCTATACACCTGGGCAGCAGCAGGCTCCCCATCAACCGGCACAGCACCAATCTAGTACGCCATCGTATCCTTTATCCACCCAGCCGATAAATCAGTCTCCTCAAGAAATATATAGCCATCAGCAGTCTCCTCCCCCCCATCAACCTGGCCAGCAGTTCCACTCCCCTTCCCCCCAGCCAAGCTGGAATCAGCAGCAAGCCCCCCACCAGCTTGGTCAATATCAAGCCGATCAGCAGTCATACCCCGGAACCCCACAGGCATCCGCTCAAACCTCCCAACAAACCTACTCATATTCGGGTCAGTCGCTCCCTCCACCTCCCTCAGGGCCGCCACCATCACAGAGCTCTGGCCCAGGCCAGTCGCCGTACTTCCCACCTCCACCTTCTCAGCCAACTCAAGATGCTTCGTACACCAGCTCGCGAGGTGCTTTCGACTACTACGATGATGGTCAAGGTGACCGTGATCGGGCATCTGGCGGGAGACCAGGTCACGGATCTGGAGGTCACGGGTCTGCATCCAGTTTTGTGCCTCGTCGCTTCCGCGAAAATTTCGATTCCCTTCGTGGAGAATTGGCAGGTCAGATTCATCAATATCAGGATAAATTCACCAGCGGCGCCCTGGGGCGACCCCAGCAGCGAGGCAACATGACCTGCCAGATTCTGCGTAGCTGTGGGAAATGGAGTAACGGCACCCCCACCGAACATTCCATCGCAGATGCATACTGCCAGATCATTCGCAACAGTGAACACTTTGTATACATCGAGAACCAATTCTTCATCACTGCAACTGGTGACAAGCAGAAGCCGGTGAAGAACCAAATTGGTGCTGCGATTGTTGAGCGTATTCTTCGTGCAGCTCGCGCTGGCCAAAAATACAAGATCATCGTTGTCATCCCCACTGTTCCATGCTTTGCTGGAGACCTCGCAGATGAAGCTGCCCTCGGCACTCGTGCCATCATGGAGTTCCAGTACAACTCCATCAACAGAGGTGGCAACAGCATAATGGAGCTTATCGCTAAAGAGGGGTACAACCCCATGGAGTACATCCGGTTCTACAATCTCCGTAACTATGACCGGATTAAGTATACCGACCCAAGACTGGCCCCTCAATCCACTAGCAGTGGGTTCGGACCCGCTCATCGCCCTGCCTTTGATACCTCAACTGTCTACCAATCGAACGCTCCATCTCCAGCCCCAGGTCCCAAGTCGGGCGCCGGAAAATGGAATACTGTGAGCTCGTGCTACATGCTTAACGGTCCAGACCTTCGAAATATTCCCTGGGACGGTCCGAGCGAAGCGGAGATTGACGCCTTTGTCACAGAAGAACTCTATGTTCATTCCAAGGTCAGTTAAACTCTCCCAAATCGCGGAATCTTTCTAACCGAGAACAGGTTATGATTGCCGATGATCGTGTTGTCATTTGCGGTTCCGCCAACATCAATGACCGGTCCCAGCTGGGAGACCACGACTCGGAAATCGCGGTTCTCATTGAGGACATGACCCCTGTTCAGTCGGTGATGAATGGAAGGCAGTGGATGGCCAGCCGTTTCGCCTCTTCCCTTCGACGCCACCTCTTCCGAAAGCATCTTGGCCTGCTTCCCCCGCAGGACTACGAGCATGTCAATGACCACTATGACTTTGACTCCCCTGAAAGCCAAGTTGTTGCTGACCCCCTGGCGGACACCTTCCTCAGCCTCTGGAACACACGGGCCCATACCAACACGGAAGCCTTCAGGGAAGTCTTCCACTCTGTTCCTGACGATACAGTGCGGAACTGGACCACGTACAAGGAGTTCTATGGATACTACTTCAAGAACGCAGACAAGCAGGCATTCGGCGAGAAGATAGATGGCCCGCCGGCACCGTACAAGTACGGACATGTAGTCTCTGAAAAGTTCCCAGGCCCTGAGGGTGTACAGCGTGTCAAGGAGCTCCTCAGTCAGGTGAAGGGAACGTTGGTGGAAATGCCACTAATGTTCCTGTGCGAGGAGGATGTGGCTGAATCTGGACTGACGCTTAATGACTTGACGGAGCCTCTCTACACTTAGTCTGCCATTCTTCAGTTCTGTCGAGTATTTCTTTGTTCAGTTAAGATCCGTGGCGATTTTCTTGTTTCATGTCTTGGCTCTCGCGTCTGTATTGTTGTCTAAGAACAATAGGAAATTCTCGTGTTCTGATTGGTCAATGCAACAACATCCCGCCCATAATGTTTTGCTCGAATCCTACCAGTAACACTACAATCCAGTCTGCAATCTGCAGTCTGCAGTCCTGTTGTCCCACATGGAAAGCCGCGCCTAGTCGCTTATCTTTGTCCTGTTGATTCTAGCCCCGCACGTGGAGATTAACCCTTTATCTCCAGCCCAGGGGCAGAACGTCGATGAAGGAGAACCAGAGATAGAACCCGTAGAGTAACTCAAGTCCAAAAATCCGAGACTTGATATTGTCGCCTTTCACACGGCCCTCGATCTGCGCCTCTAATTGGCCCTGCTCTGAGGAACAATCCTAAGCCTCTTGCCTACGCCCCTTCCGGTCTGCAGGCCGGAGTCATTCATGTCTGCCAGCAGAATACCACATGGGAGAAACACGTGCGGGTGTTCTTTCGTGCTTCCATTCACTTCCTGCAGCTCTGGAACCTTCGCCTGCACCCAAAGCAGACTCTCTGTCTCAGTCCTCCGCTTTATCCCGATTCTTCAACAACCTGCTCATAACACACGCACAACAGACTACTGTGCTAAGCGAGACTGAGGCCAGCCTGGAAGCCTATAAATACCCCCTTGAAGTCCTCCCAAGTTCCCTTCTTCTTCTCCTCATCATCTCACAGTTTCGATTCCACTTTCACTTTCAAATCTACTTTACAATCTTTTGCTTGACGCAAACACCAATCTCTCTCTCAATCAACATGTCTCCCGCCGAAGTTGCTCAGCAGTCCACCGCCGTCAAGGGTATGACTTCCCATTCCTTACTTCATCTCCCCTGATCATTCTGTGTGCCTTGCCTCTCTTGACAGACCACGCTAACAATGCCTCTTGCTGTTGTGCAGCCTCCCCCTCCGCCGGCTGCGTCGTCATGTAAATGATCCCTCGGATTATTTCAAGTCTCGCAACCCAGATCCCTCCTGCCTCTGAACAATGACCCCAACCAAGCCATTCTCGATATCTGCCTGTTCACCTCGTTCAATCTTGTCTCTTTGAACCCGAATATCGTCCTCTCCACCGCACCATGACCGCGAGCTTCTACAACCTTCACAACAAAAAAACAACAAACAAAACCCACAAAAAACATGAGAAACACAGCCTTGTGTTTGTGTCTTCTCTCTTACTCCTCACTTGGCATCTGCGACTCGACACTGTCCTCATCGACATGACTTGACGCCATCCACCTGACGAGCTTACCCTCTTTTACGTCTTTTTACGAAATTGCAATCCGAATGAAATGTCGCCTATCTTCGTTTATCTTCTGGTGGAAACCTGTACGTTAGGTTTTCCGCTTAGGCAGGCAAGAAGCGGTTTGGGGATGGTGTGTTTTGATCTCTGTTTTCCTTTGAGTTAAAACCTTGGCTTGGTTGAGTGGGAACTGGGGGTCGTGTTTATTTCCTTTCCTCTACTACAATGTACCTATCTATTATCTTGCTGCGCTAAGATATGGTCGGCTGAATCTCATGAGAACCTTCTCGAAACTTGACTTCTCCTTCCTTGAGACGTAGGTCCTTCTGGCTTGTAGACTGGCCTGTATGTGGACTTGGTGATGTCGCGTTCTCGATCTTCTTGTGTTCTCGTTCGTGGTTCGGTGGCGATGAGGGGTAACACTTGAGATTTCGTCCATCACTATTCACCATGGCCAAGGGATTTCTTTTCGAACTTGACGGTGCCGTCATAGACTTTCCTTATTTTCCGTTATCCCTTGTTGTTAGGCTGCGAAGAGTAGGATGAGGTGTAACACTAGGGAGTTACGAATCCAAGATCCCAGCCCTAAACACAACGACGAACTCGTTTTTCTTGACATTTCATTCCATCCATACGCTAAAAAAATGACATACAATTTCATATCAAGCATCCTTCCCATCAATAGCAGAGATAAATGATCCTAGAAACGCCTAAACCTCCGTCTCCCTCCTCAACGCATCAACCCTCGCAATGTCATCCGCGCTCGGCTCCTGCAACTCCGCGTCCCCAACAACGAAGACCTCACTCACGACTTCTTCAACTTGGTTCGCGATATGCGAAACCAGTTCTACGGACCGTGCCATTCCAATCTTCACCATATCTTCGCCGACAGCGGCCTCGATTTTCCCGTCTCCGCCGTTCGCAGACAAGTCAGCGGTAAATGCTGCCAGGATAGCCTTGAGTGGTTCGAGGAAGCGGGTGCGGAAGTAGATATAGGTCTTTTCGAGTTGAAGAGCGTTTCGGAGGTCCGGCGATGAGAGAAGAATGTAGTAGAGGGTTAGGGCAGAATGGATTGCGGGGCTGGCTGTTTGCGTGAACCGAGTCCAGGGGGTTACCAGGTCACCAGAGCCGGTTGTGAGGTCGAGTGTTAGAACTGGGGAGGTGTAGAGGACGGGGAAGAGGACGGAGAAGTAGTGTGGGTTCAGGAAGATGTTGGTGGTGGAATCTTTGGTTGCAGCGAGGATTTCGTTCTTGAGCCAGTCAATTGCACGGTCTTTAAGAGTGCGGTAGTAGTCGTCTTCAAGGACCTTGCGAATCACCTTGAACCGCGCGATCTGGGAGGGGTTGTTGTGAATGACCGTTGCGGGGATTCTGCGGACAGTAGTGTAAGATTGGCGGACAGTGCAGGCTGTTAACGACACGACGAAGTCAATGAATTCAGTTTCGTCGGCAGGTGGGTATATGGGTTGTTGTAGGGATAGGATCGACAGCACAAGCAGGGAGTCCAGTAAGACCTGTGGCTGTTCGAAGGCCACCTCGTCTAAGGTGCAGAACTTTCCGACGAAATTGTCGAAGATACGTGCCAGATCTGGGTAAATTTGGATCGACGAGGACTTTCCAGACGAGAACAATTGCGAGACTGCACCTCTGGCGGCGAGTAAAAGTAAGGATCCGTGTCTTTCCAGTGGAATATCCTCAACTTTCTTAGGATGCTCTTCAAAATCCAACGGTGGTGGTTGTGTTTCCGGTGATTGCAGGACAACTTTAAGAAGGTCGGCGTCGGTCAAGCCAATGTCTTGAGAGAGCGCCTGTTCAGGTCAGTATACGGAATATTTTGAGACAGATCTGGTGTACTTACAGTAATCTTCGCGATGATCGTGTCCCTCTCTCCCAATTGCTTAGTCTCCGTGTAGACAGTTGTAGGGGAGCCAGTTCCAGGCATACGAGTCTCAGGCTGGAATTTCTCTTGCAGTCGGATAGCCCACGACATCCCTGGGTCCACCGGGCCAGAGCAGCTCAACAGGTACGACTTCAGAAGCTCGATCAAGCCAAATTGCAAGAACCGCTTGATGAGCAAGGTCTCTTCGCTAACACCCGGATTCGGCGAGCTGATCTCGGCTTCGGGGTCTGGGGCAGAAGCTTCCGCGACACGGAGCACGGTCGAATCGCTCGGAGCTCTAGGGGGCGGCGGAGGTCGTTTCGTGGGAGAAACGTCTCTCATGAATTCCAAGAGCGCAAGTGTGGTTTCGTTCGTTGGCATTGAAGTATATGCTTCGAGGGCAGCTTGCAGAGATGTCGCAAGGAATCGGCTCGGGGATTTCGTCTGGATACGAGTGTGGAGGACAGAGAGCATTGCGAACAGCGTATTGAATTGGAGCACATGCAGAGGGACGGATGTGGTCTCCGCAACATCCATGTTATCAGCACTAAGCTCAACGCCTGCAAGCTGCGTCCTCAGTTCTTTCTCCTCGTCCTTGTCCTCGTCCTCGTCTTCATCGTCTGCGGGATGCAGGTGCATCAGCGCATCGCCGACTCGTAGGATGACTTCTCGTGGATTTCCGAGCCGCGCCACGTCCTGAAGGCACTCCGAAGACGCCGGGAGCATAGGAAGTAACATCTTCACTAGGTCCCATCCGATATTCGTTGTCAGGGTCTCATCTTGAAGCAGTTTGTGGAGAATCGGTAGACGAGCGGGGGTTAGCTGGTACTCCAGCAAAGTGAGGTAGGTGAGGTAGTCGGTGGCCGGGGGAAGGGCCTGAATGAGAGGGTCATCCTGGGCCATGGAGATTGATTGATTCACAGATGACATCTTGATTGAGCAAAGTTGCAATCGCAAAGGAGATGGAGAATGAAGGTGAGGTCAAGCTCCAGAAAAGAAGGGTCTCCTGCTCTTGGCGTCCACGACGCGTGCCCCGCAGATGACATCACTGGCAGCTCAGGAACATTTCTATAATTAACCTTAACACTCGCATCAAACACACACACTCAGCCATCTACAATGTATTATTTAGAACCGGAGCTTCCGCATCCCAGACTCGACTAAGATCTGCTCTATGCTTCTGTGCCCCTTGGTCCCGGCAAGCTCGACCGCAGTCCGTCCTTGATTCGTCTTCTCGTTTGGTCTGACCCCGCTCGCAACAGCGCTTGAACGATCTCGATGTGCCCCTCGTTGGCAGCACAGTGCAAAGCAGTCCATCCACTCTCCTGAGCGACGTTAGGGTCTGCTCTCCACGACAGCAAGAATTGAACCATGCTTGTGCGGCCGTTAGATGCGGCAATCGCTAAGGCAGTCCATCCAGCGTTCGTCTTGGCCGAAATATCAGCGCCGTTCTCGAGGAGTACGGTCGCCGCTTGCAGATGACCCTTTTCAGCTGCTCCAAGTAGTGGAGTCCAGTTGTTATTATTTGTAGCATTAATACTTCCGCCACGTCGAATAAGCGTGTTGATGGTGTCTGTGTACTCCTCTCGCGATGCAATTCCCAGCGAGGTCCACCCAGCTTCGTCGCGTGCTTCGATGTCCGCTCCCTTGTCAAGAAGGAGCTCCGCCACCGCAGAATGTCCGTTTGAGGCCGCTAAAGTTAGTGGGACCCATCCATTGTTACTGCGAGGACTAACGTCTGCTCCTCTTCGCAGAAGCTGCTTCACTATCTCTAAATGACCATTTTCAGCCGCAGAGCTCAACGGAGCCCGGCCTCCAGAGTTGCGAATGGTGAGATCCGCTCCACACGCGAGGAGTGACCCGACCACTTTGATATAACCACGGTAACATGCAATGTGCAACGGTGTCCATTTATCTTCAGCTGCCTTGTTGGGGTCGGCGCCTAACTCGAGGAAAAGATCAACAATCTCGTGATGGCCCTTAGACGCTGCCATATAAAGCGGAGTCTCCTGTTCATTGTTTGTGGTGGACTTATCCGCGCCATATTTGAGCAGCGCCATCACGTTGTCCAGCGATCCATTGCTAGCAGCCAGGTTCAAGGGAGTCCAACCCTTTGTGGTTGCAATCGCGTGGTCTGCACCTCCAGCGAGCAGCAACCTCGTCACATCGACGTAGCTACTTGCGGCCGCGGCGCCGAGGGGGCTCCAGTTTTCCTCTCCCATAGTCTTATCGGGATTCGCTCCACGGTCAAGCAGTAGTTTTACCGTCTCGGCATGCCCGTTACTCGCTGCCGCGTACAAAGGTGTTGTCCCGCGATTCGCAGTTGCGTTGACATTGGCACCATGGCTCAACAGAGCAGCTACCACCGCCGTGTAGCCCTCGTCAGAGGCCGAAATAAGCGGCGTCCATCCAGTCGAATTAGGTCGATCTACATCTGCCCCCTCCTCGCAAAGGTACTGTACCACGTTCAAATGATTTCCTCGGGCAGCCATGTGAACTGGGGTCCAATTTCCGTCCGGCAATCCTTCTGATTTGTCCACACCATGCTGCACGAGAACTTTGACTGTGTTCAGTTGCCCTGCCTTAGCTGCGGAGTAGATTGGTGTTTGCCCATCAACCGTCGGTTCATTTGGATCTGCCCCGTACTGGATCAAGAGGATCACTGCATCAGGATAACCATACGTTGCGGCTGCATTGAGAGGGGTAAACCCGTGCTCGTTTCCTGATGTGTAGTCCGCTCCGTGATCCATGAGATACTTCAAAATTTCTGTGTGCCCGCTCACCGCAGCCGAGTATGCGGGCGACTGCCCTATCTCGCCAGTCTCAAGGATATCTGCTCCGATCGATACAAGCCTTTTTATCTCATCAAAGTTGCCCGTGCGGGCCGCGATGTTGTAGGGTGAAGGCTGAGGTCCGTCATCATCGGACTCCGAGTCAACATCCGATTGCGTGGCCTGTGCGTATGGAGGAGGTGGCGCAGAGCTATGTCCATCTTGCTCCTGTACTGTAGACTGAGATAATGGAGAAATAGCCACAAAGGAATGAAACGACCATCCAACCTTTGCCATGCCTTCCATAGAAACCAGCAGTCTATGTCTTTCTGAATCCTCCTCGCTTGACACGAAAGAGAGTTTATTAGCAGTCGCAATCCCCGCTTCAAGCTGCTTGATCTCGATATCCAATACAGAAAGGTGAGGCTGCTTTTGCTGTATTGCTGTCCCACTATGAAGGTTCATGCACCTAACTCATTCGCTTAGACTTCAGCTGGACCAGTTATCTCGCGGCAATATACTCACATTCTCATTATAGTCGCACCAACTTTCAGAGTCAAGTAATTGGCCACAAGCCAGCCGCGGTATGTCGAAATGGCTCGTACTTTCAGACCCAGGGTCCAAGCTTTTGCATGGACCTTGAAGACCGTACGGTTACGGCCGCTATTCACGATCGGCTCTATCTTCTTCTTCAACTGCCGGAGAGCCAATCCGGTACAGTCCAGCGCACTTTGAACACTCGGCCACATACCAAAGCTTGCAGATGGGTGGATCATCAAGGACGACGAATGAGACCTCCATGTTTGATCGATCTCGTCCAAAACGGGCACCGTGTTTTGGAGGTCCCAGCCAAGACCGGCAATCGTTAAGTCCGAATCTGGAACCTTGTCATGGATGATGCTGTCCGTGAAACTGCTGATCTATCACAGTGTTGGTTTCACAATCCAAATATACGTTGAGCGGATGCTCACCTCGAGACATAGCGCCCTGAGGGCTGCTGCAGTTGCGGCTATTGACAGTGGATCCATAGCGAGTATTGCTTGACTCGAACAACCCTTTGCCTACGAAATAGCACTGAGGAATCAACCGCCATTTCCATTCAAGGAGCTGAAGGCCGTAAAGAGGGGATCAGATCTCGTATCCAGCCTATCCTCAAGCCACGTGATTCTGCAATAATCCAGTTCGTATTGGCAGCAGAAAAAGAAAGTCTCAGTCAGAGATGATTCGCCAAGCCATTTCCAACCTTCTCTAAGAACGGCAATGATCAATCAGTCATAGTCACATCGTTGATATTGGTTGGCTGAAAGTCGACTGTTGATGATTGGTCCGTCCAGAGCCACTTGGCCTCTCTCGATCCCCATGCCCATGGTGCTTTGTTGCGACATCAGCGTGTACCGCTTTAGCGACCTGACATTTCACCTAATTCATCATCGAATTCAGGAACAGGTATCTTTAGATTTGGGCTCGAAGAGCAGCTAGATGCCGTGATGCCATTCGCGTGGAGACAATCGTTGCATATCACGGAAACGGAGATAGATAATCGGCCCCAGCACACGCATCGCAGGTGATTGCACCTCAGGACCACTTGTGGCGGTTTCCTGCTCCGGGCGACCTGTCGTTGTTGCGCGGTTCCCCAGTAGCGATGGTCTTCTGGCCAATAATTGTGACTTCATGCTAAGGAACCGTGGCTGGGATACGGAGTCTCGGATTGCTCCGCGCCTGCTCTTGCGAGACACGAGTTCCAACAAGCTTTCCCACACTTTTCTTGGCAGTCCTCTTACTGACATCGACTCGACGAGACTTTGAACCCAGACACCACCATCAGTCCCATAAAGTCGCGAAGGATCCCCGTGGCCGGCTCATTACTGGGCGAGAATTGCTTTTTCGCTGCCCCTAGAGCCTTGGTCTCGCTCAGCCAATCTATCTCGCTGAAGGTTAAGCCGAAGCGCCCTCGGAGAAAATTGCCGGAGTGATGCCCCAGTCACTGCACAAAGGCAAGGGTCTGGAGGCCACAAAGGCCGGAGTCTAGGATCAAGAACGCCGGTGTGGACGGAGAAATAGCTTCTCATTTCCCTTAACCGCGAGATGGCACAGACTGTCGTCGCAAGTTCGAACTTCGCGGGCTGCCGGTGTGGACATTCTCAAGCTGAGGTATGCACGATCGTGGCAAGCACATAGATACGGCGCTAAGAGTTGAGGGTGCTGGAGACGCAGGTGCCCAGTCGGTAGTGATCCTCCCGTAGCTCCATGCAGGCGCCACAAATTGTGTTTGCGCCGTCTGCCCCGGTGGACCCGGACAAACTCTCTTTGGAGCTTTCTAAAACGATCCTCGATTCAGGGTTTCGTACCCCGCTTGAACTAGGCAATGGTATATCTTCTACTGACGCTGATGACGGACGAGATGCTCCGTGTTCCCTGCAATGGATATCCCGTGAATGGCAACAGAATTGGGCCGCCTGTTCAGTCATTGTGATATCTTAGGCCCCATTGAGGACGGGTAATCGAGTGACACAACCTACGATGTCCGCATTCCAATCTTCCTCAGGTACCAAACGATCAATACTCTCTACGACTTTATTCACTTCGGCCAGACCAGCTGCTAGATGCGGGGCGGCAGGGATACCCTGAGCTGCACGATGAAGTGTTTGTGCGGAGTCCGGACAATCTTGAGCCACCCACCTATCTTCTGTTTCATTGGATATGAATGATCGGGCTTGCCGACCTTGAGGATAGTTTGTTCTAGAATTGCTTTTACGGAGTATGAGATGCGGAGTAAGAATACAGCGTTATCATTCATACTCTCAGTCGACTGCCTTGACTTTGCTATAAATTGGGTATCACGCCCAGCGATTCTCTATCAGTTCCAAACCATCAATCAGATCTAGTTCTGTTTTGCTGCTCAATCATCCTCTCAGTCCTCTTGTCCTGAACCCAACGTTTTGCTGTATCTCACTGTCCTTGCTCAAAGCACCCTCTCATCATGGCCTTCAATTCCATCCGACCAGTCTTCTCACTGGTCAACCAGGAGGGACAGGCATTTACGAACTCGGATCTCCATGGAAAATACTCTCTTGTCTTCTTCGGCTTTACCAACTGTGCCGTTGTTTGTCCCCGTGCGCTCAGTCGCCTGTCAGACGTTCTTGCAGGTCTTGGACCAGCCGCCGAGAGGGTCAATGTTTACTATATCTCCGTCGACCCTGCCCGCGACACGCCCGGTGTTATGAAAAATTTCATCACCAAGAGATTTCCCAAGTTCAATGGCCTGACTGGAACTAAGGAGCAGATTGACTCCGCGCGCAAGGAGTTCCATGTCTTCGCCAAGGCCAAACATGATGCGAATGCTCTCGGAGGTTACGTGGTCCCTCACACGGCCATCACTTACCTTTTGGACATGGAAGGTTATATTGTCGACCACTTCAATGATGTTCTGAACGCCAGAGTTGTCACCGCGCGAGTTCTGGAGAAAATCAAGAATGGACCAGACGCTCCTAGCGAAGGCGTACCTGAGCTACCCAGCACCGGCAACACTGAATACGAGCAGGAGAGCCTGAAGCCTCTAGATGCCAAGATGGTTCAATCCATCAGACACATCGGCAACCTGGCGCGGCAGTTGAAGGGTGATTGGGCCAACATGATGGGCGCATCTGACCTCAACGACGGCTTCGGTGCCTACCGTTACCAGCTGGCATTCATGTACTATGCACTGTCCCTCGCACATTTTCATCGCCTCCCAGCTGCCCCTGGATACTTCAGAGACACCATGGAGCGTATGATCAAGAAGATGCTCGAGCCAGATGTCTGGTTCTACTGGCATGACGCAAGCACAGGCGGAGGTGCCATGCACACTCCACCAAAGCCAATGCTTTTCGACCCCATCGAGACAGACAACATCATGTACTCAGCCTACCTCCAGGTTATGACAGCCATGTACAACAGTTTGTACGACGACGATCGGTACCAAAAGCCGGGTGCGCTGACGTTCAAGTACAATGTCTTCCTCTGGGGACCGCCTGAGGGATACGAGTTTGTCTGGGATCAAAACAAGGTCAATGACCAGATTTACCGGAACATGGTCAAAGAAGGCTACCTGGGCGTGGCCTGTGAGCCCTGGTGTATCTACCAGGTCTGCAACCAGGTTCCGATCCTCGGGTTCCGCCTGAATGATGCTCTGAAGGAAGATAGTGATGTCGCCAGTGAGGTCACCAAGGGGTATGTGGAAGCGTGGGAAACGAAAGGCGATGGTATCATTACCGATCAAGGGGTGTTCAACACGTTCTACATGACGCACAAAAGTGCGTCTGTCGCAGTCCCTGGTGGTAGCGGTGAGGCGTGGACGGGCTTCATGATGAACGCCTGGAACCACGACCTGGTTCAAAAAAACTACGAATCTCGGCTTGAGGAACTTTTATTCCCGAAACCGGACGGTTCCCTGTCAGTGAATGTTGGGCCTCTCGACATGATGGAGACCAATCAACTCTACCTCGCAACTGGAGGAGTATGGGGTTGGATTGCTGCTTGGGCAACAGAAATGGGTGACGATGAGACGAAAGATCGGCTATTGTCCTACGCAGACAAGCACTTCAACCCTCGAGTCCAGAATGGTGGTCTGATGTATCCTCGCAACGACACAATCTGGGACAAGGATCACAACTACGTGATGGTGTCGCCCATTCTGTCAAACGCCATTTTGCCACTCACGCGATTGAATGTGAAGCATGGCTTGAAGCGACTCTACGAAAACCCCTGGGGCGCGAAGAACCGTGCGCACTACGACGAACCTGCTCTGGTCGAAGTTGACTTTAACGTCGACGTCTACCGTGCCGTGTATGTCGCCTCGAGCCGCACCCTCCTGTTCGACGTTGCGGTCTTCGAAAACGGCGTTCATGGCAATGTTGCGTTAGGCCGGGTCTTTGGCCGAGGCAACTGGACTCTCTCGAGCGATGGGAACGAAATTGCAAGCGGCACGAGCGATGCGCTTTCTGACCCCTCGCAAAAGAAGGGTTTGCCCCGTATCCGCCGTGGAGGACACAACCTAGCATCTCCTTTGGGTTGGGCTTACATAGGCAAGACCAATTCGGGAGTCAAGCAGGAGGGTGACTTGCTGCGCCTGTCCGTGACAGGCACTAAGGTGGTCTCTTATGAGTTGAAGTGGGACGCTTAGGAGCGGGCTGTCGGGACTGACCTCTAGCGACCGAGTCCGCCAGGGTCCGTTTTTGTATGTTTGTGTTTGTTGCTTTGAGAATGACTGCAATTGATTGGTCTACCTGAATATCTCTCAGGAATCATCCATGTACTTATTTGCCGTAGTTGCATCAAAGCTTGTGCGGTCGGGTTTCGCCCATAGACGACTTGGAAGTTTAGTCCTAGAAGTGGTAAAGTCGGTCTCTAAGCCGTGCGACACGACACTTTTCTAAGATGCTAGTCACTCGACTACAGCTTCTTCCGCCGGTAATATTTCCCAGCGCTGTATATATAAATCTGCCATCTGCGCGCTCTGACGCGCCATGTAGTATGCATGGCCACAAAGCAGCCATACCTTCGTTGAACCCTCTATCCTATTAGTTGCGGGGAAGTTATGAGTGTTGTAGACACATCTAACTAGTACTACTCTAGAACTACCTGGCCCGGGATGTATATAGATGGTTAGGATAGAGGATGGGGGCGATGGTGCAGACGCTGGTTCACGGTAACCAGTGGATAGTACTTACAGTAGTAGTATTCCTTCAAAACAGTACGTTGTATAATACGAGGGGATGTGGACCTCCGACCATGGGTGGTCTCGGCTTGCGGCCCGAGCAATTGCGGGCACACACAGGGCTGAAGCAACCTTGAAATATTTCCAACGCCAACTTGAAGTTTTACATCGCTTCGGAATTTTTCATGTCTTGAACAACTTGACGATATTTGGCCGATTCATTTTGCGGTGACTGGAAACACCATGCCATTGGCAGACTGCAGATCTTGTGACCAGTCATAGATGGAAATGTGCCGACCATTAATGCCCAATGAAGATGAATAAGGATTGGTTCCTAGCGCCGCGCCAGGTTTTTGGAGAACGCGATCGGCAACCAAGTTAGATTGAGGTTCCTACCATAAACCAACAACAATCCAAACCCAACATCATGCAACCTCAGGATTCAGGACTCAGGTGCGACAGCGACCAACGGCCTTTGGTGTTGACTCTGATGTCATCATTAGATGAATTAATATACTTGCAGACCCGAAGAGATTTCTCCCTCCTGCGAGAGAATGCGGGCCTTGCCGGAGAGCCGAGCGCCTATAGTCATGCTGCCGTTTGCGGCTGATGATTGGACTGAATTAGCAAAATGATGACTCGAGAATGAAGAATCAAGCAGCTGGGGCTGGGCTGGCTTGAGCGGAGAGTTTTCCTCGCTTGGGGCTCCATCAGCAAGGCTTTAGTCCCTGCGACTATTCCCTGAACAGTAAATCCAGCATCATGCTTGATTTTCACGAGGCGTTTCCCTCCATCCGCGCCTTACCGATTTTCCGCGCCCCCATTTTCAATCAGGTCCATCATGTCCTTACTTCCACTTCCTTTTCTTCCT
The DNA here is from genome assembly GCA_025688815.1 of Aspergillus carlsbadensis. Lineage (NCBI taxonomy): Eukaryota > Fungi > Ascomycota > Eurotiomycetes > Eurotiales > Aspergillaceae > Aspergillus > Aspergillus carlsbadensis. The sequence goes on along the minus strand of MU628203.1, from coordinate 224,911 downwards.
CTCTTCCCTACGCTTCACTGTCTGCTCTTCAGGCATTTCCTTGTACTACATCAAGTTCCCCCAGTCCCGTGCTTGTTAGCTCCGTTGCCCCCGTCCTTATCAACGACTGTCGATCGATCTACTTCTGCCTGGCCCCCGCCAGTCAATCATTTTGAGTCTTCCTCAATACACAGGTTTCTTGGATAAACCGGCTGCAAAGCCTATTCTGGCCCCTGTCACCTCCTAGAATCCGCGTCTGCACATCACCTCAGTTGGCTACAACTCTAATCCGCCGCATCCGATATCCGATCTCCGACCACGAGAGTGTGGCCCCCTGAAGCGCGCAGCGTTACTCGGGGACACACATGTTAGTTCGCTAATGCTCCGGGAAGGGGAAAGGTACACAGAAGAAGCGTAATAATTGGGAGGCGCGACCTGGGATAGGTTCTGTCTCATCCGTTTCATACAAACGCGGAAATGGCAACCGAAATGCAGTCCTTCTACACGCCCGCGGCCTCCGCGCATACTATCTCCTCCCATGGTCCAGCCGCAGTCGATGATCTGATCAGCAAGTATTCCTCCACCATGTTCACCGCGACATCCTTCGGAAATCACACCCTGCCCAAGCCGCGGCGCAATGTCTTCCAACAGGCCACGGACCGCGTCCGACTGGAGTACTACCGGTACGAGGTTACGTTTGGCCTCTATGTCATGACCCCGGGCGAGAAACTTGTCGCGAACGCGTTTGTGCTTGTGGTTCTCGCACTTCTCCTTTGGGCTTCACTCGTCTACTTCCCGGCGTTGCTCTACCACAAGCTCTCGCGCCTCGTCTGGCTGTTGACTGGCCAAAGCAGCGAGGAAGTTGGAGCTGCATTCGGCATTTTGGATACACACGCCAACACGATACCATAATTTGCTGCCGACTCGACGTTGCCATGATGCGTTGCACCAATGCACGATCTACCGCCTTCTCTTCTCTTCATCAAGGTCGGCGGCCTTCTTGGTATCATCTCATGGCTTGGAATCATGCAGTCGCGGGCCATAATGAAAAAGGCGAGTGTGATTTTGGATGAATGTGCTGCTTGCGATGTCGATTGCTAATCATAGTGCTTCGTAGACCTCGACTGTTGTTCGTTACATTTTGGAGTTTGGAGCTCTTGGTTTTTCTACATTTACAAACGGCGAATCGACTTCGTCACTAATGACTTGACGGGAAAAATCGCCTTATTTTGCGAAAACGACTACCGATTATAATGATACATGAGGCGTCCACGCCCCGAAGCTCGAATGGCCCCGCTGGTGGAGTGCTGACCGAAAGCAGGAACATTGTTTACCTCATGCCGTCTTTTTGTTCTACATCCTGGTGTTTTTGGATTTTATGGCCAAGTCAGGCATCGAATACTTCCCGGAGCGTTTGTTTTGGGTTTCCTGTACTCTGGTTGATGTATAGAGCTGGAACCGCCATGTTGGACTGGCGATGATCATTCTTAGAGATCGAATAATGCTTAATGAATACATCTGTTTCTACTCCGAGAGAAGTATATCGTGACATCAGTCGCCAAGCCCAGTCTAGCTGAGGATGGATGAGCCTCAGGGTGCTCAGCCACTTTGCACGATCGCGATAAAAATAAATTAAAACGTGTCTGGATGACAGCATGAGCCACGTCTGCTCTGCCATTTCCATCGCAGCATCGCTCGCATCATTCGACCCATCGTTTCGCCTGTGGCTCAAAACAAGCGCAAGATTCTGCTGGCCGACAGACGCCAACGAAGATGCTGACGAAGCTCGCTCGATCGGCACCCCAAAAATAGTCCGCAAAACGACTGCCTAAGCCGCGCAAGCACAACAACATTTTCTTTCTCTGCTTTGCCAGTTTCCCCTCTTCATCTCTCGCTTTATTATCTTTGATATCCCGGGCTCTCGTTATTCGCTTGCTTGGTCCTCCTCGTTTCTCACGCCCAACCTTGCCTTACCACGTTTCACGTGGTGCCTCTCGTTTATCCGGATCAGGTCCCGTCACTTGGAACCTGGGGAGTTGTTGATTCCAGCTCCTGAGGCCCCTGCCATCGTACGCGATCGAGGCGTTTGTACATCGACCAGCAGAAACGCCACCCCGATTTCGATCTCACTCGGATAGTTTGTTATTGGATATTTACTCTCACTCCGCCCTTGTTTGAGGAGCAGCGAACCCCCGACGCCCCCATCCCTTGCCGCCCGTCCAGCACTTCCGCAATCTTCAAGATGGCCGCGCAAGGCTATTACAACGGCGCGTACAACAGCCCACCCGCATACGAACATCCAGACCATGCCACAGATCCGTTCAATCGGGCCTCACCACAGCCAAGTCCGGCCGGATACAACGCCGGCCCTTACCAGCAAACGCCAGACTCCGACCCCCATCACCTCCGCTACAGCCAACAATCCATCGGCTCAGACAATGGAGCATACGTTGCTGGAGGGAGGATGAACGAACACGACCAGTATTCAGAGAACATACCCCTCAAGTCCCCGAATCCGTACTCGAACGACCACCCCTACGCCAATGAAACCCCTCAGAATAACTGGATGCAGCAACCGACTCATTACGCGCCGGACCCTGCGATGATGGAGCCTCAAGCCCCTCGTGCGCGCAGGCAGAAGCAGCCGTTCTGGAAGAAGAAGATCGCATATGTTACGTACATTTTAACGGCCGCTCAGATTATTGTGTTCATCGTTGAGTTGGTGAAGAGTGGTAAGTTCTCGCCGAGGTCTTTTCAGAATATGCAGAGACAAATGCTAACGGATCAACCTGTAGGGCAACTTACCGGAACTCCCGTTCAGACCAAGCCTCAGTTTAACCCCATGATCGGACCGTCTGCATACGTTCAGATCAACATGGGTGCGAGATATACGCCCTGCATGAAGAACGTGCCTGGAGTGCAGAACGCTACACAACAAGTCAACTTCCCTTGTCCCAACGCTACAACCACAGATTCGGACTGTACACTATCTGACTTATGCGGATTCGACGGCGTTCCTAACCCGCACCCTAACGGTTCCCTCGACGACAACCCCGAGCCCAACCAGTGGTTCCGCTTCATTATTCCCATGTTCCTACACAGCGGTTTCATTCATATCGGGTTCAACCTGCTCGTCCAGATGACCATGGGAGCAGACATGGAGCGGACAATTGGTTGGTGGCGCTATCTGCTGGTTTACCTGAGCAGTGGGATCTGGGGGTTCGTCCTTGGAGGTAACTACGCCGGTCAAGGCGAAGCGTCCACAGGTTGTTCCGGTGCTCTTTTCGGCATCCTCGCGCTCTTTGTCTTGGATCTTTTGTACACATGGAATGAGCGTCAGAGCCCCTGGGTGGAGCTTATTATCATGGTCCTTGGTATCGCGGTATCCTTTGTTCTCGGCCTGCTTCCTGGTTTGGACAACTTCTCCCATCTTGGTGGGTTCACCATGGGCCTTGCCCTCGGACTTTGCATCATGAGATCTCCGAACGCGCTGCGTGAACGAATTGGACTCGCTCGCAGCCCGTATGTGGCGATGAGCGGTGGTGTTGCCTCTGAGAACGCCCAGCCCGACCCAACCAAAGTGCCATCTGAGTCCAAGTTCGGTAAATACAGCCCCAAAGGCTTCTTTGCCGGCCGGAAACCCCTGTGGTGGGCTTGGTGGCTGGTTCGTCTGGGTGCTTTGGTGGCTGTCTTGGTCGGCTTCATCCTGCTCATTGTGAACTTCTACAAGTACCCAAGTTCGAACTGCTCTTGGTGTTACAGGTTCAGTTGCCTGGTGAGTTCTACTACGCTTTATTATTTTCTTGAATTATAGCTAACATATGCTTTTAATAGCCTGTCAACGGCTGGTGTGACCAAGGGAACCTGTTCCAGAGCAGCAGTGACTCAAACTAGAAGTGCGCTGCTATTGCTCTCCTCATATTTACCTGCATCATCATTGTCTACCATAATCGATACCAGTATATCTATAGTCACTGGTTCGTATCATTTATCTTGTTTCGCAGCCACTTTTTTTGGGCGTTCAAATGGGATTGGTAACTTTGCGTCCAGGACAGCGAATGTCCTACGATTGTATATATGACGAATCAATATAGTCCCGACTTAATCGGAGACAAATACATGATGAACTTTTTAGGCCGTATCCATTAACGTGGTAGTCGAAAATGTTGTAAACGTATGCTGCGGAGTCTATTTCGGGTGCCTCAGCCTGAGCCGCGTGGCTGTGTGGCTGCAATTATTTCCTGACGCGGCCGCTGGCGTCAGAGCACGATTGGATTTCACCTGGGGAATCGATATGAGCTCCGCTCCGCTTCCTCGAGAATCTGGATGTTTCAACCCTGCATTTAGTCCTTTTATCTGCTAGACTATCGTGCTATTTGTCGTTTTGTGCACTATATTCCACTTGTGCCGCTCTTCTTTTGACCGTTGCCTAAGCATCCCTATCCCGAGAATGCGCTTCTCGCAATGATATCGCGCCCCTTCTGAACCACGATCTCGAAGAACTATTGCTGCAGTTAGCGACTGGATAAACCCATAATATTGTGATGGCCACGCTGGCCATGTCAGAGCCCTCGTCACCTTCATTTCCCAAGCACCGGCCCAAGGCCTGGGCCCTGCGATGCGAACGGTACTGCTGCGTAGCCGCCACCTACTTCCCGCTTGCCTTTGTTTACAGCTTGACGACATGGGCGGTATATGTCGAGGCGAGCGTGGGATTCCGACCGTCGGATAGTCCTTGGATCGGTATGATGGCTGAAACCGAACCGCTTGCGCCTGTGCTTACGAATGCTTTCTCTAGGGTTACCAAGCTCGATTCTCGGAGTCGTCCTCTACCTATGCCTCAATATCTCCTACACAACCGCCGTCTTCACGGACCCCGGGTCACCACTGCTGGGCCGCTCTCGAGGGAACAATCGTCATCAGTACAGCGCTTTGCCGATTACCGAGCTACCCGAATACACCTCGTACACGGTGAACTCGACGGGCGGGTCTCGATTCTGCAAGAAATGTCAGTGTGTGAAGCCGGATCGGACGCACCATTGCTCGACGTGTAAACGATGCGTCTTGAAGATGGACCACCACTGCCCGTGGCTGGCTACTTGCGTGGGGATGTACAACTACAAAGCGTTTCTGCTTTTCCTGATATACACGTCGCTGTTTTGCTGGGTGGACTTCGCTGTGGCAGCGACCTGGATCTGGACGGAGGTCTTTAATGAGACACACTATATGGATGGGATTCTACCGGTGAATGTGGTATTGCTCTCGATCCTAGGGGGTATTATTGGGATAGTCTTGACCGGGTTCACGGCTTGGCATATTAGCCTTGCTGTTCGTGGCTTGACCACGATCGAGTGCCTGGAGAAAACACGCTATGTTTCACCCTTGCGCAGGGCGCTGGATCGCCCTCGCCATGAGCTCAACAATCTGCACCGGGAAGGACTTGGCGGGCGGCTGCAGAGCTACGGCAATCAGATCCTCGACGCGCACGCGAATGCCATACCGGGGGTAACGCGCCCAGAAGAAGGCGAAGACCAAACTCCCGATATTGAGAACATGACACCCGCACAGCAAGCCCTATCCCGGTCCTACGCAGACCTAGAGCGTCAACGCGAACACGACCGATACCAAGACTACCTCGCCGATCTTGACAACGAAAAGATGCCGAACGCATTCGACCTCGGCTGGCGCCGAAACTTCCTCCACCTATTCGGTGACCGCCCACTCCTCTGGTTCGTCCCCATCACCACAACAACCGGCGACGGCTGGGTCTGGGAGCCGAGCCCGAAATTCCTCGAAGCGCAAGAACGTGTCCGCGAGCGACGCGAGCAAGTCATCGCTGAACAGCGCGAAAATGAACGAGATATGTACATGCGCAACATGAACACTAGCCGCGCTGCGTGGCTCGGCTCGGAGCTGCCGCAAGGCTGGACGCCCGATCAGCCGTTGGGAGTTCTGGCCGCAGGAGGTGGTATTAGGGACCCTGAGCGGCCACCGACGGGGGTATCGATGAGGACACTGCCGCCGATGTCGCCGAGGCCGAGACCGGGGGAGATTGAATATGGGGATGAATCTGATGTGAATCAGGATTTCTCGCTGGCGTCTACTGCGGGGGTAGAAGCGGGAATGGGGAAGCAAGGGTCTAGAGAGGATGAATGGCGCGATTGGGATTAATGCATTGCACATATCATGGGTATAGGTCTCTTGGCCACTTTGTTAATGAATATTTATGATTCCACTCAACTTTCGGCTTGAACGGAAGCGATACTAGATTCTAAGTCTCGTTGGAGGCTTAACGCTCTCGGTGCGCTTGCTTGCAGCCCGGCTGCCAATCACCGTCACCACTAATTTCGACCTCGTATTCCTCCAGCCTGTCCTCCCACGCTGGGTAGATCACTGCCTAAGCTTTTCTCCTCACTTCCAAGTCTTCGTCCCTTCCCTTCTTTCCCTCAATTTTGGCTCATTTACCATTTGCCGGTACTCAAATCAGACGCATACTATATACTTGCTTCACAACAAATACCCCTCACCAAAATGGGCAAAATAACTTTCTACTGCAACATCTGCGCAGGCCCCCTCTCCGACTGGGAGCTCCGCAAGCGCTCGATGCTGCAGCCTGGTGAGCTGGCGCACGTCTGTTTTGATGATGAATGCGATTGTGATTACGAGGGCGGGGCTGCAAATGATGAAGGTGGCGAAGATGACAACGTCGACAGCGGAGACAGAACGCAGACTAGTCAAGAAGAAGAAGAAGAAGAAGAAGAAGGAGAAGGAGAAGATGACTCAATGATAGAGCCAAACAGCGAAGAGGACCTCGCTCGACACGACTCGTACTGTAATTACAGGAGGGGATATTGGGGGGATATCTTGGCGGAGGGAGATGTTGAGGTGCGTTGCTTTTCCTGGCCAGTTGAGCAGACCCATGATCAGTAAACTAACATGTGCGCCTAGTGGCTTTCAGAAGCTTGCATGCTGCGTATGAGAGGATTCGACGATGAGAGTACTAGTACGGATGAAGATGAAGATGAAGATACGCCGTCACGGTATCCTTCGGGTGTCAATCCAGGCGGCTGTTATGTAACGCACTCTGTAAGTGGCTTCAATGCCTCTATTTTCCCGTCCCACTCTCATATTCGGAGAGTCAGTAAAGTGATTAGGTATTTAGGGCAGCTACGATGCCTATGACGGCCTTTCAATCCCCCGGACAGGCGAGGACTATTATCCCAATCAGGATGGGTTCATGCTTCACTCGAAATGCTGGAGTATGCTGCATTTCGTGTTTGCATTTACACGGCCGGACGATGGGCTGCTGGACTATCAGCGTTTGTACCAGACTATGCTGGGTAAGCTCGCGCACCGTAACGATATCTACATCGACTGGGGCGATGAGAGATTATATGGCGGCACTGAGGAGTTTGCGGAGCAGGAGTGGGTTCCTGTCCCAGGGTGCGAGGTATGTATATGTTGCTAGAACCCTCGAGATATCGACAGGAAGCTTTTGTGTATGGCTGACAACACCCTTACACAGTGGCTAGTCGCAGACCCGATTAAGGACGGCGATTTTTTTGATCTTGTCCGCGAATCCACGAACCGGAGCCCTGAATTGGAACCAGGGTCTCTAGTACGTTTATGCGGATACACACCCATCGCTGTCTCAGATGATCCATTCGCCAGGCTCCCGTTAGAAGTGCGCCACATGATACTAGAGCTGCTCCCCGCGAAGTCAGTTCTAAACTCATTCCTCAGCAGCCGCATACTATGTGCGTCTTCCGCGAGCTTACCGCAATCGTTCTGGAAATCGCGGATCTTCACTGATATACCGTGGGCTGTACGGCCATCACTGCTTATGAGCATATCACAGGAAACCGGAAGGGTCGACTCCAAAGTGTTGCTAAAGTTCTTGAAGAAGGCTGGTGCTGCGCCTTTAGATGGCCGCAATGCTCGATACGAAGCCTGGTTATCGTTGAAGAATCGCCGCCGGATATGGAGATGCTGTGAAGGCATCCTCGACGCCATGAAGATGGGGAGAAGAGAATCAGGATATGTCTCACGCGACCTTGAAGCTTTGACTAGCTCTCGAATTGCACGTATCCGTCAACCTGAGCTGAGAGAAATGGGGAAGCTGGTCAATGGCGAGACCTACTTTCGCCCGACGACTCTGGACCAGCCTTCTCTCCGCAGCCTTACGGTTTATTTTTCGGAGCAGATGTCAGTTGTTGGAGTTGAGTGGCAGCTAGAAGGCGAGACTGCTGGCCGATTATTTGGGAATCGGGGTGCCGGTATGCAAAGCGTTGCGTTTCCCCAGGGTCTTGTCATCGCTGGGATCGTAATATCGCTGGGATCAGCATCTCGATCAGAAGACAAACGCCGAGCAATCCGTGGATTTGGTCTCTTATCTGCCGATGATTATCGATCCTGCGTCAGACTGGGAAAATGGGCGGATGGGGATATCGTCCACGTCTTTCATCCAGCAAAGACACGGCCCGATGCGACAATAGTAGGCATCGCCGGACAGTACAGCGTGCGTCCCAAGTTTCATCTCTTTCTTTCTGCACGCAAAGCACTCACTTCGACAGGACACCTCTATTACACAATTCGGAATCCTGACTGCCGACGTCATTCACAAGACTCCCCCAACAGTGACCCCTACCGTCTCAAATCTGGACATATACACCCGCTGGAACTTCAATTACATCCCTCCCCCTAACAATGACATTCAGCTCCAGATCCGCCACGGGATATTAGGCTTCCCCCTTCCCGACATCTCCCCCTTCGATCCGCCGATCCTCGAGAACCCAGCACAATACATCGATCTTCGAGACCGCCAGATTGCATCCATACAGACTTTCTACCCGCGAGGCCAGAACAAAGAATTCGGTGGGTTTCGAATTGACTTTGCGGACGGAAGCCACGAAGTCGTGCATAAAGAGGAGGAGGATCCCGGATTTCACTATTTGAAAGAGGTTGTGACGTTCGACGTGGAGGCAAAAGAGGCGATTACGAAGCTCATTTGTTACTTTAACAGTAATCCGAGCAGGACGACACCTAGTGTTCTTCATGGTGTAGAGGTCAGCTCTCTAAATGTTCTATTCTATGGTGTGTGATTAGGAAAAGGCTAATATTCGTTGTGACTCTAGCTCATAACGTCCAAGAATCGAAAGCTGGGTCTCGGTTGGCTGGATGCATACAATGAGAACTATAGGCGGGACTCGTATATCCGGCGCGGTGAGAGGGTTGTCGGTCTTCATTTCGGCATTGTGTTTCCTTTTATTGAGAGTATTGGACTCGCCGTGTCGTCTTCTTAGAAGTTTTGGCTCTTATACATTGGTTGATGTTCACATGTTGAGAACTATAGAATTCGTGCCTGGGATATCAGGCAGGAATGCCAGGTATTCCTTTTGGCGATCCAGCCACTCGCGGTCTTCCGACTGCTCCATCTTCCTTCTTCCACCCGTCCTCGAGCACTCGCTCGTTTTCTCTCTTATTTTGCCCTATCCTAGCTGGTCTTAGGAATTGTCAACCTATTTTTCTTACCACGATACCTATATCTGATCCACGTACCAACGCTGTCGTTTTATCATCCAAACCAGTTCAAGCTTCAGCTGCCACGCGGCCCGCGCGATCCCATACCTAACTTCCCCGGATAACGAGATAACCCTTTAATCCCTCTGTGTCGACACGAAACCCTTTCAAGCCTCCAGGGAAGAAAAGGAAAAGCGTCAAAATGTCCCGTTCCGTCCGCCGCCTCATGAAGGAAGCCTCGGAACTCTCCTCCTCGCCCTCCCCGCACTTCACCGCAGCCCCGGTCTCCGACTCAAACCTCTACGACTGGCACTTCACAATCGCCGGCCCACCCCAACCATCCCCATACGCGGGTGGCATCTACCACGGCCGCATCGTCCTCCCACCCACATACCCTCTTCGCCCGCCTTCCTTCCGCTTCCTCACCCCCTCCGGCCGCTTCGAAGTCAACCGCGAAATCTGCCTCAGCATCTCAGGACACCATGAGGAGACGTGGCAGCCTGCGTGGGGGATCCGGACGGCGTTGATTGCGATCCGCAGCTTTATGGATGGGGATGTCAAGGGGCAGGTTGGCGGGTTGGACGGGGTGAGCGATGCGATTAAGAAGGAGTGGGCCGTTGCGAGTCGCGGGTGGTGCTGTGAGGCTTGTGGGGAAGGGAAGAGTAATGAGGAGGTGTTGAGAGAGTGGAGGGATTTCTGTGTGGAGCAGGGGGTTGATGTTGAGAAGGAAGAGGAGGTTGAGGGTGTGCCGGAAGAGTTGAGGATTGGGGTTAAAAAGGCGGCTGCGAATACTGAGGCAGAAAAGGCGCCGAACGCGAATGCGATAGCTGCTTCGAGCCCTGGTGCGGAATTGAGCACAAGCGGGCCTACAGAAATGGCCGTGAAGACAGAGAAAAGCGCGCCTGTCCCTGCTACCTCGGTGACTACGACTGCCTCTACTCCTTTATCTATACAAACCCCGGTGTCCGCGCGAAGCAACGTACCAACACCACCAGCGTCTCAGACCCGTCTACAACCGCAGCAAAGACAACCCACGACAACGACAGCGCCAGCAAGGAGACAAACCGTTCCACCTGCTTCGCAAGATAGCCCATGGCTGGACCGGGCGATCTTCGGCGTGCTGGTCGCGTTAGTCCTTATGATTCTGCGGCGGTTTGTTGACATCGAAGATTGAAGTTTCGAAGTTCTCACAATTGGATATGATAGCGGGCGTTATGTTTGTGGTTACATTTTCCGACATCTTTTTATTCGTGTTATATACCTAGATTGGGGGCTCTTTTTAGCTTTATGCTCGATATTACCCCAAATGATCCTTGCTACTGAATTATGCTGCTTCGAGTGGTCGTCTGAGTTGTCTGGTTAGGGAGCGAGCTATTGTTTCAAATCGACCGACATATCCAGAACACTTTTCTCAGCTGCCTTCTACTCAGTCAGCCTCGAACTGTCCTTTCTCTATTCATCTGATAACCGCCTGACCTCATCTGTTCCGTTGCTACTGCCCTAGTCCTGGACTCGATCTTCCATTGCTATTTCCGAGGTTATCCCAGCGTGCTGCTCCTAGTAGCTATCGGCATATACTCACCCGGTTTGCCCTAGATGTCCTCCTGGTCTGCCCCATTTACCACCGACGCCGTCCCAGAAGAGATCAAGACAACGGCATGGAGAATCGCTGCCAGTGAGGTGGGTATTCCAATTCACACTACGTCAGGAGCAGCGTCAAATAGGATAGCAAGACTATAGGATCCAGTTCTAGTCAACTGAGTGAGCAACTGAGAGAGCCTCTGAGCGAATGATTGCATGATACCGTAACTCGGTCTGATTTAAACTGGTCAACATGGGTTTCATGACTTGTGAGGGTGGTCGATTGCTAGACTAAGAACTATAGATCTCTGTTTAAGGACGTTTTGGCTCGTCTCCAACCGGCAGCGAAGAACAGCAGCCCCATAAGTGTGAGATAGAGCCCAAAGGGCTGATTCCGAGCAGGATACGCCGTGATGCCTCTGGATTGGCTCTTAGTATGCAACCTCCACGTGTGATCAAAAATGGCAAGCACGACCGCTGCGAAGGCGGCTCCTACCTCATTTATCTGGACCAGCAACTGTCGCAGCTGCCAGTTTGGAATGTGGGAATGAAACTTCCCTGTACAGGGCAGCCTCTTGCAATTCCTCTGCCCCGTTCTCGTTGACTCCTTTCGCATCGCGGGCGTATCTCTAAGCTTCCCATCAAGCATACTTACGCCTCCCTGACCACGATGGCACCCGTTTTCTTCAAGCGCGCCAAACAGACTAGTCCTCCTCGCGAGGCAGCGACTTACAAATTGAGCGCGCAGCTCACGCAAATATTCCCCCCGCGCCCAGCCTTCACCGAGAAGGACATCACCTTTCAGAAGGGCAAGGTGTATCTCATCACCGGCGGCACCTCTGGCATCGGCCTCGAGCTCGCCAAGATTCTCTACGCCAGAGGCGCAACTGTTTACATCACCGGCCGCACGGAGGAAAAGGCGAAGAAAGCTGTGGAAGACATCCAGAAGACCGTCCCTGAACGCGAAGGCCGAATCGACTATATCCTCCTCAACCTCGACGATTTATCCACCATCAAAGCATCCGTTGAAGCATTCAGAGAGAAAGAATCCAAGCTCGATGTTCTCTGGAACAACGCCGGCATCGCTCAGCCACCGCCTGGTAGTCTTACGAAGCAAGGGTTCGAACTCCAGTTAGCGACGAATTGCCTGGGTCCTTTCTTGTTGACGCACATGATGCTCCCTCTACTCGATGCGGCTGTGGAAGAGAACGGACCCGCCTTTCCCGGGGCCGTGAGAGTCGTCTGGCTCAGCAGCCAGGTTGCTGAGCTATCCTCGCCTCCAGAAGGCATCATTATGACAGAACTGAGCAACGCCCCTCAGGATAACGTTCGCAACTACCTCAACTCCAAAGTTGGTTGCTGGTTTTTGTCGGCCGAGTTTGCACGTCGGTACGGTGACGAACGCAGAATTGTCAGCGTGGCTATGAACCCTGGCAATGCGAACACGAGCCTTTTGAAAGACGCCAGATGGACGAAGATTTTCACATACCCGCTACAGCATAGTCCTAAGTTGGCTGCCCTCACCGAATTATACGCCGGCCTGTCTCCTGATGTCAACCTTGACAACAACGGTTGCTACGTGATGCCCTGGGGCCGTATTCATACTACTGTCGCACCGCATCTGTTGAACGCGATGAGGCTGAAGGAGATTGGTGGGACTGGTAGAGCAAAGGCGTTCTATGACTTTTGCGAGGACAAAACCAAAGATTATTATTAACCGTGAGAGAAGTGGTTTGCGTCTCTGCTATTCTTGCCCTAAAACTCCACTTTCTGTATCGGTATTGCACCTCTTGCCTGATGTATTTTTGTCTCCTAACTCAACACCCTGGTCAATGAAGGAAGGACTCTCGCTCTTGTATTCTAAGCAACTCCAGAAAGGTCTCCGCGATTCAATTGGAAGAAATACTACAAGAAATGCTTCATCTATTCTCAAAGGTATCCCTTATTCTACGATGATGTAGACTCATAGGCGCTCTCACAGATCTGCAGGATTTGCTTCCATCGTGACAGGATCAAGTCAAGCTTCTCCCTCATAGAATCGTCCGCCACTGTCTCTAATACGTCTTTGGTAGCGCGTACGGCGAAGGTACTCTCTTCCAAGTACCCTTCTATCCAGCCACGATGGATCTCTCCTACTCTTTTGTCGTCGGACGCCCGCTCTAATCCATCATTATCATTGGTAACCTCCCGCCAGTCCTTCAGACTCATATATTTGATGTTGGCGACAGCCACCAGACGTTCATCTAAGCCACTTGACAGAATTTCATAGTTGCTGGCATAAAGCATATTAGTTGACATGCCGATACAAACAACAGTGGGACAGCGATTAACAAGAGCAACATACCCAAGACAATCGTGCGCATCTAGTGCTCCCTTCTGTTCTACTGATAGATCGGGGATGATTAGGTCGTCGAGATAGATTGCGTCAGAGGGGTTGTTTTCGGGACAAAAACCGTCTATTATGCATTTTGTCAGTGGACCGGTGCATGTAAGAGATAAATGTATTGGAACTGACATTCGACCAGGAGAAAGTCGTTTGTATGCGAACCGTAGCTCATGTAAACTTCTTCGCCCTTTTCTGTTACGGCGGTTGTTAGTTGCGGCTGGATGGTGGATAGATGAGAGAGGGATAAGTACCATAGCGCCTCGTAGCCTGAAATGTATACTTCCACCCGTCGAATTTCACCTCACAGGCCTACACCAAATCAGCCATTTATCTCACCGTTCCACTAAAGAACAAACATCCCCGACCAGAGGGGAAGCTCACCGCATCATCTACATGGTTGAAGTAATCCGCATACGGGACCATCCCAATTGCATCATTCCAATCCTCCGGCTCCTCCTTCCCCGGGGAGATATAGTAGAAGCTCCGTGAATTGATAATCGACCAGTTATACGCAAAGGTCTTCCACTCCGTTTCCGGGAAGACTGATAAAGCAGAGTCCCATGCAGACTTTAGCCGTTTCTCCTGCTGCGCGAGAAGATTCTGGTAGCGCGTTTCGTAAGGCTTTGACGCTGGCTGGGGTGTTGAAGGGAGAGAATTCCAGCGGCCGGATATCGAGGGGGGCAGCAGTATGGGGCTTTTCTCGGACGTTTGCTGCCCCTGGTCTTCTTCGGAAGGCATCTCAGATGTAGAGGCTGATATTCGCAGGCGCTTCGGCCAGAATATGGGCATGCTATTCTCGAACTCTTCCCAATTTGGCCATACGCTGCGCCACGTGTCGAGCTCGGCTAAGAGCTCCGGATCCCCGTGTGTAAGAAACGCAGCGAGGATCCCATGAATCGATGCTCCCTCCGGGAATTGATTGACGAATTCCGCTGGGATTGAGTCAATCGTGAGCATTAAGTTCACGGGGATGGAGAGCATGATTTCATTCTCCTGTCTTCCAAGTTAGCCACAGTCATTCAAGTGTGGTAGATTCAACAGAATACAATGAGCTAGAAAAAATGATAAGACATACTCACTTTGATATCCCTCGTCGCAATCATCCCCAATCGCCGGCCCGGAAATCGGGCTGGGGCTACACCCTTGATTTTGATACCATGAGCTACCGCCCATTTTGTGAAATTCTCGTGCTCTATTCCGGGTGGCCCTATACTGGACATTGCTCCACTATATATGTATATGCACAGAATGAGAGTTGAGAGAGCAAAAGAGGCCCTCGATGTCTCCAGCCAAAGGACGTTGTGAGCTTTTTGCCTAATGCGGTTAGCTCAAAATTCTCCGGCGGTTTATGTAAGAACGAAGTTGCTAACTGCTGCCTGAGGCAGCAAGAAGTTTCCGCTCGTGGCCCGTCGCGATCCAGACCGAGGAGCAAGCAACTCAGTACTACAACAATCGCAGAATATCCCTTGCCCACAAAGATGGCAGATCCCACTGGGCCCACGGACCCCGTGAAACCAACCTCCGACGCACCCCCACCACCCGACTCAAACATAAACCACGCCGCCTCCCTCTCCTACTGGAATGGCGTCCCCGCAACCTCTAACGCCATGCTCGCCATGCTGGGCAACTACCCATGGTACACACGAATCGACCTGCGCGGTTCCAAGACCTTCTTGAACAAGGTCCGCCGAACGATCCCTGGCGTCTCAATGGAAGGGAAGCTCCAGAATGCTGTCGACTGCGGCGCGGGGGTCGGGCGAGTTACGGAGGGGTTCCTGAGCCACGTGTGCGAAGTCGTTGATGCCGTGGAGCCCGTTGAGAAGTTTACAGCTGTGTTGGCTGCGAGTCCGCTGAAGACTTCGGGGGTCGTAGGAGAGATTTATGTGATGGGGATTGAGGACTGGGTTCCGGAGAAGGAATATGATCTCATATGGACGCAGTTCTGTGTTGGGCATGTCACGGATGCGCAACTGGGGGTATATCTGCGGCGTTGTCGCGAGGCGCTGAAGGAGACGGGGATGGTTGTCTTCAAGGAGAATATATCAACGGATCCGAATGGGAGTGATATGTATGATGAGGAGGATAGTAGTGTGACGAGGACGGATGAGAAGTTTAGAGCGCTGTTCAAGGAGGCAGGGCTGAGTGTCATTGCGTCCGAGTTACAGTTGGGGTTCCCGAAGAACTTCAAATTGCTTCCCGTGAGATTCTATGCTTTGCGGCCTAAAAGCTGAAGAACACAAAAACCAAGAAAAAAAGTAAACAAAAGATACTAGGATGCCTCCATCGCCACGAGCCTCTAAACGCCGAAAACAAGCCGGGTTCGCAAATAATGGGGACAGCAAGCCGCTGGAAACGCAAGACGAGAGCCTCTTTCAACAGTTGCGTTGCCGAATAGGACGAGAATCATGGCGTGTCCTTTTTCAGCAAGTTGCTTCGCAGAATATCCTGAAAGATATAAACAGATTGTAGGGTACATTCAAAGGTTGACTAGGAAACGACGTGGGTATCTATCGCTGTTCATCAATAACTCATAAAGCGACGGCCCCTAGCAAACTCGCTAGAGTGGCGATAACGATCCATCCTCAGGGTGTAGCACCTATATTTCTCTCAAGGCGCACGGTGCTGAGCTGGTTTAATGTAAAGTGTTGTAATTGAGGTGACTGCTTTTGTGCATGATACCTAGGCTGTTGACATGGACGTCGTGGATGGTTTTTCTCGAATTTGCGGAAAGAATCGCGGGAAATGAAGAGACTCTAAGCGAGTCCTGGCAGTCGGAGCATTTATATCGTCGACGTACGGCTCGCCTCCTTGCGGCCCGTTGGCCCTCCAGGCCTCCTTTTCGCGACGTAGATCGCTCTGCACCCAAGGAATTGTTATTAGGGTCCAGAGCCCGGCCCACACGAAGGGGACACACCACCCTATCTGCAGCGGTGTTAGTGTGAACTTGAATAAGGCAACGACGCCAAAGCTTACCGTAAATGCAGCATCCTGCGGAGTCGTAAAGATCATTGCAGTAATGGCAGCAGCCCATATTATCGAACCTCCTGCCCAAAAGTAATTCATCTGCACAAGCATCCGTCGGAAATAAGGGCTAGACAGATAGCGTGTTCGGAGGGCGTAGCGGTACATTTGACCTCCGGCACCGTCGACTGCAACCACATCTTCAATGAGGACATATAATGCTGTCGGCATAACTGCGCCTTTAGGCGTCGATGAAATCCGGAATGGTGCTCGAAATCCGCACGCACGAAGGATGTCCAGGGTCAGGTAGACGGCTCCGAAGTAGAACATCACCGTCGGCAGGACCATAGCAACTAGTCTCACTTTACCTCTGGTTAGTACACATTTGAGCAGGTTTAGAGATGGTTATTCTTACCATAAGGTTCCTCAGGTACTGTTCCTCTGCAAATAAAGTTAGTTTCTTTCAGGGTTAGGGCGGGCTGCTCCACTTACGTGATGAGCTCGACCGCCAATATCAACCACACAATGGTGAAATTGATTTGAAAGAAGTCTAGCTAAGCTGACGTTAGCATCCAGGTTGTCCCTCACACTGGTCTTTGTGCGCCTACCCATGACTTTCGAGCGTTCAACGGCCGAGTTGTAGAATCGGAGCGGAAGAGGTTGTAAAGTCGATAGAAGTACTCGAACACAGAGATACCTCCAAGTGCAAGAGTGACGATGGTAAAGACTAATGACAAGAAGTTCATGTTAGCCACTATCCCGACGGCAATTGGATCCTCGATGCCAGCGCACATACCCAAGTTATGCGACAAATTCGTGCCATACCAAAGCCCAAAATATAAACCTAGAGGTTGAGCAGTGCAGTCAAGCACAAATAAAATCCAGAAAAACGCAATGGACTTCTTTCGGTCTCGCAACGAGTATGGGAGGGGCGGAGGTTCCGATGTGTTCGTCGTTGTGGGAGCTGGGACAGCGGGCTCTGGGGCAGCGGTAGCTGTGGCGGCGCGCGCTTCTTCATCCATCTATGAAGGCGATAACGGAACGGTTTGGGGTCAGTTGTAGGTTGTTGTTATTCGGACTGTTCAGACATTCGGCAATCTGGGGAAAAGTGGGAGAACAAGGTTGGCGAGAAAGCGGAACAGGAGACTTTTTGTGATTTTGGCGCGAGAATAAATCTCAAGAAAAGAAAATATGCTTCTTTGGAACGGAAATAGACGGAACAAAAACATCAAAGGGCCTCTCAACCTGCTGACGCTGTGTTTTTCTAACCATGCAAAATGCATAGCCTAGGCCTGGTCAGGAATTGTAAATTCTGACGTAACGTTCGCTGATGTCAGTGCCGAGAATCCGCCACAAAGATTCCCATTCTTCTTCCTCCTTCACTGGGCTTCGTCCTTGATCAGCTATGATCTTCAATCAAAATGTCAGCGACACGCATATCTTCTCGAATTACCCATGCCCACTGTCCATTGCTCTCCCACTCGGCCAAGCAGATGATGAGGATGTTGTGATTTCAGCCCAGGACGGCCAAGTTTTCCGCCAAGACTTTCCATCGGCGTCGGACGTTTTATGCCGCTGATGTCCGGAGACTCCGGTCGCGAGTCAAAGGAGATAACCATGGGATGTGGAATCCGACAACATTGGTTCAAGGTTGATAAAGGGCCGTGCTGGATTCAGCTGCCACGCGACCCGTGTCCGGCTTATCTCCGGTCAAACTGCACAAAGGGCTTTTCTCAAAGGTCGGCCGGATGCGCAATCGCCAAGCTTCAAGATCTGCGCTGCATAATTTGAACCCTTTAGACTAAATCGGAAGGAGTTTAGTTGCTCGCAGGGCATTCAACATTGCTGAGAACCACCTCTAGAATCCATTAGGCAGAATTATACAATGAGTACGCATTGTTTTGACAGCTGTCATATTATAGCATGGTAAGCAGCATCCACTCTTTAGTAAAGAGGTTCCTGATTCGTCATGATCTCATCTCAACTTTCAAGCTTAAAAGTAGTAGGTCTGGAGATCCTGAACGTCAGCATTCTATCCTAGACTATGGGGAATCTAGACCATACTCCAAGACCCTGCCTTTCGGATACATGGAACTATAGTACTATACAAAGGTCGGGATCGATTGCAGGCGAGAAAATGGCTCAGAACTTCTCGATATAGAGCCCTGGAGCCCATAATCACATACTGTTAACCTTGTAGGAAGAGTGGGATAAAATTCTTCCTAAGACCAGCATAGCCCCCCATCTAGCTTCATCGTCTAGCCATAATAATACCACTTGCAGTAAGCAAAGAAAACCACACAGAGCGACAGAGCGATAGAGGGATGAATGCAAAATGGGCCTTCGTAGATCGACTTTTATGCCTGAGGCAGAAGAGCGAGTCATCACGTGGTACTCGTCACCACCGCCCGTTCAACCTTTTTTCGCCCATGACGCCGGTTCGAATCGGAGGCGTGTCGCTCTTTGACATCGAACAACGCCTTTTTTTTATTCACTTTTTATTGTGCCTCTAACATGACTTAACCGGACAGCAAATTATCTCTTCCTCTTTCAGTAAAAGTATGGATACACCATGGCCCCGAGCCTCCGCGATCTGATAGATTTTCTCCTCGCAGAGATTGCGCTTTGCGGCAGTCAAGGTCAGTGAAGCTCTTTTCTTTTGCGACGGCTCACGATGATCCACCCCTGCATCCGCCTCCGTCCAATAGCGCTCGTGCCTGATACATCCATTGGAGCTCTTATTGACATCCAAGTGCTGCCGAATCCGGCTAACACGGACTCTAGGCGCCTCTCCTGCAAATGTGTTGTCCTTCATTGATGCCTTCTATGCAAGATCTGCACGGGACGAGTCTAGTCGCAGCCATGCTGTTGACAGACGGTTTCAAGAAAAAGTATGGCAGTGGCTGATGAGGCATCCTGAAGTTTCCGTGGGAAAGAACCGTGAAGGGAACCATCTGACCCTTGAGGAAACCGAGAACCGCCACATGAATGCCACGCTCGCAGCAGATACTGCCCAGGAATCTCAAACGCTCGAAACCGGCGATGGTCCCCTTCGTGTGTTTGTATCTGAAGAGCGAACTTGGCTCGCAATCACTGGGCATGGACGCGACGACACCAAGGTCCTTCCTATGGAATTTGCCCTTCTTTCCATAATCGCTTCACGAGGGCCGAGCGGGATCACTCAGCCGGAGTTGATCAAGCTCAGTGGACAGGACAAACGATCTGTCCCCAAGCGTACTGATGTCCTGCACAAAAAAGGGTATATCGCGAAGAGAGCTATCCAAATCAAAGCTGCTCGTACCAGCTTGTGTACCTTACGCAGGTTTCTAGGCTCAGAGTATCTTGCCGTCGGGAACCCCGCCAATGAAGCCGGAACAGATGGAGTCAAGATGATCGATTTCGGGGCATTTACCGACAAACTATTTGGGATTTTGCGAGAGCATAAGATCATCTCTCGCACCGACCTCAAGGAATCGCTAGGGTTCTCTGATCATTGGCGATGGAAAGTGCTGTCCCGTGCTCTGCGGAAGTTTGAGCGTATTGGTGTCGTCAAACGTGTCCGGGCTCTTTCACAATATGCTAATACCATGAGAAAATACCACCCTTGTGTCATGCTTGTCCGAGACCCGACCGAAAAAGACATTGCAATGTTTCACGATTTCAGCATCCATATGTACTCAGACATTGAACAAAGTGGGGATGTGGAGTTTGACGACGACGCAGAGGCCGACGACTCTACTAGAGAACCTTCCTCGAGCCGGAACTTCGGGGAAGTTAAAGCCGAGCAGGATGTTGAAATGTCTGGTCGCGCCGTTCCCAGTTGGAATCCTGATCGATGTATCCATAATCAACTCTTCGACGCGATCGATCGCACAGGAACAGCTGGATGCACGAACTCTGTAAGTACACCTCACCGTCAACGTGAGTTGCGGGCTGACGCAAAGAGAAGGACGTTATAAGAGCGTGCCTTGGAGTGTTCTACCGACGACCTTTGGAGAATACGATAGCTCGTCTCGTGGAATGCTGGCAGATATCACAACCGCTGCATCTCCGTCATCTAGCCATTGTACGCGATACGACTATTAACCGCACCATTACGCATTATATCCACTACTCCGCTAGGAACTTTAGTAAGCTCGTGGATGCCGGGGAATCATCGTGGGAGGCTGTCGAATTTGTTGCGCGGAACACCAAAACAAGCACCATCGCTGTGCCACCTATTGATGCGAAACCGAAACTCGATGCCTACGGATTACCCTTAGATTTGCCTAAAAACGACTTGCTGAACAACGGGGATTGTTCCTTGATGGATTGCGTCTTAGTGGCCAGGCCTCAAAATTATCTTATGTCAAGTAGTGATCCGAGAGCAGTGGAGTTAGAGGATGGCACATATTGTAAGTGCAAGAGCTCGGTTTTTCTGACGATATACAGGCTAACTCTGTTTTCTCCTTACAGCTATCCATTATGGAGTCAGGGGCTCCCACACTCAACAGCTTCGAACCCCAATCGACAGACGAGCGACTCCAGATACACCCGCGTGGGTAAAAGCTGAGGGCGCCAAACTGGGAGTAACGGATACACCGACGCATAGGTCTACAAAGAGACCAAAACCGGATGATTTGGATTTGACTGGGTTGTCCGAAATAGAGAAACTCAAGGCCATGGGTCTGGACGAAACTTGGACAGAATACAGCGTTCACTTACTCGACCGCCCTGGTCCTGGAGTCTACGTCACTGTAAAAGGGCGACGGAGAGCAGCTGGTCGACGACAAGGGCGGCCGCGTATCAGTCGAGTTGCAGTATTCAAGTCCTCGAAATTGCAGGCAATTCCCTGGTTTACGGAAGGGGCCGCCCACCCAGAGGGCAACAGTCTCGACGCGCAGTCTCCTCAAGCGCGTGAGGTTAGCGAAGGTCTTTCAACAATCGATCCCCACCCTCCCAGCCAGCTCGATGGCGCGCAATCAACTGGTGTTACAAAGCGGAAAAATCCTGAATCCGTGTCACTTTACACACCAAGGATGGCGTCAAAGCTGCGGCGAATTGATAACGTACAAGAAGACTCACAACAGGGGCCAAGCCATGATGACGAGGTCATGGACGATGATACGCAAGCAACGCACGCGATGGAATCAGAAACACCTTCTCGCAACAAGGCTAAGAGGAAGAGAGACCCATCACCCGAGGCTGGGCAGAAGCGGGTCTCCCGCGCGCAGAAAGGAGCTGCGAAGGCTTCAGAATTGGTGAATAAGGGGGTAAACCAAGATATCAAGCCAAGAACTGATGAAGGCAGCACGCCATTGGCAAAGTCTATCGACCCAGTGGCGAATGAAGATTCGGGGATGTCAATGGACGCCATAGAAGGTGCGGAAATACCAGGGCCACCGACACCGTGGAATATTCCTTCGAACTCTGCCAGACCTCTTGAAGAGCCCCCGGCCACGAGTCTTCCAGCTCCCACGCCAACAGGCAAAGGTGTTTCTCACAAGGTAGGCCTTAGCGCCAACGCTGGGCAGACACCGGTCAATGGTAGCCGGACGATGGAGCCCTCGACTCCTGCTACACCCCGTAATACGACCACGGTGTCTAACATGTCGCCGACTACAGAAGACTCATCTGCTAGAGGCAGAAAATTGAGGCTTCTAGAGAGAGGAGGGTCCGTTTCATTTTTACGCAGGAAGATCGTGATGGACATCGTAGAAAAATCAGGAGGTGCTTTCCCCATGGGATCCGAGATCTGGTACCCTTTCATGACGGCTTGGTTGAAAACAAAGTACAAAGAAAGACCTGATATGCGCACGCTCAGATCAGCAGTCAAGCAATTGGTAGATGCCGGGAGATTGCGGCAGCAGACATTCTGTGGCAGAGACAGCAAAGGGGTCATGGTTACTAAGAACATCATCTGCAAGCCAGATTTACCGCCGGATGGTCCAATTATCAAGGACTTACAGGCAAATATTCTGGCATCGGAGGCCCGGTACTACTTCCCACCCGGCGTTGAAATTGACCCCAGCCTTACGAGGCAGGCAATGACTCCCAAAGGGTCTAAACAACCCACGAATGTACCGGTCGAGCCTACCATCACCGTGCAGCTGCATCAAAAGCCGGCGTCAGTCGCAGCGCTGGAGAAAAGAAAGGGCCAGAATCTCCAGCGAAGGCTCCTACGAAGATTAGAAATGGAGAGCGTGCGGGAAACCGTACAGGAAACACGTCCCTCCGGCGTCATCCGACTCCTCTCAATCCAGCGTCCAGAGCCCACCTTGCCACCTATGCATAGTCTCATGTCCAGTTTCGGTGACGCGGAAGCCTGGGCTAGAGAGGAAGAATTCATGGGACGAAATCATCGTGCAACTAAGGCCAGTGCGCGCCACTTGAAGCACTTCCTCTCTATGATGGCCTCTCACACAATGTTGATGAATCCGAGGCAGTCATTTAACCCTAACAATGGTACCTTTTCTACCGATGCGGGTATGGCAGTTCTTACCGCCGCTAAGGCTCAACATCGCATAGTGCAGAGGCGAGAGCCGCATCTGCCCGAGTCGCTGGATGACCTGTTTACACAAACGAGGAAACGCGATATGCCTTTGGCTGACGACGTGGATTCGCGCTCGAGAAACTTTTTCCGAGACACGAACAGGATTCTTAGGTGGGAGCTTCAAAACGAAGAGCTCCTCCAGCAGAGAAGCGGTACACTACACTACATCAATCAAGGAATCCAAGATTCGTTTGAAAGTGCCCCACTTGAAGGTGGCATTCGGTTCGATGACGGTGAGACAGACATTGTTCCTCAGTCATCGGTTCAGACTCGAGAACAAGCACAGGTCTCTCTATTCATTCGCCATGCGCATCCGCCTTTCGAAGCACAACCTACCTATGAATCCGTCATTGATTTTGGCAACAGTACGGCATACTCGAGAGTTCACCCGCCCTCCACAGGCACCGTTACTCCATCATCTTTCAGGCATTCGCTGCCGCAACATCGTCGCATAGAGAAACTCAACGAAGACCTGAGTGCTGCAACTGACCCTGTCATGTCCTCGCAGAACCGACAGCATGGCCGTCGTAATCGCCTCAATGCGCAGCTGCCACGTTCGGCACACCAGAGGATTACTATGACAATTGTAGTTGTGCGCGCACTGGCAGGAGGCGCCGACGGCAGGATGGTCGACTGGCCGTTGGTATCACATTGTTTCCCAGATCAAGATCCGAAAACCGTACAGGATAAAGGCAAGGGTATCCTCAGTAGGAACCGCCTGCAGATAGCCAAGATGCAAAGCGACTTTCAAGAGCGATTCATCGATGCGTATGCCCACGATGAACTCCCTTCAATCAACTATGATGACTTATACGCATATGACTGGAATGCCGTCATCGACTGGGCCAGCACACAGCTGGATATTCCCAAGTCAGAGAAGGTCCCTGACCTTCCCGCGACAAGGGAGCAATTTGATGAAATATTTGAGCTCCGCGAGGAGCCGCTGGGATCTCTGGACGAATTTTATCAACATTCGGGAGTCACTGCTCTTCGCAAGAGAGCATTGATATCAAGCGTGGCCTTCGCCACTCCGTTGTCATCCCTGCATTCACGTCGACCCAACACTCAGCTTTCCCGCTTCGATACAGTCAAGACCTGGATCCGAGCAAATACCATCACCCCTGCAGAGGTATACCGCCCCGCAGACGCCAAAAAGGCGCTGTCATCCATCGACGGCGGTATCTTGAATGCTGCTCTGCAATCCTTAGTCGTAGACCGCGTCATTTATCAAAACGCCAAAGGCCGATCCGTCCCCGGCCGCAATTACGACATGACAGACCACTTCCTGCAAACGCTTAGCAAACGCCGGCCCATCGAACTGGCCGAACTCCGCCGCGCCGTCAAATTCAAAATCGAGACGCTCGACCCGGCGCTCTCAAACGAAGGTGTTTACAGTGTCGCCTATGGCGCCGAAGACGGCGACATCCTCGCCCTCATCAACCTCCTCTTCGAGGGCCGGATAACTTTCCGGCCACGAGACCCGCCCCGCGAGAAGTTCGGCCTCACAGAGGGCGGCTACCTAACCCGGATGATGAACAAGGATAAACTCCGCTTCCCTGTAGACGTCTTCCCGGTCAAAGATCGGTATATTCGCGGAAACCCTATCTCCGAGAAAACGTCTACCCTCCCACCACCATGTCCACCTCTCGTGGCAATCAGCGAAACGCTCTCCATTCCTGAGAAAATCCCACTGTGGTTTGATATCCACGGTGGGTTCATTCAGGTCGTCTGGGACCAGGCCGTTAGCGCGGTACTTGGCTGTGTCGCTGCAAGGCCGGGAGTCACGGCATCGAATGTTGCCAGCATGGTCAAGCCGACTTTGGGTGCTTGGGAAATTGAGTTGCTGCTGGAGTGGCTTGTTGAGCTTGGGGTTATGTGGAAGACAGGCAATGATGGGACCGATGCGAACGAGTCTTGTTGGGCTGTCAGGGAGTGGTGGTGGATGGTTATGTGTTAGTATTTCCTTCGCACTGTACTCTTATGTTTGTAAATACATATGTAGTTTACGATAGGCAGGGTTCTACTAGGTAGTTGATTTCAAATAAGGAATTGCGCTTTCAGTGCGTACATCTTGCTGCTCTTATTTGCTGGCTCCGTCCTGGTCCCGCTCCCACAGGAGAAAAGCGATCGACTTCTCGATTCTACTTCGCTGTTAACCTTGAGTATGTTTATGTGCAAAGCTAGTCAACTAAATGTTGATGTGGTGCGGTGCGCTTGGATACCAAGCCCAAAGAAAATCAGATGAATTATATATACAATGTAAAGCTATCAAGACAAATCCCAACAATATGTCATGCCCCCTATATGTATGGTATATGATATCCATGCATGTTTCTCCTTGCCACCGGCAGCACCAACAAAACTTATCCAACCAATGCGAGCCACCCCATTTTGAAGAAGCCACGCAACACGCCAATCCACTCCAGACAAGACCAGACCACAGATGCAAACAAGTAACATCAAAACAGTAAGTGATAACGGAGGACCAAGTGCGGTTATACCTTGGTGGGATAACTGCCGGTAAGCAGCCAAAAAAAATAATAACGGTATTTATGGACTGGAACAGCAGGGATTCAAGGCAACGCTCAATAGGGCGAGATGTGAAAGGAAAAAGTAGAAGTAAATAGGGCAAAGAAGGGGCACGCGAGAAGATTCAGGGGTATCGGATCGTGATCCGAAAATAGAGAGCCTGACGCCTATATACCGCTGCGGTTGCGCTAGGTATATCTATCCATAGATGAACGAAATTCGAGAATATTGAATGCAGGGAAGAAATTGGGGTGATTTAGTGAGATGAGAGTATTACTTCCGATTAGGAAGCAATTTACGGCCCAGGTTTCGAATTGTCGACTTGGAACTATTGTTTGGAACTAAGAGTCAGCGTTCTGTTGAAATCAAATGCCAGAAGCAAAAATTGCTTACCTATCCTCCGAGATGTCTAGTTTGCGGGCTGTTTCCGAGCGTGTGATCGCAGTTCCCGATGTCACCGGCCGCGAAGGTGGATTGACAATTCGGCGAGATTGCTAGCGACTAGTTAGCTTTCGCTCATACCAGAAAATTTGTGCAAAACTTACCTCCCAGCGAGCATCGACATCAACTTCGCTCGCAGAGCGCGAATCGAACAACCCACTCTGGTCGTGACCACTATACATACTAGATCCGAGAGAATTCGACCGAGCAAGTGGCGACGACCGATGCGACTGTGGCTCCGAGTTATAACCACTGCTTGAGTCGGCACTGACCAAGCTAGGGCTTTGCGTAGCATTGTCGGCAGATGAGGATGGATCCTGATACTGCATGACTTGGGAAGAACTAGCCAGCTCGCGGTATCGTCGGAGTTGCTGTTTTGAGGGGCGGTGGTGGGAAAACTTGTTGCCAAGAATGGCAGGCGCATGTGAGATCAGGGCCTTAATGACGTCCTTCTTCAGCCGCAGGGCTAGGTCGAGGTTTGACCACGTCTTGTTTCGGTATTCCAAAATGGGTAACCGGAATACAAAATCGTGGAGATCTTCGATGTTGTGTTCGGCCCTACCCTTGTAGCTGACGCAGAGAACCACGTCGTGTACTCGAACGTGGGCAAGGGTCATGTAGTTTGACGCACGAGCCATCATCTGCGCGAAATCGTCCACACGATTCTTGGATTTTCCGTTCTTATTGCCGATAATGGCCAAGCCGAATTTCTTGCCCTTGTCATCGTTGACGCTAGTGGTCGAAAGTGAAGTAGCTTGCCGTGATAGGACTCGGAGACTATCGGTGGACTTCTTCTTGGTGACCGCCAGAGAGGGTCTGGTTTGCGAACGGTTATCCTTGTGAATCGGCGTCATTGCAAGGCCTTTGAGGTGCGAGGGGCGACGTTCAGCCTGTGAGTTCGCAGCCAGCGATAGGGTAGGTTGTAGTCGTAGCTCAAGAGCACTAGGTCCCTTCAATGAATGTTCGCTGTCGCTGGTCTCTCGGAGGCTGGTGTTCGACACCGCAGGAGATTCTTCGTCGTCAGAGTCCATCTGTTCAAGTGGCTGCATGTTCTTGATCATGAAAGGCGAGAATCCGCCGCTCTCGAAAGCGTTTGACCCGACATTCGGGAACATGTACTCGAATACTTTCTGCCCAAGCTCATGTTCCAGTTGTATCTTCAATGGGAACAAGGACACCTCAAAATCATCCACGACAGGGATACCGGCAACAGCTTCGAGCATATGCCATTTGACCTTTATCATGCAGTCATCGGGCCCGTCCAGACGCCGGGTCTGGTCAAGGTACGGCACGATGATCTGTGGATAGACTGCATCGGGTAAAAGATTCAGACCGTAGAGTCGCTCAACAGCGACTTGGTTGTGGTTCGAGCCATCGCTATTGTCAGTGCGGTCATATTCAGCATTGCGCAGCTGGAATTCGACCAAAGGCTCGGTTTCGTCTTTCATCAAGTGCCAAACGATTTCATTTGCCGAAATATTCCAGCGCAGGATACCAGTAGCCCCTGTAGCAGTAGGCTCAACCTTCCGTTGCGAGGTTGTAATTGCCTTCATCAAAAAGAACAATTCATCCTCGCACCGGGAAATATCCTTCTCGAGAATCAAGCGGTCCTCCCAACCGCGCTTATCCAAATACTTGGCATGAATCTGGAAATGCTCCTTGATCTCCTCTAGTTGCCGAATACGCGACTGTAGCTTGTACACCATTTCCGGAGCGCCTCTCAAGTCACTGAAGTCTGAAGTAAGCATGATCCTCTCCAGCCTTTCGTTTCGAACCTTCTCAAGAGGTTCGCTGTAAAGCAAAAGGTCGAGAACGATGATATACAGCGTATAATACTCGGCAGAGTCGCAAATAGCGCGGAACTGAGGGAAGTCAACGCTGATGCTGTCCATCCTGGTTTCTTGGCCATCGGGATGTCCTTGCTGATCTGGCTGGCCTTTGGCAACCTCGTCGTTATATTTCAAGCGCAGATTGTTGTACTTGTCATATCGCAAGCTGGCCGAGGTTTTCTGTATAATCCTTGAGAAGCCGAACGGGTTGAGCTCGAAATCGAACATAGCCTCAAGAGTCAACCACGGCGGCCATGCAGAACCTGGTGCATTACCGTACTTGTTCCCAGCGTAGAATTGCAAATGTGACATGAGATTTTTCTGCGTCGCAACGAAGAATTGAGCGCCATCCATGTTGAGGGTAAAACGGCGCTGCACAAGGCCGCTGATATCATCCGAGACGCGCTCCTTGTCCATAATAGACACCACCTTGAGTTGCATGCCCTTAGCAGCAACAAGGATGACCGACCTAGGATTCTTCTCGCTCTGAAGCTGAATCTGAGGCGCAATAAGTCGCAGGTGATAACTATTCTGCGCGGTGAATTCAGGCGATATTTCATCACTGGAATCAGACCTAAGTGTCGGAGGATCCTTATGCTCGGGGGGGTCTTCTTGCTCTGCGCTGACAAAGCGTTTGGCATCGTGGAGCAACTGCTCGATCCGATCTTCCACGCTATCGTCATCGTCGAGAGCATCTGACGGGCGCCTGGTGGTTCCCTTGAAAAGTTTCGAGTAGCTTCCTTGGTTCTTGCCTTGTTCTTCGACGATATCCAAGATGAACTTGACGGCTCGCCGGGACATGTAGTACACGAACCCACGCCGTTGACTAACCTGGTGGATATACCGTAGTATGATATTCCTCAGGGAGTTGTTCCATTTCAACTGGACACTATGGATCATGAAGCGGTTGTTGAAATCACTCGTCAAGTCGTCTTCTGGAGACGCGTAAAACCCGTCGATATCAGTTTCTTTGCCATCACTTGCGGAATCGGAATCAGCCTCTGCCCGACTAGCCGCATCACTCTGGTAATTGTCGTTACTCTTGCTACGCATCATTTGTCTCTCTAGACGCTGGAGACCGGATGAGAGGAAGGCACGTCTTCGAGCGAGCGACGCCGCTTGTCGGAGGTACTCGTTGTGTTGGACTCTTAACTGGACATCGTGGTCAACATCCTTTGCCATCTGCAGCTCCTGCTCGCCAATCGCGCGAGTGCATTCCTGCATCTTGGCCTCAACAGTAGCGAGCCGGTCTCTGATGAGCTCAATCTGTACCCGACGTGGCTCGTTCTTTTCCGACATTACACAGTCATGAGTATCTTCGTTACCGAAGGTGCTATACCCCGTTTGACTGGGATCAATTTGTCCATGATCCGTCTGTCGGAAGTATGTGAACCGAGGCGTGAATGCCAAAGGCAGGATCTTCGTCCGGGGATTTGACTCTTGTGGCAGTATCCAGTCCAGTTCGACAAAGTCATCCATATCAACCCAATCAAGGTTCTGATCAGGAATAGTGAACCGGGAAAGATCCACAGGAGGGACAGGTTGTTGGAAGGAAGACAGTATGTCATCCCTCTTCCTCTCGATATCATCCATATTGGTTCCCTCAATGCTCGCCGAGACAGCCCTGAAGTCTGCAGCTTGCAGATCCAGCTCTGCCTTGTAGATACGGATAGCACTAGCCTGAGGCTGTCGCAGTCTACCTTTAGAAGGTGTCTTTATCTGCTCTCGTCGCTGGTGGATATCCAGCTTCAGACTGTCCAGTCTAACCTTCAACCCTGTAGCGGTGACGACATCTTCAGAATAATCTTCAGGATCCTTGTGCTTGTAGATGTGTGCCACAAAGAGCGGGGCTAGAAGCAACTTGTACTTGATAGTAGCCAAGTGCCGGTTGAATTTCTTGTTTGTCTTTGTAATTCCCGGCCACAGTCGCCCCTGCCGAACAGGCAATGACATTACGCCGGAGAAAAGCGACCACCAGCTGAAGAAATGGGTGAAAAACCGCGGCGTAAGATGGACCGTGTTGTAGCTTGTCGTTGGCTGTTCGGAATCGGAGCTCCAATTTCGACTCACTGGAGCAATAATCGCGACTGAAAGGTGGATGTGATTGCTTCGGAAGCCGTGGTAAGCATCGTAGTCTTTTCGTGCATCCGAATCAACATAGATCGGATTCTGCAGAACCACATCATAATGATTCCTAAACTCCGTCGACCGCTCGGTGTCGCTGACATTGCGCTCAAAGACCAATCCCGCGCCCCACTTGACATCACCAGACAGTTTCATGATAACTTTCTTGAAATGAGCCGCATTCTTGACATCGCTTGAGGTTGAACAAGTCTCAAGCTCTTCGGCTGTGGCTTCAGCCAGGTATCTGGCTTCGTGGCTGTAGTCTGGTATCGCGAGGACATACTCTCCACTCGTCACGCTCATGAACTCCATTGGATCGTCGCTTGTATGGATGTTCCACTGGACATCCTTGCGCCAGCACATGACAAACCCGCATCCAAAGCCGGTAACCACGTATGGGTCTCGAGAGCCTTTCAGGCGTAAGTGAACATCTCCATCTTCATTCCATTTGACGCGGATCCGAGAATGGAAGCTGAGTCTGATTTTGTCCCAGAAGCCAACTCTTTCTGAGGGGTCGATTTCCATTTTTGTGAAGCCTTCAATAATCTTCATCATGTCTTGGATGACAGGCTGGTAAGACATGCCCCAGGATATGCTTGTGGGAAGGTTTGTGTTTATCTCGATAACAGGATCCGAATAAGTCTTCACAGGACTGACAGATCGCCACACATTGAGCGAGAAAGAAGGACTTGTCGTTCCATCAGGAAGCTCACTAGCAGGAACAAGTTCCACCTGAACCTGTCTCGAAGACTTGTAGTTGCGGTACTCTTCGGCAATCACAAAATTTGTTCGAAGAGACCAACTTGGCAGTCTAGGTGACTGTCCGGGACGTAGCGCTGGGATGTGCAGAAGATCCAAGGGGTAATCTCTCAGGTTAACACGGGCCTCGCCCATATCCAACTGAATGCTCATAGGAATGAGCAGCGCATATTTTGTGGACATGGGTATTCCCTTGCCAATCTTGTGTAAGAAAAGAGGATAGTTCTCACGGGGAAACGTCGGTTTGTCAATAGTCAAATTGACATCACTTATCAAAGCTGCCATAAGAGCAGGTCGGTTAGGAATAGAGAGAACTGTTTCCGTTTCCTGCACATCCTCGGGGGGCTCATCAGCCCCTGAGAAGAGGTTCCGAACCTCTTTGATTGACGACCCCTGAAACTGCAAGGCAGCGTCAATCTTCTCCTTCCAGCTCCGAGCATTATGGTGCTGCAGTCGATACCAGGCGCTTTCGGCGGAGACCTTAGCGTCACTAGAGAACGAAGATACACCCTCTGTATCGTAGCGGAATTTTCTCCCACGTCCACGCTTATCATCGCGTTCGTTGTTCCGTGGTTTCGCATCGGCACTCTTGCTTCGTCTTGTATCTTGACTAACACGCTCGCTTCGCAGCGTTCGATGACTGGACCTAGTCCGCAGTCTAGAAGAACCTCGGCGCTGATCGGTTTCTTTGAGCTTTTGCAGCTTGAGCTGGAAAGCATCCTCTCTTGCCTGGCGCTGGCGTTGTTCGATGAGGCCAGTCCGGTATATGCAGCCGAGCTTCCACTCGAAGGCGTCGTCTTCCAACTCGAATAGGAGCGCTTTGCTCCGGAAGGAGATTTTCGGAACTTTCTTTGGCTCTTCCGGTTCCCTCACTGAAGTAAACTCCGAGGAGTGGTTCTTCAGACGTTGGTGCAGCTGCTTGAGTGACTTGGAGGTGTTGATCACGTTGTCGAAGATACGGTGCATAATCATATGATGAGGGACCCCTATCCGGATAAAATCTGTCCAGATATCTATCGACTTGTCTTCCACCAGGTTAGGGCCTTGCTTCAGTTTCATCGTTCGCAGGTCAAGCCGGAAGTTATTCATGCTGACTATTCTTGCCCAAACGCCTCTCAGCTTGGGTGCCTCAGCGTGTAACCGGACCAAGCGGGCTCGAGCAAACGGAGCGGCATGGCGATGGTAGCCGGCACTGACACCATAAATCTGCAACAGCATTGGTGGGTCTGCGGGCATAAACGTCTTAAGCTGAACTACTGTAGCTTTCACATCTACTGTAATGAGCTCGCTTCTCTGAGTGACAGGGCGTGGAGGCGGAGGGTAGAAATCCTTGAGGTTTCTCTTGGCCTCCGGGGCTTGCGAAGATTGTAAAAATGCCTTTTGCAGCACGCCGAAGGCAACGATGAGACAATAGTATCGGTACAACGAGTATTGAAGGTACACACCCTTGATGACGGAGTTGATGTGGAAGATCGGGCCAAGACGATCGCTCGCTGTGCTGAGGGCTACCTCGAATCGAGGTAGTGAGAAGAATGGCTCAGACTCCAGATAATCTTCGGATTCAATAACGAACCCCTCAAAGCCACGAGCATGGAAAGCCAGCCGTCTCCCATCTGCTGCTCCGACCTTCGCGGTTTGCCTCGGAGGGGACGTTGGAGTGAACCGGAAGGGCGATTCGTCGCCGATCGTTGAATGGCTGGGGGTTCGTCGACGAGCCACACTGACGACGGTCGGTTCGGTCTTCTGGGCTCTGTAATCAGCGGTCCAGGATTGGAGCTGTAATGAAACTCCCCGAGACACCTTCGACACAGGTTGGTCAACTCCCGCGATTTCCAAGCTGAGCCCGGTAGCCTCGAACTGAAAACGCTGTAGCCAAGGTGGCAGCCGGCGGAGAACGCTAGGCTTCCGTTCTTCGACTGACATGGAGTACCTCCGCTTCGGTCGAATTTGAGCACGGAACTGCTCCACAACTTGCTGGATTCCGCGGTTGACCTCGCCGTTGACCATGTGTGCTGAGAATGTGTTCAGAGTGCCTGAAGCCATGACACATAGTTCGGGTGACGCACTAAGCAGGAATTTCAGTTCCATGTTCTCAGTCGTGAGTAGGTTATGTTTAATTCCAGACGGTGTCTGATAGTAAAATTTATGAGAGGCGACCCTGTATATAGATGATAGGGAGTAATGGGCCCCTCCTTCAGATGAGTGAGATGATTCGATGTCAAGGGATATAGATGATATTGAAGAGATGAGAAGGTTGTAGTCGTCCTCTTGGGAGGAAGTGTCGGATATGGGAAGGACAAATCGAACCACTGGCTCATGGACGGAGAGCTTGATATTCGTCTTCGGAAGCAAACGGGATATCAATTGGCCCCTGGCTCTCTTCTTCCCTCGCGAAGATGACTTGCTTTGAGCTAAATCCAGGAGGCGCGAAACGTGCTGCGGCTCCAAATCAAGGGCAGGAGATGTGACCACCAGGTTGGCGAAGAGAATGTTGGTGTTTCGCTCCTCCGCATTGTACCCGTCATAAGAGCTGATGGTTTTTGACGGCAAAGTTGTCTTTATAGTGGTAGTCGCCATGGGAATGTAGAGGATATTGTCTGTCTCGCCTGAACTGTCATCCAGGCTGACAGAGAGTGAGATGGCCGCGAGGAGGGCTTGGTGTGCGATGTCGTTTCGCTGAAAGTACATCCGATGCGCTGGGCTCGTCTGGTCCATCCGGTGGAGGTCAACTCCGATTTCATGAGAGACAACATTCAGATATACCGAACTCTGGCCAGGAGATGGAGCTTGGATAGCACGAGATAGTCTGAAAAAGCTCAATGCCACCTGGATCTCCTGGATTCCGCGGAGGAGTGAACCTGCAAACTCCTTTGAGGCATTGACAGTTTCGACGATAACCTCATCTCGGCTTCCTGGCTTGTCCAGCTCCTCTACAAAGTCCGCAAAGGTGACTCCTTCATCAGCTTCAGCGGAATCAAGGTCGGCGGCCGGTTTCCGAGAGTGTTTGATCCGTCGCATCAAAAGCGTAAGGTCATCGTAAGGAACATGCATCCTCCCGATCTTCAACGCTATTGACGCATCCCTTAAGCCGTCCAGACCCTTGTGGAGAATTCCGTGGATATTGATTGCGACATGATCCAAAAGCTCGATTGTTTCATTGCCGTCAACGACGAGAAGGACATTGCGCACGTTGAAAACCCATTCTGCGGGGCGCAGTTCGTCAGAATCTCCCTTCTTGCGTCGAAAGACCTTCCCTCTATCCACCATCTTCCGCCTCGTGTCCACCGCCAACGATATTGTGCCGACCTGAATCTGTCCAGCTTCGAGAAAGCTGATGGTGGTACTGACCGCGACAACATCCACCAACCTCAACCAATGGATTTTCCTGTGTAAACGCTTCACTCGCTCCTTGACGCGATTCAGCGCAATCCACGTCTTATCCTTCCGCGGCGTCGCCGCATCACTTTCCCCATCCTGCTGTTGGCCGGGCTCCTCCTCAGACTGGCTCTGTGCCTCATCGTTGTCGGATTTATTCACCGCGGCCCCCCTTTTCCTCGAAACTGACGGATCCAGCGTCACCTTCAAGTCTGTGAGTCGCAGACTCAACCATGTCGGTTGTGAAAAGGATGGGGGATGTAAAGAGAGTCCGAGTCCGCGGAGTTCGATCAGCACCCCCTCCCTAGGAACGTAGGCGATGCGGCGGAGCGAGAAGTACCCGATTCGCTGGATCGATATACCGGTTGCGATGCGGACGATGGCGAAGATGAGGAATGACGCGAGGTAGAGTAGGAGGAACCCGACGAGGACGGTTGTGGGATTGAATAGCGTCATCGTGGTGGCTCGCGACCAGCTGAACTGATCTGCTGTACAGGGCGGCGGGCAGGCTTCGAATGAGGCACCATCGAGAGAGAGCTGTTGAGAATCCTGCAATGCAGCTTGTACCCATTCGTTGCCAACGTCAGTTCAACAGCATCGCCGAGCTGAAGTAATCCTATGTCAGTCGCGGGACCTTCCAAAGGGACAAGTCTCAATTAGGAGAACGGAGCACCGGCGGCGGAAACGGAGGCGCGGGAGAATCGGGGAACTCGTAGGACAGTCATGCTCGAAGAATATTATTAAATAAAATAAAAGGTTCGATAAGATAGAAAAGGCGAAGAGATAACAAAGCGAACAAGACAGAGTCGGGGGTGGATGAGGACAAGAGAGCGGGAGGAATCCGAAAGGGTGAACCACAGCGCCGGAGATACTTTGGCTGAGTTCCAAGGTCAGCATAGACGAGGAGAACCATCGATTGCTATGACGCGGATGGACAAATCAGGTTTACGCTGGACAATGCTCCGTAATCATGCTCCGACCTGTCAGACAATCAATAGTTCGTCCACTGTTTTTTTTTTGCATGGATGCCAGATGGGCCGGAGTTAACTGCATGCGGAAAAAGTCGCCCACTCTGCGAGAGTCGATCGGCTGGCTCGGCAAACTGCATGCATGCGCGACATCTTGCCAGTTCTGGATTGATTCTGGTGCTTCGAATGCATATACTTTCTCTGATATATGTTGTAGGTTTAGATACATGGTCAGATAAATTTGGATAATCGGCTCAATCAGCCCCGTGGTGAGGACAAACAACCTTTGGGGTGCGACTATATATCCTAACACCACTAGTAGGAGTAGGTGGTTTCAATAGATTAGCCTGTCATGCAATGCATGTGCGAACAATGCAACATTCCAGAATGACAATCGCATTGATTCTGCAGCACATTTCGCTTAGTACTCATTTATGTAACCCATTTTCTCCTCTTGGTAGGCGATTACCAACCCTAGATCCTATTAACGGGGAACATCTCACTCTAACCCCGCAAACTGACCCCTGTCGCTTCCATATCCTCAATACACAAACCGTGCGATCGCCTCGCCGCGGTCATCGTGATCCCACCACGTACTGTCGACCAGCTCCTCAAACTCACTCGTTGGATCATCCGAGGTACCATCTTCATACCATCGGTTCCACTGCGGAAACAGTTCCAGCATCCTGCACAGGTTGCGCCTAAGCTGCTCTTTGTCGTTTCTCGCCTCATCCTCCTCATCATCGTCATTGTCTTCATCCATCTCCTCATCACTATCATCCTCGTCCTCATCCAGGATGACCTCCAGTCTGTGCCACTCAGTTCGCTGGTCTAATAGTTCATGGCGTGGTTAGTGCTCGGTAAATTTGGAAAATGGCTCTGGACGACGTACAAACTTCCGCCATCCCCGTGAACTTTAGATGAATCCATTCGAGCCATTTCCCAGGCTGGCGCCGATCAATGTCGCCATTTAAATCCACGTAGGGAAGTTTTTTCTCCGGGGCATTGATGTTCTCCGAGTAGCTGTGGACAGGTCCGGTTAGTTCAAAGTTCTGGATCTGTAGGATAGAAGACTAACGCATGGTCTGGGTTGCATCTGTGGTACTCCTTTCTGGCAGCCCCGTCACCAAATTTCACATAATAAGCGCTCGGGGTAGGACTGGTCTGTCTCTGTTGTCAATTGGTGAGATTATATACATTGAGGTGACTTACGGCTCGGAAGGGGTTGGGCGAGACGACCATGTAGCAGGTGTACACGGACATTTTGGCGAAAGCGGCTCCCTAGTGCGAATTTGAAACTTAGAGGGAAGTGCTAAGAGCTGCCGTACTCTTGAAGCGTAACTTCAGGAGGGGTGTTGGGCCCTTAAGTCGGAACTCAACTTGTCGTACCCTCAGACGAGGCTCGCAAGGCTGGCAAGGCTCGGACCCCTTCGCGTCCGGAATCGTAAGCTATTGGCCATGATTGTTGTTTAGCTGGCGCCCAAAGTCACCAAAATAGATTATGACAACGCGCCCTCCCCGAGCTGCATGTTTATTGGTGTAGACTAAGATGGTGATTGATTGCGATGAGGTGTCTCCCACGTAGTGGTGGTATCTCAAACAGGGGCGTTGTCCCGAATTAGGTTATGTATAGTACATATAAGCGCGATTCGCATAGCGTCCGCGTCAGTGATAGAACTGAGCCTGAGTGGCTGAGAGCTGGTTCGGGTATCGCAGTGATGCCTGATAATGCAACCTCCCGAGGGGCATGCGGCACCTTGACTCTGCTTAGTGCTTACCCGTGCCGGTTTTGAAGTTGATAGCAATTTCGATATAGTACGGCAATCACTGCGTTCCTTGTTCAGTAGGCTGCCTTTTCGTTTCAACCAATTTATCCCTCTCAAGTTCCTCGATCTTATCATCGATAAGCGCAATCTCCGCCTCAACGCTTAGCAGCTTCTCGCTCAGGATGTGCCGGTACTCATCATCAGACAGCGACTTAAGCGGAATCCATTTAGACTCCGCCATACGGTCAAGGAATGGCTTAGACGGCGTGTTCGCTTGTTTGAGCTGCCATTGATCGATGGTATTGTACGAGGCCTGCCCGATACACCCGAGAAGGGAGAAAATAGCGAGTCCCGGGGCAAGTCGGCCGCCTTTAAAATTGTCAGTAAAGTAGAAGAAGACGACCTAGTATTAAGAAAAAAAAATGCTGGAGAATAATTACCCATCAACCTGGTAACAACGCCACCAGCAACACCGCCAGAAACAGTACTGGCATAGGTGCGTTGCCTGGGAGTGGCTTTATCTTCGTAGTATTTCTCGAGAATATTGCTTCTCAACCCTAGAATAGAACGTGAGTGAGATAATCTGTCACATTCAGGGGGAGGACAGAACTGACACCAAAAGGAGGTCCCACAGGCAAACCAGTGGATACCGCAGGAAATGGAATGAATGACAGGATGGGGTGATCGGATCACTCCTGAGATCCCACCGTAGACGAGCCCAGCTGAGCCTGTTCAACTGGTCAGAAAGCTTTTTCCAACCCGATAAGAACAAATGCTATTGAAGTGGTTTCTGCAAAGCGAAAAGCTCGCTGGATGCTGATGCGAAAATTGTCAAGGTCAACCTACCACTCAACGCGCCCACTTTCAAAGAGGCCGCTAGCACATTGTATTCATCTTTTGGATATGAGCTGCCACTCATCTTGCCAATGATCCGCGTCGGCCCATGAGCGAGGATGATTTGTTAGCTGCAATTGGGACCATTCATTCAATCTGCTGGCTGGGCGGAATGCCACGTGATCGGAGTTATGCAAATTACATAAGTATGTAATTTCTTTTATGCAGATGAGGATAACATGTCGCGTTCCATCCATCATCCATGGATCAAGGTTCAACATACCTGTCACAAAACGTGATCGACCGTTAAGCGTCTCGTCTGGGAGCTTGTGTGGCTTGGGTTTCATCCTTTTGCCTCCTAACTGTGGAAGAAGATGCGGGTCGTTCGATGCCTGGCTGCGTTTTTCGAGAGGTCTTCTTACGACTGCGCGCCGCGACTTATCCTCGGGCCAATGTTTGCTAATCACAACCATTTTATAGAACTCTGGAGGTGCATTAGACAAAGCCATTCCTCATTCTCACAGGTCATCCGCCACTTACCGCCCGTTCTCCTCCGCCAGACTCAGGAATGAGCTGTTAGACACCTTGTTCAGTGGTGACCACTGTGCCGAAACACCAGGCTTTGACCTTCGTGCAAGGGTCAGCGACGGGTCGGGAGAGTCGCTTCCTCCTAGCCCTCTGATCCGGTTGATTGCGATAAGAAGACTCTGCCAGAGCGCTAGGCGCTGCTCGTTGGCCTCATACGCTGCTGATGCCGCTATAGAGTTCGCTCCAGGTGTCAATCGCATCATTATACTTAGTTTTACAGTCCAAATTGCAGACAGACACGCTGTTTACACGCCATACTGGGATGGTTTGCAGATATGGCTCATATGAGCCCACCGACATGGTGGACTTGCGCGACAGCATCAGCATACCCTTGTTAGCTTGCAGCGCCGCTCAACAGTTTGTACCAGCTCAGCACTGGCTGCTTCCCAATTCCTGACTAGCGTTATGGCTTCCATCTCGCAGCCCATTAGCCATCCGCGGCCGTCATTTGGGGCAGGTGCAGTGGCGCGTACAGGTAAAAATTCTCCACCACATCGCTCTTTATAATGTTTTATTCATACAACCCGGCGATGGAAATGGGTGCTTTGTTTGGGGGACCTTTGCTTCCACGGCTGGAGATGGTAAAGTCGGGAGAGAAAATTGACTGACTTGGGGCGCCATCCTCGAAGAACCGACCATATCACATCGTCGAGAATGCTCTCTTTCCTACAGAGGGCATCGGGTTCCACTTGTATACATCGAAGCCTGGGCCTCATTCTAGTTGCTGTTCTCTACATTGCCAACAGCACTCAAAACTTGATTCCATATTGAACTAATCATAACATATCGTAACATATCATACCAAATAATCGCAACTAGAGAGTCCCTACGAGCCACGGACTCTAGCATCAGCCCTGATATCACTGCGTCCTAACCTCTGCATCCTCCTCAACCCGCTCAACATGAGGATGCCCGTCGAAAGACAACACAGAGACTTCCGGCACAGTCACGCTGCCACCCAAATAAACGCGTTAGTCCGAAACAAGGTAGGAGGAAGAAGTCCCAAACGCTGGGTAACATGGCGACGTACGCGAATCCCTTGATCAACTTATACTCGTGAGTGATGGTGCCCCCGTTTTGGATCGCTTGGTCTTTGACGCTGCGTTGGGATGAATATATTAGTCTGAGTGCATCAATGGAAGGCTGATGGGTGAATGGCCGCTGCGGGGTAGTGGGGTTGGATTGAGGGCGTACGCTTGGATTTCCTCGTCGGATGCGGAGGATTTGCATTTAACCTGTTCCAAATGCTGTTAGCTTATGGTCTTTGGATGTTATACCCAGGGAGAGGAGGAGGAGGCACTGACGATGTAGCTCGGCATTTTGGCTTTGGTGTTTTATGCAGGTTGCGAATATGGGATGGAAAAGGAAGATCAGTACTGCGGAGAGGATGAAAAGTCCAGAGAACCTGGTGCAGGAGCTGGACTAAATATTGTCGTGAAGCTGGCTGATGAGGTGGCTTGGGCTGGAGCCTGGACGCGACACTGGGCACTTCAGCTGAGTTGCCCCTCTCGAGGGGTTTTGTGATTACGCTACGTCATCAGTTGCGCGATCTCCAGCCAGAGATGCGCCGAGGCTGTTTGATCTTGGATCTTGGATCTTGAAGAACAAAATTTGGTGGAATTACTGGCACTGGATTGATGATCTATAATATTTACCAGTCGCTGATATACTTTGTCTTCGTGTAACGTCCATATCTACTAATATCCATTGCAGTCGGGAATGCAGGCAAAGATACCAGCTACGAAGGTCCTCCTATTATCTGTCTCTTCAAATTGACTATATACGTACAGCAGCCTCAATCAGATGTAGATACTTAGTTCAAACCCAGTTCAACTTTTCCATCATATCAACGGTTTCTCTTCATCAACAGCCATCTCACCACAAACCAACCCGCCTCTCACCCCTAAATAGACCCCACATAAACATTGTAATTATAATAATCGCAATGATCCACCACATCCATCCCGCCCTCACCCCAAATAAACGTATACCCATTCCTACTAACCTCAAAATACTGAACGCCGACCCCCATGGGCACCCGACTAGTGACAATTCCCGCATCAACCGAAACCGAAACCGCCTCCCGATTCCCACTCCAAACAGTCAACGTCGCCGGCTCCGTCAGCAGCGTGGTCACGAAGATACTGTCTGAGAGCATCTGATATCCGTTCGGTTTACCCAGTGGGTCCTTGGAGCATGTCACCTCTTTGGGCGTGGGCCGGTACCAGTAGACGATCTGCTCGTAGTCGACGACCGGTTCGTGTGAGCCGGCTTTGTAGGCGGCGATGTAGGGTTTCGAGATTATGCGCCAGGCGTCGTGGGGGAAGTCCTTTGTCCACTGCGCTGAGCCGTCATCGGAGTGGGCGGAGGAGTACGGGCCAATGTAGTGGGATTCGCCATAGTCTAGATATTGCATTGTTAGTGGGCTGTCTCTTTTTTTGTTTTGCTAGGGCCAGAGGCGCACCGTTCCAGGAGATGATCTCAATCAGCTCCGGCTGCATCTCGAGCATCTGCTGCCAGCGAATAGTGATTTGTTCCTCACATATGAAGACCCAGTTCTTGGTGTTGAAGTGTGTCGAGAACCACGGGGAAACAGCTGTACCCATCAATATCTATCACCCATCAATGAAATAACGTAGAGAAACTCACGAGCCATATAAGCCTTATTCCCCAAGCTCCTAAGATATCTATCATCCCACACCGTCGTCATCGGCCCAGGGATGATGCTATTCCCGCCATCCGTCGGCCAGGCATACCACGAGAAGGCACCATCAATCCCCGTATTCGCGGTCCCCGACCACGCCGGATCCTGAATCATCGGGACGGCAAAGAGCGGATGCTGCACGGCGCTCTTGACAGGAGACCAATTGAAACTGTCGCCGACAAACGTGCTGACCAGTGCCGCGCCGTTATACTGGAACTGGCCCGGATGGTTGGCGTACTTCTGCATGATGGAGGTGATGCGCGGGGAGTCACCGTTGGACCAGTAGGCAAAGTCGAAGGAGATGAAGACTTTGAAGTTGACGGCTTCGGCGGCCTCGTAGGCGAGGGCGAGCTGTGGGTCGGTGTACTTGTCGATGCTGGCGCAGTTGAGGGCGAAGGCGTCGATGCCGATTTCTTTGGCGAGTTCCATGTCCTCTTTCCAGTCGTCGAGGGTGTAGAACTCGACTATACCGACCTGGTTTTGTTAGTACTGATAGGTGGAGAGGAGGATGAGTAGCGTACCATAAAGTGCGCCGTGACATATCTGTTCGTGTCCTGGCGAGTAACGAGCTCATTGCTTGCCCCGGGGAGAGCAAGAGTAGGAAGTGCATAGGCCAGAGTAGCCAGCGCTGCACAGCAGCGGACAAAGATCTTTTGCATCATGCGGCTCAGCTGTTGTAGCTATCTCAGCTTGAAAGGCAAGTGTGAGTCTGGGTATCCATCTAATCGAGCGGCGTCAACCATTCTATATAACCCTTTCGTCACCACCATCTTCAGGGACGATCAACTTCTCCCGCTCCATCTCCTTGAGTCTCTGCCAATTCGGCGAAAATGTCGCGAAAACTGATGATCGCCTGACGGCATCCAAGCCCTAACTGACCGTGACCCCGTGGGGTAGGGTTGCATTCCCTGATTCCTCCCCGCAGTCATACTCCTAGTCTCCTTTAGTGTGTCTTCACGATGCCCCTGCTAATCCCACCAGCCAACGGCAGTAGCCACATCATATCGCCAATCCTGCAACAAGCTTCTTTCATCCTTCCATGCGTCCTGAAGGAAGCAGTGAAACGTCTACCCCAGATTAATTCGAGCGAGGAACGGCACGCCGTCGAGTCATCCGAATTGGCTCTGAAGGATCAACGCCCTAATAACTTCTGAGATATGGGTTTCCCGGCTTATTTCTTACCCTGTCTTGTCTTGTAGTCTCTGTATACTTCTTTGCAGCATAGCCCGACCCTAGACTGCTCCCCGCAAAACCGAGGAATGTCCGGTTCTTCACGAGGCTAACCGATGAGCGATATACCGATATCGTGCGGCTGAGATTCGTTTGTAGCACGATGTTCGCTCTTTTCACATACATGACTCCTAAAATCACGCCCTGTGCTCATATCTCGCGCTTAAATACGGAGGAAACGGGAATGAGGCAATATCGACATTCCATATAGTGCACCAGTGAGCCAAGCCGAATCGAGTCGTCATAGTCTACAGCCAGAAAACGCGAAAATTGTCGCGATGGGATGTTCGGTCGAGCATTTGCCACTACGTACTATACTCGGTAGAGCATTACCTCGATTAGGCAAGCACGCTCTTAGCAGACCTGGGCAGGAGTTCATCGCACTTTCCTCAACCGCTATGTACTCGTCGCCTCAGGAAAGGAAGGAGCGGCCTGGGGCCTGGGTCGTTCCTTCCGTATTCGATCCATTCTGCAGATCGCTCCTTCCTGTGTATATTCATAGATACCTCCTTGGCAACCAGCGTGCCTGCCTGTTTTGGCCTGTTTTGGCCTGTTTTAGAGGTCTCGCTGTGTCTTTTCGTGAGGATGTAGTAGGATCAGCGCCCCGCGTATGCTTCATGGTCGTCTGGTAATTGTAGCGCATTGCCGACATTACAAGCGTAGCTCCGCTCTCAGCGAAAAGGCTCTGGGGACCTGGGTGGTGAATGCCCCCGGTACCTAATCGACGGGCTAGAGTCTGGGGCGCTTCTACAGAGGGCGGGCGCCGAAGTGATCACCTGTGCCTACCATGGAGCCACCAAGACATGAGCTGCTGATGAGCATTGAATGATGAGAAATCATACCGCACGCCATATTGCTTCCACTTCGTAACGCTTACCTGGTAGATCTAGTTAACTCGAGCGAGTAATCTGCAGTGATCTCGTCAGCAGTTAAGGCCTCTCTCCTAGTATGACCCATACTTATCCCCATAACCTCGTAAATGCCCCACTGGTACTAGTAGTTGTATTCAGTCGGAGCCTCACAGACGTTGTTACAACCGGCAGAGTGCCCTCGGGTTGAATTCCAGACTGGCGCCGCAACGGTAGGTTAGCCTCGCGCCTGACCAACGAGAATTCAAGCGAGAGCTACGATATGACTATCCGTCTGCCTATCTGCATGATATGGCGTTGCTTTTGCTGTGCTAAACGCTCCATTTAACTTGACATAGACCGAAATCGGGATCACCATATATATGATTAAGCTTCACCCTACATTCCGTCCGCAACAGCCTTATCACCACGATATCTACCCTTTCTCATATGGAACCTCACACTCTGGTCTTAAAGTGCATTTGATTTCCATAAAATGCAAGCCTGTGACATATGCCGCAAACGCAAGGTAAAATGCGACCGACACACCCCGTGTTCGCGGTGCCGCCGCCTCCGCCAGCCGTGCACATACACGGATGTCCTGCGCAAGAAAGGCCCTAAGTTTGTGCACAGTTACCCGAGTATTTATACGCCCGTTTTGCCGGACCTGCAAGCGCAGTTGCAAATGCAGAGCAGGGAGCAGACGGGCCTCGCTCTGGAATTTACTAGCAGG
This sequence comes from Aspergillus carlsbadensis, assembly GCA_025688815.1. Lineage (NCBI taxonomy): Eukaryota > Fungi > Ascomycota > Eurotiomycetes > Eurotiales > Aspergillaceae > Aspergillus > Aspergillus carlsbadensis. The sequence goes on along the minus strand of MU628203.1, from coordinate 181,225 downwards.
ACTGTCCCGGGATCGGAAACGGCGAAGGGGACGGGGACTGTAAGCGGGACCGGATCATCGTCGGAGGTTGGAGGGTATATGGGGCTGGGCATGGACTTGGATCTTGACCTCGAGTTGGATCTTGGGTTGGAATTTGGGGGCCTGGGGGATCTGTCACCTATTCAACGGCCGCCGGCTAGTTTGGGGCCAAGAGAGGGGAATCCGATGATGAGGGAGCTGACTCTCTACGTGGAGGGGTTGTATCCGCTTCTCCCTGTTGTTGATATCCGGGAGTTGCGGTTACAGGCTCATGCCCATATCTCAGGTGCCGGACACAATCCGATCCGGACTGCATTTCTTTCCTCGCTTCGGGCAGCGGTACATGCTTTTGGCCCTTCAGAGTCCGAGCAAAATCCGCAATATGAGCGAGAACTTGCGTGTGAGCGGTATCTGCAAGACGCGCTGAAAGCTCGGGAACATTGCAACGTATCCGAGATTCAGTCTCACTCTGAATCCCACTCCCACCTCGAGTATGATGTCAGACACAAGCTACTGAGCTCGCTCTTCCTCTTCTTGACATACTGGAATCTGCACCGAGAAAAGCACGCATGGTGGTATCTGCGGGAGTGTATTGCCATGGTCCTTTCCAGCCGCATGCACCGAGAGGACGAATACAGTCTGCTTGAGCCGCGAGAGGCCGAGTATAGACGCAGGCTATTTTGGGGGTTGTTCGTGGTCGAGAGGTAACATACCCTCCCCATCCCGGCGAGGGCAGTCTAACTCAGGCAGGACGTTCTGTTTGCTCCACGACAAACCGATGGCACTCCGTTCATGGATCGAGCTGCCGATCCTCCCGAGCGTGTTTGACGAAGAGGGAGTCCTGACTGGCTTTGTGCGTCTTGTGACTTTAGTCCGGGGCGTCGACGTCGACATCTCCGGATGTTGGACAACGGCTGGATTCGTGACACCCGTTACTCTCAGCCTCGCCACTCTGCCGGGGCACGACTATGACGGCACCGGGGAATTTTTGCCAATCCAGACCCTCGACCTCGTGATTACAAGGGACTGGCTGCGGGCAAAGACGTGGAAATTAGGGATCCCGCAGGGGCGATCTTCCGAGTTCGTGGCGTCGGGGAATAATCCTGTATGGCGGCTTGATGAGCCATTAATCATTGGGCGAAGTCTCCTTGAGACTCTTCAGGGGGCGCAGGAGACATTGGAGGAGTTATGGAGTAGCATAGTGGTATGTGCTGGTCAGGAGACACATGAGCTGAGGCTGACGAGCATAGGATCACAAGCTGTGCGACATCTGCGAGTGTCTGTACGACATCCTGCCCGTCATGCAGACGCGGGGACGAGCTGGAGAGGTCGAATTCGATCAGCTCCTTCGGGGGCTTCTAGAAGTTTTGTCGAGGTTTCGAGGGCGTAGTGCTTACCTGTTGACGGAGGCCTGCACATAGATCACACGCGATGTAACTTTAGATGCTGACAATAAAGCCAAATCACCAATGAGTGGTTAATCATTTCCCCGCAAGTCTGCTGAAACAGCCCTAAGTCTTATTTCCCCGCCCTCCCTCCGGGGATAATCCCAGCAAGAGAAAAACAAGGTAAGCAGCAACCCCGATGGCTTCTCTAGGAGTCAACCCTCGTAAAGCTCAGCGAGAATTTCAGCGAAACTGCCAGATGAAGTATAGCACGGCTCATGTTGTCCCACGTACCGTCTTGTCCCCGCTTGGCCACTCACCCCGGTCCAGGCCCATGATTTTCGGCGGCCTTTAACAAGGCCGGGTCTCCTAGACTTCCGGCCCTGGGCTATAGAGAGCTGGCGGATGAATAGACACACTGAACGAATTCCGAACCCACCTGGACGGAATTTCGGATACGCACTTCCACCCATCTGAGACCCTGCAGGCGCAGACCCTAGGATACCCACTGAACAAGCTCGAATATGGGCGCCGACAGGGACTCGGATCGAGATCGTAGTCGGGAACGCAATCTCGAACTCGATCTCGAACAGGCCCGCCGTGCAACAGAGCAAGAACATGCCCTATCTCTAACCGATGCACTGCGAACATACCGAAAATCTGTAGCCTGGTCAATGTTATTCTCCCTGGCGATAATAATGGAAGGATACGACACAACGCTCCTGCAATCGTTCTTCGCCTTCCCAGCCTTCGTGCGCAGATACGGCTCCCCGATATACACCACCACAGCTGATGGCAGCGGAGCCGCCGAAACGACCCGCTACGAGCTCACCGCAGCCTGGCAGTCGGGCCTCAGCAACGGCGCATACGTCGGTGAAATCTTCGGCCTGTTCATCACGGGCCTCCTCTCCGAGTGTCTGGGCTACCGCCCCATAATGGCTGGTGCAACGGTTTCGCTAGCGGGGTTCATTCTCGTGTTGTTCTTCGCCGAGAACCTCCCTACGCTCCTTGTTGGGGAGATCCTCTGCGGTGTTCCCTGGGGTGTCTTCCAGACCGTGACAACGGCGTACGCAGCGGAGGTGTGTCCCGTTGTGCTGCGCGGATATCTCACGACGTATGTGAATTTGTGTTGGGTCATTGGGCAGTTCATAGCGACGGGGGTGCTCCGGGGTTTCTTGCACCGGGAGGACGAGTGGAGCTATCGAATTCCATTTGCGCTGCAGTGGGTGTGGCTGCCATTTATCTTGGTTTCTGTGTTGCTTGGGCCCGAGTCGCCGTGGTGGTTGGTGAGGAGGGGAAGAGTGGCCGAGGCGAGGGAAGTGCTCACCCGTCTACACTCCACCTCCTCAAAAACCCCGGCCGCCGCGAAAAAAGCCGAAACTGAACTCGACAACACCCTCGCTCTAATGGTCTACACCTCGGAGATGGAGAAACAGCTCTCTGTCACCCAATCATCCTACACCTTCCTCGACTGCTTCCGCTCGACGGACCTGCGCCGCACAGAAATCACCTGCATAACTTGGGCAATCCAAGCACTCTGCGGCTCCTCGTTCATGGGCTATAGTACGTATTTCTACCAGCAAGCGGGGCTTGACGTTTCACAGTCCTTCAACATGTCGCTCGGCCAGTACGGGTTCGGGGTCGTGGGTACCGTCTTATCATGGGTGCTCATGGGCCGGTTTGGGCGGCGCTCGCTGTACGTTTCTGGCCTTGCTGCGCTGGCAACAATTCTCTTTGCCGTGGGCTTTACGTCTCTATCGGATACGACAGCCACGAGTTGGGCGATTGGTAGTCTCTTGCTTGTGTTTACGTTCACGTATGATTGCACGATTGGTCCAGTATGCTACTCAATTGTGGCTGAGATCCCATCGACGCAAATGCGTGCGAAGACGATTGTTCTGGCGCGGAATGTGTATAACATGTTTATGATTATGAATGGAGTGATTGTGCCGCGAATGCTGAATCCGACGGCGTGGGATTGGAAGGGGAGGACTGGCTTCTTCTGGGCGGGGATTACCGTTGCGTTGTTTCTATGGGCACATTTTAGGTTGCCAGAGACAAAGAACAGGACGTTTGCGGAGATGGATATGTTGTTCGAGAGAAAGGTCAGCGCGAGGCGCTTCAGGGATACCCAGGTGAGTATTGGTGATGAGCAGGCTACGGCTACGAACTAGTCTAAACTATTTCCCTTCTCCTTCAGTCCCTCCTACAATGTGTGGCTCTTGTACATTCTCCCATATGTCCTTATATAAGTGAGCATATCACAGTTATCGAACCTATGTCAGGTCAACACTTCCCGGCCCTGTCAGAGGCAGGTCAACGGCAATTGAACGCTGGCCATCCTCTCCACCTAGAACAGTCACCAACTCAATCCTAAGGTCTGTCTCGAACGTAAACACCCCGTCAAAGCTCAACCGGCTATCCGCATAGGTAAAAGTCACCTCTAACGTTGCTGGCTGTTCCAGTGACTCGCCATCGTCCACATATAGCTCACCCGATGCCCGACCATCCAAGCCCGGAGCGATGACCAGCTGGAAGGGCCGTCTTCTCAGATCAGCTGTCGTATTTGCGCTACTCGCGCGTACCGGGACGATGCTACCTCCCCTCACATGTAGCGGGATGTTCGTGTACGAGATGTCAGACAATGTAATCACCTCCCCTCGGCCACGGACCGGATGCCCGGTATACCAATCATAGAACAGATCGTCGGGGAAATATGCATCAACACTAGTACTGTCCTCTTGGGTAACTGGGCTCACGAGGAGCGCATTGCCGTAGAAGAATTGGAGGTCGATGCCGTACGTCTGAGGATCATCAGGGTATGCAAAGAATAGCGGCATGAGCCAGGGCTCGCCAGTTCGAGTTTGCCGATAGAACAAGGTATAGACATAATCAAGGAGTCGGTATCGAAGGGCAATTGCCTTTCTCGCGGCTTCGGCGACTGATTCCCAGCGATAGAATTCCTGTCCGATCATGCCATACTCATTGTGATTGCGATAAAAAGGGTTGAATGCACCTAGCATGGCCCAGCGTGTACAAAGCTGCTCTGTCGTGTTCGCCGAGAAGCCACAGACATCGCTTCCGACAAAAGGAACCTGGAAGATTGAAGCAAAAGCGAGCATTTGCGCTATCGAGACGCGGTATTTCTCCCAAGTACTGGCATTGTCTCCGAGCCAGTGAGCGACATGTGAGCCTGCACCCGCAAATGTGCTGCGCGTAACTACCAAGGGGCGTTTATCAGGACGACGGTGCAGCATAGCTTCTCGAGAAAAGGAGCTCATTACTAGGTAACGTTAGCAGCCTATCGAACGGAGGGTTTGCCAACATACGAGTTCCATAAAGATTATGGGTATCATATTCCGCAAGCCCATTGGAGTGGATCAAGTCCGTATTGATTGTGTGGTTACTGATGGACCCAGCTGCGTTGGCGATCTGATACGGTGGATTGATCAAGTCGCGGCCTCGAAGGCCTAGTTTCTTGCCGGGTTCTTGGTCCTGGCGACGTACCTTCCTCGTACTACCATGCCCGGGCTGAAAGACTTCAGGGAATCCTGGTAGACTGCTCGGATTCGGCCGGGGAGCGGGCGGCTCGGGAGGGAAATTATGCTCCTGCGCCCATGCAACAGGGTCCGAACAAGGCCAGTCACAGAAGTTGGCGGCTTCGTTCATGTCAATCCACAATGCGTCGATATCCACTCCGGTCTCCGCGTTGAAGAAGATGGCGAACTCGTTAATCCAGTAGTCGGGAGTATTGGGATGAAACCAGTCGGGAAAGACGGTTGCGCCGGGCCAGACAACAGCTATCACCTTAGCTCTGACCCAAGACTTTCTGTGAGAGAAATACCTTGATATAATTCGCCATCCTCCCTGCGTAAGAATACATCCTGCTCTACTCCGCGCTGAAATACTGGGTCATTAGAATTCGCAACAGCTGGATCGACCATGACGATGTAGTGCATATTGCGTTGGTGAAGGTAATCCACTAAAGCACGGACATTCTGCAGAGGGAAGCGGTCTTGGTCAAGTGTAAACACTTTTCTGTGATCCATATAGTCGATGTCCGTCCACATAGTCTCGAGAGGAATATCCGCTTGGCTATAGTTGTTCACGACGGACGCGACTTCGAATATGTCTTGATACCCGTAACGGCATTGGTGGAACTAAGACGTCAGTATATAGCGTTTTGTATTTGGCTCAAAGCTTACCCCAAAGCCCCAGTACGGTACCATGGCCGGCAAGCCAGCAACCTCTGCATACTGTATGCTCACATCTTTCGGACCAGGTCCAGCCAGGAAGTAGAAATCTAAAACGCCACCAAGAAGGTTGTACTCGAGAAATTGGCCACCATCATGATCTTGGTCAATTTTCACATCCATTCCATTTGAATTCAGAAGGAACACGCCATGGGTGCCCGTCTGGCGATGGTCGATATACACGGGGTGAGCACCATATAGATTTGTCCCAGCCGGAATAGTATAGGCGTCGCGGTTCCAGAGTGTCCGAGTATACTTAGTCGTGTTGAGCCGAAGAGAGTCGCTATGCTCTCCGATTCCGTACAGATTGGGGTTTTGAGGTAGCGAGGTACGAAGGTACACGTATTGCGATTGAAAAACGAGGTTGCTCCCAGAAGAATTGAACAAAGTTTCTCCAGTGCTAACTCGAGAGACTGCAAAGGAGAACGGGCTCTCTTCGTAAGTGAATTCGAGTTCTGAGGTACGTGCGCTGTTGCTGGGTCGATCACCCACGGAGGGTCTGGGAAAAACCGACTCGGGAACCTGATAGACATTTTCGTCGGCATCGTAGATGATAACATGGAGGCGTGTGTCTGGAGTCCCGGAGACCTGTCAGATCCATATCTTGGTGCAGCAAAATGATCAACTCACCCGTCTCAAAGTCGACCTTCAGCTTCAAGTTCCCAATGTCAGACCCGTATGTGTCGCATGGCGAGCCAGCCAGAGTCAAGTCGGCAATTAATCCGTTAGACTGTTCTCGAACATTCGTAGCGGTGTATCCTGGACAGTTGGTCAGCGGCTGCTGGACTAAGCTGCTGTCGGCCAGAGCCAGAAGAGGCCATAGAAGCAGAGCCGTAGAAGCCACCATCCTTAGAGTGAGAGAGCGCTGTGGTCTTCAACACGGAACACGCCAACAGGTTCCTCTTTATATAGCTTTCACATAAAGCAACTTGCCCCTCTTTCGTTGCCCCATTGGTACTCCAGCGCCGGCTTTGGCGTCTTACTTGTCCGATCCGTAGGTGTTCCCCGAACTGCAGAATCTGTGATGTGTCGAAGCATTTCCCCTTGCGTGGTGCCCAGCATTGAGTTCAATTGACCCTGTTTGAGGTATTTCCGGTGCCCCGATGGCATATCGTCACCGATCGACAAGGAACTTGGACGTGTCGCATGGTAAGGTCTGCAAACCTGGGCGGAGATTTATTTCCGCGAGATTTACGGCGAGGGCAACTACGTCCAACCGCGTCCTGCTTACACACTCGACAGATGCCAAGGAAAGTCACAGGGTACACAGACCGATTCATTCAATATCGACTATACGAAAACCTCGCGAATGAGACTAACATCACATTGAAGTGGATTGATTCTATCCAGAAGCACCGGCCCTCACACTCGCCCTGGAAACCCAGTGTTACCTAGTCATATTTCGAATTGAGCTGGTAAACACCCCGCTTGACGAGATATGCGATCCGAGAGCGAGAAAACCAGCGGGCAGTGCGTAAATATCATGCTCTCCGTCTCCTGCACATTCATTCCGGCTCCCTGGCGAGGACGATACAGGGACGAACTCTGGGAAGAACTCGGAGAAATCGGCCTCTTTCTCGGTTATTTGCAGCGCATGGTCTCGAAGATCTGCACCAGACCAGTGATATCCGGGCTGACAGCCCGAAAAGTTGTCTGTGTTGTCACATCCGAGCATTTCATCAACCGCCGATGGCCCTTCAGACTCTGACGACCCTGGGGTACCCTCATCGCTTTCAACTTCCATGAGAGCTCTCCTCGGAGAAGGTGTAAAGTTCATCTGAGCCATGCGCATGTGCAGCTTGTCTAGTCTCTCGGAATTTCCTCCAGCGACAATGCCAAGTAAGTTTTGCAATTCCACCACGGCATGTTCTGGGCCCCAATCAGTGCCATCGTATGCTTTTGCCAGTGAAGGTACAAAAGTCAAAACATCTATTAACGAATTTGCCAACTGAAACAGTTTGATTTCCTGCGATGTCTTAGCACCAATCAAACATCCAAGCGAGGCGGACGTACCATTCCATAACCGTGGGGTCGAATTGAATCAAGTGACGCATTGCATACCAAGGTGAGGAAGTTCCTCGCAATAAAGAACGGGTAACTTGGTGAAAAGAACGGGTTTGATGTTTCCGGCGTCAGCATAAAATGGGATGCAGAATACTGCCAGAGCAGCGAGCTCAGCCAGGCTAAAGTGACCCAGATATCCACACGTTGGACCTCGTCGATAAAGGGGTTCTTCGTGGCTCCCGTTTGGAGAGCTTCTTGGATGTCTGTAATTCTGGCTCTGGAGTAAGTTGAATGTGGCGTTGACAGGTGAGGTGGCTGGATCAAAGGTCCATCAATCCGCGTGAATAGTCGGACTAAATTGCAGAAGCCTGTCAGCAAAGCCGGGTCCGTGTCTCCGTCATCGATCGGTACTGGTAGGTCGTCTATCGTCTGCAGCGTTATTGGGAGATTATGCTGCATACAAAAGGTACTGAAATGATTAGCACACCGAGCAAGCTTTAATATGTATGACTCTCACCGTTCTGTGACTAGAAGAATCCAGTAAACGCGGAGTCTCAGCTGGCGGTTCTCTGGCTGCGGATCTTTGTGCAGCTGTCCATTTCCAAGGCTGAGGAGGTGCGCATGTGTAATGGCATCGCGCAGCGCAAATGTAGCAAGAGGAATTTGATCTACATTGGCGTAGTACATATGCAGGAACAAGGACGTGAGCAGAGAATCCAGGCTAGCGGTACTCTGGTAGTCGAAATCGGCACGAAATCGGATGCACTCGCGAACAAAGTCGCTTGAAGAGACGAGAAGTGGTTCTTGCGGTCGGTTATGGCCTGGAAGACGCAACTGGGCCAGAGTCGCCGCACACAGTGCCGCGGCCAGGGCGTAGGACTCGATGCTCTCAGAATCGCTGAGCCTGGCCTTCAAGGCGTTAATTGAGACAATCGGCCACACCGTGTAGAGCTGGCTCCGGAAAATGTCGATGTACGTGTAGTAAGTCGACAGTGCGATCCTCCGTCGGGCCGGCTGCGGGCTATCGCTCGGCTGAGGAGATGCTGGACTGTCATCGGAAGCCGACAGAGAGCTGCCTCGCATTCTGAAGCTCTTCTCGATGCCTAGGTCCTTCTGCATGGCTTGGACCCTTGCGTTCGTTGACCTGCGTGGGCCTTTTGGCCCGCGTCGCTTTCGGACCTTTAGATAGGTGCACGGCTGCTCCCGACGCACACAGGTGCTACACGGGTTCTTGCCATCGCACTTAACTCTCCGAAAGGAACATGCATCGCAGGGAAGAGTGAGGGGCATGGTGAGATATAGATGGTAGTACCTTTGCTAGCAGGAGTGTGAAGTGAACGGGTCCTTGTCATGACCTCAATAGATGATAACCACAACATGCGGATGAGGGACCCTGCAGCACTAATACTACTGGCAATGACTAGACTGAAGCGACGAGGGTGGTCTAGCCTCAGGCTCGTATCTCCACGCCCCCTCCAGGGTAGGCACAACCCGCCCACAGCAAGTATAGCCCGCGCTGCTGATCGTCTGGGGCAACGGCCTCCACGCCCATCGGGACTTACAACATCCGACGGCCAAGAAAGCGGGGTATGCAGAGGAGGCGAGTGGTAGCAGAAAAAAATCTCCGGTCATTTGCGCCCTGAAAACGTCGCCCAAACTCAGTTCGTTTTGAGATCGTGTAACCGAAGACCGGACGATGTCCTGAGAAAGGTGCGCCAACGCCGAACTTCGGCTGGTCATGCCCAAAATGCGATGCACGTTGATCACCCGGCTCACACAGGGCCATTGGTGTGATGGAGTTCTTCAAGGATATGCCTGTCTGTTAGTACAGGGCTGCGATGCCACAGGGTTAACTGCCAGACGACCACATCAGCATGGGCTTGGCCGTAAATAGCATCAAGACGGCCACCCATGCATCTAGAAATCTTCTAGAAAACCAGGAAAGGGGATCTGGCTGCCTTGCTTCTAGTCATATGTCCTAGAAGCGTGTAACTGAGGTGTTTAAACATCGGCAGTGGGGATGGTAGAGGTCTGGGACCTGGTAAGCACTTGTCATGAATGGCTTGGATGCCCCTAGTCATTGTTAAGACTTGCTCTATCTTGGCGCAGAATGCAGAATGCCGTGGGGCCCTCCAGAATGATTAAAGAGGATGTTGCATGTCAGACTCTTCGTCCGCTTGGCTCTGCAGTCGTTTCCTTCCACCACTGTGCCAATCTTCATGGCTTGACAGGCCGTTTCATTATCTCCTTTGCGAGACAGACGGTGACATGGCTGATCAAGCCATTTAATTTCGCTAAGCAAACCTAATTTTTAGCGGCATGTCATAACCGGTGATGAACGCTCCATGGTTGCAGTCGGCATCCTCTTGAGACTCGGAGTCGGAACTTCAGAGTCTTTAACTCCGTCCGATTCACTGCAGCATCTGCTCCCACATACCTGTTTCTCCTGGGTTATGTGGCTCCACATTCCCCGGTGCGGCGTTACTAGCCCCCTGAACTTGGAATACTCGGAGTCTCAGTTGTTTCTTTGATCGGTTCATTTTTCCTTCTAAGGCTCAGCCAAACTAGGATACCGCGACGAGAAGGCTACCTCTTCGCCGCATCCTTGACCTCTCCCCGCTGCCTCACAGCCCCCGCGATGTAAGCCGCCGCATCAGTTCCCAACTCTTCAAACCCCCTAATAACACCCTCCCTATCACCCTTCGACTTCTCCTGGCTCATCTTGAACTTGCCCTCAATGCGATCAACCTCAACCTCGATCCCTATAATGCCTTTCTTCAAGATATTCATATAGGTCGCCGGAACATCATCAATATTCCATGGAGCCTCCCTTCCCTTCTCCCCCGTGTACCCCATAATCCTGCTCTCGGACTGCTCCGAAAGCGCATAAAGCTGGCGCATAAGAAACTCATCCGTCTCTTGGCTCTTCGAGTCAAAAAAGACCCTCGCCTGCCCGTAAACCTGCACGGCAGAGTAGTTCCACGTCCCCGCAACCTTGGCCGACGCAGGGGCCGTCTCCGCGTAAAATTTCGGGGTCACGTAGTGGTGGTAGGGCCCGTTGAAGAGTATTAGCACATCATGCTCTAGCGTCGATCCGGATGGTAGATTCGAGCAGGTGAGCGACTCGATCATCGCCTTGGCTTGTGGGTTTGCCCGCGCGATGTGACCGCGTAGTTTTACCTTTGGTGGCGAGTCGGTGGCCGAAGGGCGATCTAGTACCCACGGGACGTGGCTGCTGTGCAGGTGCGCGTGGTTTGTGGATGGGATGCCTGTTGTGAAGATCCCTAGCGGGTTTTCTTGGATGAAGTCCAACAAAGCGGTTGGAGAGGGGTCGTTGTATATGGATTGAATATGCATTTTGTCGCTTTAGGTAATTTGCATAATGGTAGTGCTGTTGTAATCTGTATTCAGATAAGTGCTTGCGTGCTTTTATATGAGTTAGTTGTGGGCTGGGGTTGATAAATTGGGGAAGTCCATAGGCTATCCATATGGATTAGGTTGCCGATTGGTCCGCGGGTGCAGCTTGATTGGTTAGATCCAGGAGTTCATGATGTACGGAGTACCTAGGTACGCGTACTATGCAGATAGTAGGCGTAGGCTTTCAAGGAGCCTAGATTTGATCTCATGCTCTTCCTGCACGAGGAAGCGCACCCATATTGCTTGTGATGCCGGGTCAATCGGCAATGGTCTCCCGCGGGAAATAGAAACTGACGTCAGGTGAAGCCCACTGATTTGAAATTCGCCCGAAGCAGAAAGCCTGATGGACTAAGCAGTTATCTTAATTTGATATTGTATGGTCTGACATATACTCGTCCCCGGGTGCCCACTGCCCAGTGGGAAGTGGAGTTGGTTCCTGAAAACCAGGGCAGCTTAGCAGTCACGTGAAAGCTTAGTAAAGCAAGGGGTCATCCAATCAGAGCGACTTTGAGTGCGCACTCCACACAACTTCAAAGAATTGTAGACAGCGCAAAAACTGAACCATAACAATGCAAGTTTTGATGGGAGTGCTTGGGCAGATGGTGAGGTATGTATGTGGCTGTAGTAGAGCTGAAGTCGGTAGCGAGAGTGGAATTATCAAGTGGTTCAGCTGGTCGGTTGGAACCGAGAGATTCAAGCGACAGACCGAGTCAGAACAATGGCAAAAGAGATCAAACTATCGATGATAGCGTGGTAGAATAGATAATAAAGTTAGAGCGAACGGTAAATGCCAGGCGGGGATGTTTGAGATGCCTGGAGACTGGAGAGAATTGAGCGAAAGCCCTGGGGTTGAATCTGGGTCGAGACGCGGATGGAGGAGCGCACCAACACTTTTAGAGGCTGACTTTTCTAGCGTCATCACTAAAATTTATCCTCAGCATTAACCGTCCGACTTTCCCCTCTGCTCTTCACCGCAGAGCTTTCTGCACCATCTTCCTTTTCAATCCACTCTCAACCTTCCTTCATCGGAAGTCTCTTTGATTACTCTACTACTCTATTTTTTGTGAGGCGCGCGCAGGTAGACCCGTGGCGCGTTTCCCGATTTCGAACAAACCGCAATCATGGGTTCGTCTCGACCCCTCCCCTCCCACTGCCCGTCCTATATCGGCGGCGTTTCGCCATGGCATTCAGTTGGGACTCCGGATACTAACAGATGGCTTCGTGTAGCGCCCGGAAAGCAAAAGGCCCAAAAGATGTCCCTCGGGAACTTCTTGGCCGACGAGAGTAGGCTCCGAAACTTCCCCGCGCACAGGGACATTGCTAATCGCTATAGACTTCGGTTCTTGGGCGGACGAGATGGAGGACATGCCTTTGCCTGGTAAGTGCTGCGTCGCTCTCTAGTGTTACTTTCGACGTCTGCTAACATTACTGTCTTGTAGCTGGTAAGCGAACCACCTCCCTTTCCACGCACACATCCTCCGACCCATATATGCCTCGATCTAACACCTCACAGCTCCTTCCTCGTCTGGCTTCGGATCCGACCGTCGCCCACCTCCCGCTTTGTCTGCTGGATTCGGTGGAAGTGGTGGCTTCAACGGTACGATTTTTCTCGCATGTTCCGTGCTGGCTTTGAGAGGACATGTATATTGACTATTTGGTGAAAAGACCGTGGATATGCGATGAGGGAGCCACTCCCCCTGCCCACCCAGCCTCCGTATACCGCTCATATCGGAAACCTCTCTTTTGACGCGACTGCCGACGATGTCTCCGAGCTTTTTGCCGAATGCAGTGTCACGAACGTCCGTATTGTGGAGGACAAGTTGACAAAGAGCCCTAAGGGTTTTGGCTACGTTGAATTTGAGACTGTTGACGGTCTGAAGAAGGCTCTTGATCTTTCTGGAGCGACCCTTCAAGGACGTGCTATCCGTATCAGCATCGCCGAGCCTCGTAGGTTTTGAAACGCATACACTTGAGCATAGGTACTAATAACCGCTACAGCCAAGGAACGTGACGTGAAAGAGCTTGACTGGACTCGCAGGGGCCCTCTGCCCTCTGCTCCGGAGCGCCGGGTTCCTGACCGCTCCTCCTTCGGGCGCAACCTCGACAATGTGTCTGATGCCGGTAGCGAGCCGCGACGCCGTAGCAACTTCGAAAGCGACGGCAAAGTCCGCGACTTCTCCAACTGGGAGCGCAAGGGTCCTCTCTCTCCCCCACCTGCAAGAGAAGGCGGCCGTCCCCGTACCAACGAAGGCCCTGGTTTCAGAAGAAGCTCCCCCGCCTGGGGCGAGGGACGCTCTCAGGATGGCTCTCGCCCTCCTCGCCGCGAATTCCAAGAACGCGCTCCTACCGCCGCTGAGCTTGACAACCAGTGGAGAGCCCGGATGAAGCCCGACCCTTCGCCAAAGGAACCCAGCAACCCGCCCTCGCCCGCTGCCGCTCCGGCAGTCCCTGTTTCTCCCACCGCCGCTGCGGCACCTGCACCCGCCACACGGCCGAGGTTGAACCTGCAAAAGCGTACCGTGACAGAGACATCCAGTCCAACTCCCACCTCTGAATCCAAGTCGAGCATCTTCGGTGGTGCTAAGCCTATTGATACCGCAACCAGGGAGAAGGAGGTCGAACAGCGCCGCCAACTCGCACTGCGTCAGAAGAGAGAAGCCGATGAGAAGGCCAAGGCGGAGAAGGCTGAGAAGCAACGGGTCGCTAAGGACACGGTCAAGTCTGAGAAGCCTGGTTCTACTCTGGACCCCAACGGCAGGGATACAGCTGAAACTCCCCAAGGCGGTACCAACTTTGAGATCCTCCGGCGGGCCGGTGGCGATGAGAGTGGTATGGCTGCCGACCAGGATCAAGAACAGCAGGCTGAGGCTGCCGCTGCTGGGTCCACCGAAGCCCCGAAAGCCGACAAGGCCAACGGTAACTGGAGGCAACCCGCACCCACTGAGGGGGGTTCCGCGGATGACGAGGGCTGGAGCACCGTCGGCTCAGGGCAGCGCCGCAACCGCCGTGGTGGCCGCAACTAAGCATAGATTCATGGATACCCCTCTCGACATTCACCGTCACTCGACCGAAGCATCGTGCTACCTGCAGAGAGACAATGTTTCCGGGACGCAGTGCGCATCAAGCCTTCGACGCCGTCGAAAGCATGGACGTGGTTGCTTGTCGCCCATCTTCGTACTCGATCTTTGCACCGCTGGGATGTCTTTTGGTTAGATTGATAGCCATCTGTCTTTCATTTTGCCTCTATCATACCGCTCACCCTTCCCATCCATATCCTACCTCTTCAGATGTTTCTTTGGTTCCAGCATCTCTTCGTCGCGCAGGCTAGATCTACGATGTTTATGTCTAGCTATTTGTACCGTCGTTACGCATGTCGAAAAGTTTGTCACCTCTCTTGTCCTGTTGTTTTCCAGTGCAGTTCTCCGCTTTTTCCCGGCGGACTACTTGTTTATGCGCCGACCCATGTTGCCGATGTGGAGGAAAAACCATGTGTTCCCCTGGAATGAATGGTTTCATAATTGCTAGAGACAGTGGCTCCCTAGCCTTCCCCTCTCATATTCTATCTTGCTTGGGTCCTAGTGGGCGTGTGGAGTCTCCTTTTTTGTTCTTCTATCAGAGATGTCCCTTCACGAGGCAGCCATGCGATTAAGGTCACGACTCAACGCGATGTGTAGAGAGAACGAAAATAGCACGATACGTTAATTTGACAGTTCTTCACTTTTACTCCTGCGCTTATTTCTTCTCTAGCTGGTCTATGAAGCTGCCATCATTCTCCCGGCCTGGATCGCTGCCACATGTATTTCCACAAGCTCCCGCCAAGATGGGAGACCCCGGGCCAGGGTCGTCTGATATCAGCAGAGTTATCTAGTGGTTCCATTCATCGAGAGAAATTGGTGACCTACGTAGCTTCCTACAAGCCTCGCCGTTGCCTAGAGTGGAAATAGACATCGAACGACGAAACAGGCGAGACTCTGTCCCTTGGGATCCTGTAAAGTAACAAGTTAATTCAATGCCGAGTGGCCAACGCATGATCAAGCAAGTTTTGCAGAACTTTGCTTGAACTTTCGCCTGAACCTTCGTTGGACTTTTGCTTGAACCTCTGAAACTCTCTCCCTGAACCCACTCCTTTTCCCAATACTACCCTGTCTCTGTCTCTGTTCACTGTCCACCTACTTCCTCAGCAGCTATGGATTGCCTTCGATCCACCTCAAACGCGTTCTGGTCGCCATCCCTTGATCTTCCGCCCTTAGGATTCTCAAGGGCTGGACGAAAGACCTCGGACCCTCTTGAGCGACTTGCGCAGGTGAAACAGCATCCGTTCACTACCGATGACAGCTTACGAATTTCCTTGGAGTAACGTCGGCGAGCACTTTATGATGACCAAACTCGGGATCAATACCTCGTCTTCACGTCCGTCCCCCCGACGGTAGCTTCCAAACTGAGCGACGATGCGTCTGACACCAGCAAGTATTGTCGATTCTCCTTCAATGCAGAAACCGGGGTCTTGATTGCGAAAATTTGCCCAAACAATGCTCATGAAATTGCGAAAAGATCTTTTGATCGGTTGATTTTCCGCGAACTACTGGCCATGCACCTAGACGAGGAGGTGATGCCTCTCGGTTCAGCAACCGTGACGGTTGGAGACTGGACGAAAGAAGCCGACTGCTGGTGAGCCCCAGACTCGACAAGTACCAGGTTGACTCTTGTGGTGGAAGTAGGATTGTCTGAGTCTGAACCAGAACTTGCCTTTGATGCAGACAGTTGGATTGAGCCGGTCTCCTCATCTGTGAAACTTGTGGTTACGATCAGCATCAACCGAGAAAGCCCTGAGATCATCTTGCACCGATGGGAACTTATACCTCACCGCGGTTACTTCTATAAGGGGTCGCGTCCCTTCTCGGTCTGCCGCACTGCGTTCGTTGTGATATCTCGAGAAAATGATGTGACGTCTGTAACTGGGGAGTCTCTCGTTGATGGCACGACCACAACTATCACCCAGCTGGACCTACCTTTCGAAAAAGTTGTTGACCGTCCCCCTTGTCAGCCCATAGAGAGAGATTTGACTATATCTGAGCACAGCCTTAGAGTTTTTGCGGAGCGCATATGGAGCACGCAGGGCCTGATCCCACAGTAATTCAACAAAGTTGACAGCAATAAACGATGGACACACGCTAGTACAGTGAACTGGCATGAGAGTCAGAGAGTGAGACCAAAAAAGCAAGCAGTGAAAATCAGACGCGGTCAGCTTATGCGAGGAATACTGGGGCTAGCTGATTGTTAAGCTCGGTGCGGCAGTCAGAGGTAGCAGGATAGAAATTAATACTTAAGGCCCAGGTATATCGAATTTATTGACCTTGCAAATGATCCCTATACCTCTAATGGGTCTTTAGCCATTCATTAGTTGACGTATCACAAATTGTGGGCACGGTAATACATATAGAAGGTGCAAAGGAAAGCGACGGGTTCTTCAAGAGCTCATCTTACCACTCGTCTTTTAGCAACAGCCACCACCATCCGTATAAATACGGGAATAGTTCAAATGCATGTCACTACTTCTTGATCCTTGCAAGCTGAATGCACGATCCATCTGCCTGGAGATCTCTGCCACTTGGAGAAAGAGAGCCCGCCAAGGTCGGAGTTCACGGATCGGTCGTCTGCAAGCCCCTCCACACCGACTAGCAATCAGCCAGGTTCAGCTCTCCCAGTATCTACTCCTCGCATAAGATGTCTGAGTTCTCGCTGCTTGCAGTTTCATCTCACTCCCAACCCGGCTTCCTGCGGTAGCTAGTGCCCTTTATTCTCTTGCTGTCAATTCCGCCAAATCTGTCAAGATAAAATGGCGGGGCTATCGCAAGATGAAGCTTGTCGATCCTGTCAGCATCAAGAGGACTTTGTAGCAAGACCTGCACCGTGGAGGGTCGAGTTTCGCTCCTCGAAGGGGTTCGTCACTTGGGTTGTGGCGATTGCGGTCTTTACGGTGCGTATCCTGGTAATGCAGTGGTCCAATAGCTAAACAGTGGTTGCAGGATGTGTTTATATATGGCATGGTATGGTGAACTCCGCCGCCTTTTAAAAGAGAATAGTCTCTAACGGCACCAGATCATCCCTATTCTGCCTGAAGTGCTCAAAACTCGGATAGTCGTCCCAACAGATGAACGTACGCCACTCCCACACGACACGAACCCTCAAGCCTACACTACTAACGCCAACTCCAGTACAAAAATGGATGTCCATCCTCCTCGCAGCCTACGGTGGCGCCCTCTTGGTCGGCTCGCGTGAGTCCACCAACCTATTTCGCCGATGGACAAACAGTACCCACTACTAAACATCAACTCAACAGCTGTGTTCGGTTACTACGCCGATAGAAGCTCCTCCCGCCAAGCGCCCTTCCTAGTCGGTCTCCTAGCACTAGGCGGGTCAACGGTGATGTTTTGGTTCGCGCACTCGGCAACCGCTCTGGTCATTGCCCGTACCCTCCAGGGGTTGTCCGCTTCTGTGGTCTGGACTGTCAGTATGGCGCTGATCGTGGATACAGTGGGTAAGGATCAGATTGGAGCGGCGATGGGCATTGTCTCCATGGCCATGACGGTGGGTACTGTCTCGGGGCCCTTCATTGGGGGCTTGTGTGAGTTTACTCTCCTCCATGTCATGCTACGTTGTGTAAGCGAAAGTAGCTAACGGGGGTCTTGCGGGGAAGCTTGTCGAAAGCAGGATACCATGCTGTGTTTAGCATGGCTATTGCGCTTATTGTCTTGGATGTCGCTCTTCGTTTGGTCATGATCGAGAGGAAGAATGCTTTGGAGTGGTTACAGGATCAGCCTGCATCTGTCGAGGAAACTGAGAGGCTTATAGAACCGGCGGCGCAGGGCGGCTCTTTGCATAAATCTGTTGCAAAACCAGGGGAGGCCTCGGAGCTGGGTGGAAAGCCTGCAGATGATGGCCTTGCGGAATCTTCCCCTAGTAAGACAAAGAAGAGATCTGTGCCAGGAATAGTGCGCTTATTGTGCTCCGGTGCGCTGCTCATCATCCTCGCTGCTGCTGTTCTACAGGCCGTCGCGTACTCCTCGTTTGACACGGTATCCAACTACTCTCTGTCCCATGCGAATGGAAATGGAAATGGTACTAACAAATCCAGGTCCTCCCCCTCTACGTGATGTCCACGTTCAACATGGGCCCAATGGGCATTGGCCTCTGCTTCATCCCTCTCTTCACCCCCTCATTCTTCTCAACCCTAATCGGCTCCGCCGTCGATCACTACGGCAGTCGCAAAATCACCCTCCTCGCCTTCCTCATCGACGTCCCCTACTTCCTCCTGCTTCAGCTCGTCACCGAAAACACAACCCATGACAAAATACTCCTGTACATACTCCTTTTCTTCGCGGGTCTCGCCGCTGCCCTGAAAACCATCGCTCTCATGGTTGAGGTCAACCACATCGTCGAGGAGAAGGAGAAGGAGTGCCCTGGGATCTTTGGTGAGCAGGGTGGAACGGCGCAGGCGTATGGACTGTATAATGCGGCTTGGTCTGGGGGGCAGGTGCTGGGACCGCTGGTGGCGGGGTGGTTGGTTGAATGGAAGGGTTGGGCGACTATGGTTACTGTGTTTGGGGTTGTTAGTGGTGTGATGGCGGTTGTTTTGGCTGTTACGTCGAAGGATATGGTGAAGTTGGTTGGTCGCGGATAGGCTGGGGATGCAAGGGTGAGTTCGGAGAATTGGACCGTCGATAAGGATGCAGATGGCCTTGCTGGGATATATACGAATCTTTGGTTGAGGTTATATATGTGACATGATTATGACATGACTATATATTTTCGGTTTAGACAGGAGATGGGATGGGTAAGAACTTTCTGGTTTATCGATTTGGATGGGAATGCAGTCTCCCTTGCAACGGGCTGGAATGACTAGAAAGAGTCGATCAAGATAACAAAGTTTTCGAAGTGCTGCGAGGATTCTACTTAAATCTCCTTGCTTCAGCATCTCACTGGTGGCTGGAGTGCGGAGATCCACACGTGCTGGTCCCTGAATATCTCTACAGTCTACTCAGGTGTACTAATAGTAAAGCCACCAGTACAGCCATTGATCAAATCGCGAGAAATCGCAGTCAGGACGATCCCGATTTCCAGCCCCGATCTGCAACTGTCTGGAGATCCCTGTTGGACCCTCATTGATCGGTTCCGCGAAGAGCTCTAATTAGTGGTGTTATTAAGGCTCCTCGGACCTCCTGGTGTGTTCCAGATCCGGAGACTCTTCCGTTGTTATTTCCACTCCTTAAATCCTTCCCACCTCACCCTCCACCGCTGGCTTATTATTTATTCTTATTCTTACGAAATCCTTACGCGATAAATAAATACCCAAGCGATCTTCTATGGCGTGACGCAGATTTTATACTACTAGCATGGCAACAACCACAACGCTCACATCCACGCTTGTCGGCGTAAACGCAACGTCGTTTGAAGCGACCTGTCCAACATGCGGCCAATCGCAGGACCACCCTCACCCCGCAGACTTCTCCCGGCGACGGGTCAAGGACCTAGAGGGACAGGTGCATCTGCTTAATTCTCAGGCTGTCCAAATGGGTATGTTCTGTCCTATCGCTTCTCGCCTCGCCGCTGCTCGCGGCTCTCATCAGTAGTGAGCTGTCACAAAACGCAAAGCGTATCCACCGACTAACCCAACCTCGTCTCTTGAACAGTGGAGAAACTGGCCGAATATGAAGAGGAAATGCGACGACTGCGAGCCCAATCCGCGACATCGGCACTCGTTTCGAGAACCAACGCTTCCATCTCCTCTACCTCGTCGGGACCCGACGCGCAGGCGCAGTCGCAGTCGCAGTCGCCACCGCAACAGGGCGGCCGCCTCTCCTCGCTTGCCTCCCTCCTCCCCTACCGTCGCCCAAGCACAGCGAACAGCAACCCGCGAAGCCAGCCGCAGACATCGCCGCCTCCTCTTTCGTCACAGTCACAGTCACAACCGCAGCCCCAAGGGCTCTCCCAGTCCCCTCCGCCTCCATACCCGCGCACCCCTGAACCGCGCCCGTCGTTCGAGGAAACGCTCGAGCTGCAGAACGCGCTGAACCGCGAACAAAACCTGCGCAAGGCGGCTGAGACGCAGCTCTCGCAGGCGAGTACAGAGTTGGAGGAGTTGACGGCGCAACTCTTTAGCCAGGCGAACGAGATGGTTGCGCAGGAGCGCAAAGCGAGAGCGAGGCTGGAGGAGCGAGTGGCTGTGCTGGAGAGACGGGATATCGAGAAGAGGAACCGGTTGGAGAGGCTGGAGAGGGCGATGGAGAGAGTTGAGCGGATTCGGGCGTTGGTGGGATGATTTCCCCTCGCAACTTATCTTTCGCTTTGACTTGTTGGGTATTGTTGACTTGGGATTTGCTTCATATACCCGGGATTGGCGTTTGGGTTGATTTGGATCAAATTGGATACGATGGGATGGAAAATGGGCATGATTTACGATATGCATGGTTATGGATACCTAAACTTTTGGATGCACTTGCTTTGGATATGGTCTGCTCGCTAGGCGTTTAGATGTGTCAAGAATATACGAGACGGTACATATGTATCATTGCTTAAGATTCTATGTAACAGTCAAGCCGTCTTTGATTCCTTGGTTTCTTGAGGATGTTCCTGCAAGGTCCACTTGAATCCGGGGCCTGGATCATTTTACTATGATGACACCTTAACCCCACTTTTGTCCCTCACTGGACACGAGATGTCGTCTATGTAACCTGCCTTGAAGTTCCTTCGCTCATTCCTTGACTCATCCATCTATCTGAACTCGTAGCCAAAATGTCCATCGGAGTCGCCATTATCGGTAGCGGTATGTTCTCCTTCAATGACTCATTTAATGGATATAGGACTAACGATCCAATCAGGAATCTTCGCGAAGGAGCAGCACCTTGTACGCCCCAGGCAGCGCGTATTGAACTTGACTCCAAACAACTGCTAACTACGGAACGTAGCCCGCGGTCCAAGCTGCCTCCGACCTCGCCCTAAAGGCCATCTACTCGCGCTCCCTGAAATCTGCCCAGAGTCTCGCCGAGGGTCTTACAGGTGTAGATCTCTACTCCGATGATTCCGGCGCGGGTAAGTCCTTCGCGGATCTTCTCGCGCGCGACGATATCGCGGCTGTTATCCTGGCGTACGTCTCGACTTCATCTTCCTTCGCTGCCCTGGAGTGGTGAGACCAAGGAAAGACAAAGCTCACTAGACTACAGCCTCCCCATCCCAGCTCAACCAACATACATCAAGGCTGCCCTGGCAGCAGGCAAGCACGTCCTTTCCGAGAAACCCATCGCCAAGGACCTAGCAACAGCGCAGGAGCTGGTATCCTGGTACAGCGATAGCGCCAATGTTGACAAGACCAAGACGCTCTGGGGGGTTGCTGAGAACTACCGCTTCATTCGCAAGTGGCTTCGCACTGCAGAGGAAGTGCAGAAGCTTGGTGGTGTGAAGGCGTTCCGTATTTCAGTGCGGAATAAGACTTCGTTGGAGTCGAAGTATTATCGTATGTCCCATCTACTCTCCCCTCTTTCATCACGGCTTTGGTCATACAGGCAGCCCAATAATATAGCGTACTAACGCTGGCAGACACATCCTGGCGCAAAACCCCCGAATACCAAGGCGGGTTCGTCCTAGACGGCGGAATACACACGCTGGCCGGTCTCCGACTTATCCTCGGTCGCGGCGGTAATGAACTCAAGACTCTCTCCGCACAAACCTGTCAACTCCAGGAATACCTCCCGCCCATTGACACCGTCGACGCAGTCGCCAAGACGGCATCGGGCGCACCGGGTGTGATCTCGCTGTCGTTCGGGTCCGAGTTCAAGGAGTTCTCGTTGGAGTTTACGTGCGCGGATGGAGTCGTGACCCTCGTTGATGATCGGCTTACGGTCAAGGGCGATGTGACTGATATCCCGTTTGAGGGTGTTGGTGTGAAGGAGGAAGTCAGGGCTTTCGCGACGTCTATTGGCAGCGGAAAGCTGGATGATATGTTACGGCCTGAGGAGGCGCTTGCGGATCTGGAGATTCTAGAAAACATTGTCAAGAGCGGAGAGGAGGATGGGGAGAAGAGGATATTGAGCTTGCAATAGTATACATAGGCAGAAAGTGCACTATTCCTAAAGCAGATTAGCTTGAGCCAGGATCCCAAAGTTCAAAACCGCCAAGCCTGTAGGGTACCTTCCTGAGCAGCCCTATCACGTGCCCACAGTTGGACTTGCACTCTTCGCTTAGGAAGGGCACTAACCAGCGTGGGCGACTGTTCGGGCGGCCAACCTCAGCGCGAAATTTCGAGACCGATATTCGACCGTTCGACAACTCCCACGCCAACGCGAGCCGGTACGACAAGGTATGCTTGAACAGCCTTTTTTTCTCTCTCTGTCAAGTGAGAGATTGATTTATTGATTGATTGCTGACTCTGTCGTGAAGATGGTTCTCGCTAAGAAGCACGTCCCTATCGTTAAGAAGCGTATGTCACCACTACCTGCCCATCTGTCCTGCCCACATTGCATTGTCCTGGATTTGGAGGAAAATGAACTGGCGAAGGAATGAGCCGGGGTGATAGGGGGAAAGGTCTGGGATAAGGATTCGATGAAATGGAATATTTTAAATCGGAGACGGAATCGTTGGAAGGTCACTCGACATCAACAAGAATTCGACAAGAAATCCGGGACCGAATCTCATATCTTCACGCAAAATTCTTTCACGATCATGTCAAACTGACCGATCCCTCTGTCTGCAGGCACCAAGCGTTTCTTCCGCCACCAGTCCGACCGCTTCAAGTGTGTCCCGGAGTCATGGCGCAAGCCTAAGGGTATCGACAACCGCGTCCGCAGACGCTTCAAGTCGAACATTCCCATGCCCTCGGTGCGTTCCTGGATCCAATATACGAATCGAACATCGAACCTGATCATTCGACTCGAAACCTTCCGAACTATATCATGCTAACCCACCCAACAGATCGGCTACGGATCCAACAAGAAGACCAAGCACATGATGCCCTCCGGCCATAAGGCTTTCCTCGTCCACAACCCCAAGGACGTTGAGCTTCTGCTCATGCACAACCGCACCTACGCTGCTGAGTGCGTCCCCCGCTCTCTTGCTTGACCAAGGCAACCCCCGAATCGCACGACTAACAGAGATCTTACAGGATCGCCTCCGCTGTCTCCTCGCGCAAGCGCGTCGACATCGTCGCCAAGGCCAAGGCCCTCGGCGTCAAGGTCACCAACCCCCGTGGCCGTGTCACCACCGAGGCCTAAGCGCATCATCCCTCTACTTTTGCAACGAAATCAAAAAAGCGAAAATGATTCTCTGGGACATGAATTGATAAACAGCGCGGGACGGAACAGGTTCGGATCCCGATCTGGGAAGGACCGGGACAAGGGATGGTTTGGTGGTCTGCGTGTGTTGTGGATGGATGATGATAGGGCCGGGATGAAGTCTATTCACTCTATCTATAAATACCTTTTTTGCCCGACAACATCCGATGCATGCATGATTTCACCATTCCTCCATCCATCTTTTATATCCATTTAGATACCATCAAATGGGATTCTTTGCGATTAATGCATTCTTGTTTGGGGTTCGTCATTTTCATCTGTTGCTATTCGTCTTTTTTATCAAATCACGTCGTAGATGCTTTGGTATATCAGAGTCTATATCAAGGACAATGACAAGTAACAGATACGCCCCAACACCCTCAGCAACATGCCACGCACCATCCAACTCGGCTTACGCAACCAACCAAATATCCCAGGAAACACTTTTAAACGCCATTCGAAGCAGCAGCAGCAGTAGCCCTCTGCTGCTCCTCCACTCGCCTCGCCTCTGAAATATCAACCAATCCCACTCCCTCCACCAACGCCGTCACCCCCGCACTCGCAGGCGCATCCTCATTCCCAATATCAGGAACCTCTCCCGATCCATACACAATCTCCTCATCCTCCGGCACATCCACCCACTCCGGGACCTCCGTCGGCCCACCAACCCCAGCACTCGCCGGCGGAAGAGCCCAGCTGGGCATCTTACTGCGATATGACCACTCGCCGTCCGAATCCGAGTACGACACGGCATGCAGGAAGATACCAAGTTCGTGGACGCCGGGGTCCGTGTACAGTTCTGTCCCGCACTCGTCGCACTTCTTCCCAGAGAGCCGCTCGCCTTTGCGTTTCTGGTACGCTTCGACGGCAGCCTCGTGCTCGCGGGATAGGATTGTCTCTACGACGGATGAGTCGGTGCCCTTGGGGAGCACTGGGGGTGTTGTGAAGTGCGTGCGGTAGCTGACTGTCTCGGGCAGCTCGGTGCGGCCCATTTTCATGAGGCGGTCGACAATCGCGTCGTCGTGGTCGGCCGTCGAATCGTCCTTGCCTAGGTCCGGTCCGAAGACGCGGCGGTTCGAGTAGATCGGGTCGTTGCTGATCGGGTGGCCCAGGAACTGTAGGTGCACGCGGATCTGGTGCGTGCGGCCGGTGAGCGGGAGGCAGTGGACGACGCTGTAGCCTTCGCTTTCGTTGATGTAGGACGGGGGCGGAGTGGCTGGGCGGGCATTGGGGTCCGTCGACTCCTCCATAGATGGGGAATGTGTCGGCACCGAAGGAGGAGGGTAGTATGCCAGTCGGCGGAATTTGGTCTTTGCTTCTTTCCCTGTCGCCCGGACACGGTTGAGGCCAACCTTGGGAGCGACAGACATGATGGGCTGGTCGACGACGGTGATTCCGTCAGGGAACTTGCCCTTCACGCGCGCGACGTATTCCTTTTGCACTGTCCGAGCCCTCAGCTTGACGGCCATCGTGTCCGCGCCCTTGGCCGTCTTCCCAACGAACATGACGCCCGACGTCAACCGGTCAAGCCGGTTACACGGCCGCGGTGTAAACTTGTCTTCATACTTGTAGCGCAAGATCTCGATGACGGAGTTGTAGTGGTATCGACCAGTCGAGTGGACAGGAACACCAGCGGGCTTGTCAATGGCCAGGAGATCGTCGCTCTCGTGGATTATTCCGATATCGTTGCCCGTGACGGGGGGTTCGTGTCGGTGGAGCGTGTGCGAGATATATTGACCGTTTTTGAGGATGGTATCAGGGCCGGCCGATTTTCCATTTACGCAAACCTTGCCACTTTCGAGGGCTTTTTGCTAGATTGGTGTCAGTTACTGTGTGCTCTGTACCTGAGAATTTTGTGCGGGAGAAAGCCATACGTAGTAGCCCGTCTCACGGTCGCGAAATTCGGATGTGAAAATATCTAGCAGTGTTCGGTCCCTCCATCGCTCTTTGCAATAGGTATTGTACGTATAGTGATATGGCCGAACGCGACGTAGTCCACCTTCAAAGTAGTACGGGCCAGGATCGGTGGTGGATGGTTCTTCAGCGGCGGCCGGAGAAGGCACTGTTGGCGCGGTATCGACAGGATCCGAAGACATCATGAGAGTTGCAAATCTGCCTCAACTGTTGAGGGCCTTGGCGACTCGAGAAAGGGCAGCCAAGGGGGTTGTTTGCGTTGTGGCTTGTTCGCGTGTCCGATGTGCGGAGGGGTAGACTTTCAAAGAGGGGTGGATCTGATTCTTTTTTTTGCGGCTGTTCCTGGTGCCACATTTGTCTCCCTCCAACATTCACAGACTGGCCTACGTTCTCGATCTCTTCTCACAAATCATTATTTAATTGATATCAAGACTAGGTCCTAGGAATACTTGAAGAATACAGGTACCAGGTCTACTCCGAGTCGAACCCTTGAGGAATTGGCGCATAGTACGAAAACTTGCCCTCCGGATCGTACTTTCTCTTCAGCTTCGAAAGCCGCTCGAGTCTCCATGGCTCGTATCCATACCAGCTCTTGGGCCCTTCGTTTCCAGCAGCATAATTGACATATGCGCGCAGCTCATTCGAGGCTGTTCCGTTCAGCAGGATCGCTCTCAAAGTGTCTCCAAGCACCTTTGCCTGGAGCTCCGTCTCCGGATCGGCCGGGGATGCATATTGGATATTAGGAGAAATGAGCAGATCATCCTGTCGGTGAGGGAACGCGGTTGACTCTTCGGGAACAGCCTGGACGCCTTGCACAGAGTATTGCTCTAGCAACACTAGCGATGTGTTCAGCGGCGAGTCGCCGGTGGTTCCTTCTGCGAATGTATCAAAGAACTCTCGCTGCGCTTTAGCATTATACCGCGAGAAGCCGATCGGGAACCGGATTTTGCTTCCAGCCCTTGAGCAGCCCCTTCCGCTCAGATCGGTGTCGATCCACCTGGGGATATCGGTATAGAGTCCTGTAGCATTGCCCGTCGAGCCACCTGAAAGCTCGCGGAACGGCTGGATGATCTCGGCGTCTATCTCAGAAACCCCTCCACGCAAGAAATGGGACAGGATGATAGGCTGCATGAGTTAGCTGTGCTCGCCTTGGGCAAACGATGAACGTACATTTTTCGGATCAATGGTTGGGATGCGCAAGATATACGACCAAACCAGGAAGTCGGGCGGCTGGCTATCAGCGAGTTTGTTGAAGAGCTCAAAAACCTCTTCAACCTGATCATGGCTGAATACCAGCTGTTCCCACGACCACATGCCGTCTTCAACAAGGTCGTAGATCTTCGAGGTGATGGAGGTCACAATTCCAAAGTTGTGGCCTGCGCCTTGCATTGCCCACCAAAGATCATTGTTCTTGTTGTCCGGTGCAACTTCGAGGATCTCACCCTCCGCTGTGACCATACGCAATGATAGGTATTGATCGGAAACGAGCCCATGTCGGCCTTGGAGAGCACCGTGGCCACCGCCCAGGCCTGGTCCGAGATAACTCGTGCACTCGCAGACGCCATGTACTGCAATTGTTACCCCTGTTCTACGTCAATGGTGGATAGCCTTACCAGCCTGTTTTCCCTGGTCGAATAGCGCGTGCATTAGCTCGTACGAGCGTACACCACCACCGAGCGTGGCTGTACGGCCATCCTCCGATATCTCAATAGAGTCGAGCTTGCGCAGCCAAATCTGGATACCGTGTTCAAGTCTTCCAAGACTCGAGATATCGCCGTGTCCATCATTCACCGCAAGGAAGGGAATATCGTTCAAGTTTGCGTAACGAACCTGCTTCGTCAGCCTTTAGCCCAATACCCATTGACATCGACTCACCGTCTTAGCCACATCCTCCTCCTCGGCCACTTGAACGACGACCGTAAAGTTTGGCCGACGATAGTCAGACCATCTATCCGTGGCCTGCGTGAACTCCTCGGCATCAGGAAAGTAGATACTAGCTGCTTCAGAGAGCTGCGCGCCTAGTTCGCTACCGATATCCGCACGGCTTGAGATGAACGCATTGCTGCCGATTCCCAGGAGCGCAATCGAGCAGGCCAGGCTGAGCCAGTAGTGAGTAGCTGCGCCCATGCTGAGTGGAAGTGATTCGGACCCGAACCCTGTAGACGATTGCTGACTCCTCGCGGTGGGGTGCGCCGGGGCGTCCGTCTGGCGCATATAAATACAGGGGGGTTGTTGCTATGACTAAATATGCAGCATTTTTGGTGGTTGGATGGCCTGCATTCTTGGGTAGTGATGCATTCCTTAGGTAGAGGCTGGTAAACCCCATTTACCAACGGACTCTTTGCGAGCAGGTCACGTCACGTCACGTCTGCAAATATCTTTCGAAGCCCGGTTCATCAGTCTCGCTCGGAGAAAGAGCGAGCCATTGCGGTTGCGAGCTGACGAGGCTCCTAGACCTCTTTCCAATCCGGGGAACTCCCCAACATTTGGCGCCTTGGGCATGCTTCAGGTTTACTACTCCGTGGAGACTTCGCTCTTCGATTTTCGTATAAGTCGGACCCGAATTCTCTTACATCTAAGCTGTGTCAGTATACGGCGAGAATAGTAAGTCAGTGAGTATGTTAACTGAATTTCTAGCGTGTCAAGTCCAGAAGTATATATTTCCGGAACCATTATCCCCCGCACGCATTATTAGTAGTAGATGTCTTAACTTCCCGGAGAAAATATACTATTATTACTTGATAAGCCATACTAATATTAAGGAATAATGAGTGTGAGCAATAAGATCCATTATAAATACCTGAATCAGAAACCCTACGTAGTCAGATCTACAATCCCCGTCAATAGATCCCGCAGCAAGAAACACGGCATCTGGACCTCGGCTCAAACACACCGAGGGATCGCAGTCGCAACTGAATGCTCCCGATAATCTTCACCTCATCCCACTTCAACCGACCAGACTTCTGTTCTCTCCTCGAAAGAAGAGTTGAATAATTGAATCGGTTCAGAATCACCCCTAGAAGCACACTCGGGGAACATATTTCGCCCACAATGCCCAAGGAGATCGACATCAAGCGCCGGCGCTCCCGCAAGGACTACGTCTTCCACCAGACATACCGATCACGATGGTAAACCCTAAAACCTTAACGCAAACCTTTATGATCGCTCGCTAACACCCATGGGAAAAGGTTCGACAACGACATGTACGCGCATCTAAACAACACCGTCTACGCCCAGCTCTTCGACTCGATAATCAACCACTACCTCATCACCGACTGCGGCATGGACCCGCACAACCACAACTCCTCCTCCGCGTCTGATCCCTCAAAACCCAGGAACTCAACAAACCCCTCGGGCCAAGTCGCTATCATGGTGAATTCGTACTGCGACTACTTCGCGTCCGTCTCGTACCCGGATGTCATTGATCTGGGATTGCGGGTGAACAAGCTTGGCTCGACGAGTGTGACGTATGAGGTTGGCGTGTTCAAGCAGGGGGAGGATGATGTCAAGGTTGTCGGGGGTTATACGCATGTTTGGTGTGAGAGGGGGAATATGAGGCCTGCTAAGGAAGGGATGGAGAAGGGGATTCGGGGGGCGTTGGAGAGGTTGATGGTTAGGGAGGAGGCGAAGATCTAATTAGGGCTCTATTCATTTCGTAGGTAGTAGGATTTGGCCATGTCCCTGAACTTCCAGACATCATCTAATTGCTTATTGTGAAGGTTGAATCAATCATGGAAATATTGGAAATGGGTTGGAAAGTAAGTACCCGCTGGTTCGGTGATCATCATATTAGAACTAATGGTAGAAGAAAACATATATGACAGCGCTAGGAAATAACATGAGGACGTTTCTATCGCCTTCTATCCCGAGTCCAACGCCGTAAATAGCAAGTTGACCGGAATCGTCACGGTTGTATCCGAGGAAGAAGTAAAGATTTAGCAAAGTAGAAGGTAGAATGTAATGCTTGCCAACCAGCCCTGAGTTGCTAATGGCATGTCGATTAATTCACAAACATGATTTTTGGATTGTCGCACTTAGTTCACCTTGTCTGCGACGACGCTGATGCGAGAAACGTTCGAGCTCGGAGGGAACAAAACCCTCTGCATTGTCTTGGTCTCTAGGTCAAGGTACCAGCGCTGGTACGGACCGGGGATGAATTTCCCCTTCGAATCCCATCCTGGAACATAGGTGTACCCGTCGTCAAGGAGGAAGAACAGAAGCTTCTCGGGCTTGCCTCCGTCAAGGCTGACAGTATGCCATTGGCATCGGTCCTCCATTTCGTCCTCGAAGATGTATCGGTGGAGGATGCGGCAGTAGACTACCGGAACTGGGACTTTCTCATCGTACTCGCTGCCGTCCCTGCAGACGAGATGCCATCCCTGGCTCGGGATGTACTTGTAGATGCCGGGGACTGGGGAGTCCCAATGTTCCTCCCTATGGATGGAACCTTGAATGCGCTCTCCACGCTGGAACCAGTACGTGGGGCAAAAGACAGTTCGTAGACAGAGAAATAGGTTGGGCGCCATGGTGGCAGGCAGGTCGGATCGGAAGAGCTACCGGTAGCTTTCAAACGCGACTAGGGTTGAAGTTTTATAAAAAAGGTGGGTATCGTAGGTGCGTAACAAGAAACTAAACGCTCACTTTTCGGAAGGCAAAGAATAGAGGAATAACAGCGAGGACGGAGCTCGAACGGGGGCTTATATGTCGATGTCCATCTTGAATAAGAATGTAGATGAAGGTCTTGATATCACGAGACAACAAGAAGGTATTTTTGACGGGACTCGGATACCACGCTGCAGTGCTCGCGGTACTTCCCAGGGTTCGAGATGTTCGAATTGTTCGAATGGTTCGCAGGTTTATATGTAAGGAAGCTGAGTCTTTAGCCAAAGAATCTGCTGTGAGACTGAAAGGTTGCGGTGAGAAGCAGGGGATGCGAGGCGAGAAATCGTGGCCGGGCCGAGAACACGGAGTCCAGGGTGGAAATCGGGACAAAAATGCTGGGAAGGAGGTTCGACTTCGGTCTTGGAACTCGGTCTGTCACACGAGTCCAACAATAGATCCTGATGGGATGCACGGCGCACAGGGATGCAGCAATTCTTAGTGTTCGTCAGGGGCGCATGACGGCAATCGGGCAGCTAACTGGAGGAGAGAGAAAAAGAGCATGCTGGTGATCTTTCAGGGAAAAAGCAAAAACAGAAGGAAGAAAATGGGAGTCAGCCTTAAAATACAAACGAAGCGAGGAGCGGTCTGAGGTTGTCTGACAGAGTCTGAGGTCAGCTCTAGCCTCTGTGTGTGGTGGAGTGGAAAATTTTGCTGTGCACAGTTGACGAGCTAAAAGAGCGGAAGAACGAATCCGCTCGGGAAGACCCAGCTTTCCTTTGCACGCAACCTTGGGAGAACAAGTCATGCCAATGGATGAAACATCTAGACCCACTGATCCACATCGGATATTATCTCATTTCTGGATGCATCTGTGCTGTTTTGATGGTTGATGCCTAACTCAACCTCGAATGACTCCGGGATCCTCCTTTGAGTTCGAGATGTGATTGTCGCAAGACACGGAGTCCTTCCATCAACTCCGTTGATCCTGACACAACCACCGTACGGGGAAAGCTGCGGCGCTCGACCGGTCATCGCGTTGTCTGGCCACAGCTATCGCCTCGTGCCCTGCGGCGCGGCTTGAATTGGCTGGCCAAGCCACAAGCTCTGGTCCCAGTCTCCCGGGATTCGAATGCTAGCTCGATCCTGCCGGCATCTCCCTGGCAGATTCATAAGTACGAGACGTCGAGACCAGGTTCAACTTCAAGCATCAAGACCTGAGTTGAAAGAAGAAACTGTCTCCATCCTTAGCCCCCTTGGCGTGCTCCCATCCTGCAGGAAGGCGAATGCGTTTGGACTCTGGTGTGCTCAGCTTTATCAACAACATGCAACTCGATGCCATCCAACGCGACCGCCAGTCTGCCCAGGCCGGTTTTTTATCTAAACTGTCCTGACTGGGTAATTGATGGCCTGTGCGCCTTGTTCTCTTGAACCTTGAAAACAGGTGTCGTTTTGGCCAGTTGGAAGGGATGGATCCGGGACCTCGTCTTCATCCTGTTTTCATTACCTACAGATTGCTCATCCGAAAGACAGCGAAGCGACTGGACGGAGCACTGACGACCGACCGACACCTCTGCGACCTGCACTCGACAGGGAACTTGAGGCTTCACAGATTTTCAGAGTACCGAGTGTGCGCTAGAATTACTATCTTAGAATACCTATCTAACTTCATGCTTTTTCGACGATCCGACCATGCGACACACAAGATCAGGAGACGACAAGCGATCACTGCAGAACCAGTCGACTGGTGACTCAGTGATTGTGGCGGGGAGTCTCACCTCGTTGAGCGAGTCGCTGATACTTGACCGCCTCGCGAAGGACCATTCCCTCGTTCAACTGGCTTGTCTCCTTCCTGAAGAGCTCCTGCCATGGAGTCTGACTCTCGGGCATACTGTAACCGCCCGCGGCTTCCAAGCTGGCCCTTCGTTTGTGCAATTCGTCCTCCGGTAGCAGAATATCAACGCGACGCTTGTTGAGGTCAACACGGAGCCTGTCACCAGTTCGGAGAAGTGCAAGGTTGCCACCTGCTGCTGCTTCGGGGCTTGCGTTCAGAATAGAGGGCGACCCGGAAGTTCCCGACTGTCGACCGTCTCCAATGCAGGGCAGCGACTTGACCCCCTGTCGCAGCAGATGTCCAGGGGGGTGCATATTGACTACTTCGGCCGCTCCAGGGTACCCTAGCGGGCCAGTGCCGCGCATCACCAAGATACTTTTTTCGTCAATGGGCGTGGACGGATCCTCCAGCCTGCTGTGGTAATCTTCTGGCCCGTCAAACACCACAACTGCCTCTTCAAAAGCATTCGGATCTTCAGGATTTTCCAGAAACGCTTGCCGGAATTGCTCTGAGATGACGCATGTCTTCATAATCGCTGACTGGAACAAGCTTCCGTGGAGGTGCACGAACCCCGCATCTCTCATGATGGGCTCATCGTATGGCTTGATGACTCGTCGATCCCAGGTGTGTTGTCCCTTCACATTCTCGGTTACAGTGCGCCCGTTGCAGGTCACAACGTCGGGATGTAACTTTCCAGCATCCAGCAACTCTGCCATGATAGCTGGAAGGCCGCCAGCCCTGTAGTACTCCTCGCCCAAATACTCCCCTGCTGGCTGCATGTTTAGGAGAAGCGGGATGTGGAACCCGAGCTGATCCCAGTCATCTAATGAGATGTTGACGCCCATGTGCTTCGCAATGGCGTTGATATGGATGGGGGCGTTAGTGCTGCCACCAATAGCAGTGTTGACAACGATTACATTCTCAAAAGCCTCACGCGTCATAATGTCGCTCGGTTTCCGGTCTGACTCCACCATTTCGACGATCCGAAGTCCTGTCTGATAAGCGCATTGAGCTCTTTCGCGATAAGGAGCGGGGATGGCAGCAGATCCTGGCAGGGCCATTCCGAGAGCTTCCGCCAGCGCATTCATTGTCGAAGCCGTACCCATCGTGTTGCAGTGCCCTACTGATGGCGCACTTGGAGAATGTCAGCAAATACCCCTCATTGTGTCTGTCATTGAACATACCCTCGAGAGATGTAATCAACCAAGCCCTCCTCATTGATCTCTCCAGCGGCATACATTTCTCTTCCTGTCCACACGACCATGCCTGAGCCAGCAAGCTCGTTCTTCAGATACCCGTTGATCATCGGACCAACATTCATACAGATGGCAGGAATATTCTTATAATCATCAGCAGGACGTCGCAAAGAAAATACTGAGTCCTCGGAGCACTTACCATTGTGGCGGCAGCCATCAAGCACGCAGGGGTTGTCTTGTCGCAGCCAGTCAGAAGCACCACGCCGTCCAAGGGATAGCCGTGCAGGACCTCCACGAGGCCGAGATATGACAAGTTTCGGTCGATGCATGCTGTTGGCCGTCTGGATGTCTCCTGGATGGGATGCGTCGGAAATTCAAAGGCGATACCGCCTGCCGTTCTAATTCCCTCGCGTACACGTTTCACTAGCTCCAGATGATACCGGTTACACGGAGAAAGGTCGGAGCCAGTCTGCGCGATTCCAATGATTGGTTTCCCTGCCATTAGTTCCTCTCTTGTGATACCGTAATTGAGGTACCGCTCGATGTACAACGCAGTCATCCCCGCATCTCCGGAGTTGAACCAGTTGGACGACCGCAACTTCCGCCTGCTGCTGGGAAAGGAGGTGGCGGTTTTTGCCGAAGCGCGTGCTCGCTCGAGCTCAATCGTTCGCTTTCGGAGGGCTTCCAATTCCTTGTCGAGGTCTTCGATGTTGACCGTGCCTTGGTTGCCACCCGAGCTACAGGCGCAGCCATCGCACTTTGACTCACAAGGCATGATTGATAAAGTGTCTGAAGGGTAACTGTCGTCCTTCAGTATTTGATCTCATCAGATTACAAACATGCCCAGTGTGGTAGGTGATACGCTACCTTATTTATGGGGAATCCCGGTTATGGCGGGGTGAGGATGCCGAAGGGCGGATAAAGTCCGATAGATGGGAAGAAAGCCGCGGTTCCGAGAATATGCGTTTCTGTCGCCGAAAAAAAAACCAAAATGTGGCGGGGACCAAGTCGCTTTAAATAACGGAATGCTAAGTGGCTAATGAGCATTTACAGATCCAATCCCACAGTTTCCACTCCCTCAGGACAATCTCGGCTCGGGTTGGTGCACAGAATCTGGGACTCTGGGTGAGGTCCCGAGCCAGACCCTGCGGACGGTTCGGCCCCCCACGCTATGCTCGATTCTGGAGAAAAGCATGGGGGTCATCCCACGCACTCGAGTGTTGTCAGGTATACCATATTCTAAGCGACTGATGACCTCACAGGATATTGTCTACGGCTTCCTTGCGGTCTTCTGCTTGACAGGCAATGTCTGTGACGGTGCCAACCCAGCACTGCGGCCCTCGTGGTTGTCCGTCATTTATTGACTTTAACTAGAAAAAGCAAACAAGAAATAGATCAATCAAAACGCAATCCCGTCGATGATCGGTCAGTCTGAGAAGATCCGGGCGAGAGGCTGAAACAGACGCCCTTGATTAAATATGGGGAAATGGCTCAGGGCGCCGCAGGAAAAAGTAACATCTCTCTCTCGCCATCTTCTCCCCACGCCACTCGTGGACGAGTTTCCGGCAAAGAAGCAATTCCCTGTCCAATCATGGCTTGTTCATTTCAACTACAAGCAGCGTCTGTGGTCTCCTTTGTGATAACAATTCCTTGGAAGAGGCAGATTTGCGCTATTTTCCCCTGTGGTCACACAGATCAAAGTTGTCGGTGGCCTATTCTGTCTTCAAATCCCTCATACCAGGATGGCATACTACAATACAAAGCATCGAAAGCAGTATTACCTACTTCTTCCACCTATGACAACCAACGAGAAACTTGCATTTCAAATTCCTACTACCGTCTTACTAACTTACAAACAAGCCCCTCCTGCTGCACAGACCAGGCCTTCATCGTCTTCCACTGCTCGTGCGGCTGATGTAGCTGGATCCTGAACTTCCACAACAATTGTGTGGTAATCTTCTGCAACCTTCTGGGCGAACTCTCAAGCCAGCGCTCTGGGACATACGCTTCCAGATCAGGGAATAGTGTCGGACTGTGATGTAGAACCCAGTTGATGCCGACTGTCGTGCCAGTATTGTTAACTGTGATTTCGCCCTTTGGCAAGTGGCGCTCTAGAAGAAATTCAGCAGAAAGGTGGGGTCTCATTGCCTTTTTGCTGACAGTGCCCAAGTAGGGCAATCCGGAGATTGGGGTGGTCAGACTTCCTGGGAGACCAGTCTCATCTATTTCCGCAACAACCCTGCAATACCAGATCAGCATAGTGAATCGCCATCCACCGTGAAAGCATATCCTTGCTTGTCTCCATACCAGGCTTCTCCAACTCGCCATCTCTCTGCCGGGACGCCCGCGAATTCACTATAGAGACGTGTCGAGGACCGATACGCACAAGACGGCCATACTGATGGTGGATGTCGATGTCTGTGAGATGGTGGTTCCCTTTCCAGACGCTGCGAAGCTTCCAGAGACGTGTGCACTTTGCGAACGCTGGACTTGGGATACCTGGCGGGGAATACGGGAGAGGATCTTGCAGGGGAAACTGCCCTGTCTTCACCTTCGTCCGGATACCCCCATATACTGCCTCATCAGCAAAGAGTCGGAATTTAATACTCGATCAAACTACAAAAGAGGTTCAGGATGATTAAACTTCGGGACGCTTCCGATATAGTTAGAATACCCGATTTTTCTGGCCCACTACATATCCGATGTCTTGGACCGACTCTTCAATGGAGTACACCACTCACGGTGCCATCGTCGCGTCTACTGCTTGGAGAATGCCTAGAGATATCCGACTCTGTGCGGAGAACTTGTAGTCCACTCCACACATGTCATTGATAAAGGAACACCCGCCGGGGTCGCCATTTGCTCCATATACTGAAATAACGGGGAAGGCGCAACCAGGAGGCCTGGTTTATAAAAACAGGAAAGGAAGGAGCGACGAGCTCAGTAGTCGGTCGTTCCTGCCTTTGATGCAATGTTGAGGGATGCGATGAAGGCATGAATAGGCTGCACCTTCCTAAACTAGAACAGGCAGGGGCGAAGTACATGTACTGGTCGTTCCTTCCTTGGTATGCCAAGCTGAATTTGTGAGGAAGGAACGACCGAGCAGGTACATTCCTACAATGGAGCAAGAAGTGGAGCACATTTCTGAGTTACCGGTTGTTTCTTCATCCTATACTTATCAAGTGAAGACTTTGTAAGTAAGATTTGAAGATGACGGCCAGATGGGAAATGTAGATGTTCAATTTCAATAACCCTTAACGCCAATGATGCCGGAGAAGAGTGTGTCGTGTGCATCTAGATCTATCGTCTCGCGAAAAAACCCCAGTGAGCAGAGACACTCGGGGATGGTATCAGGTATAGCTGAAAGAAACGGAAATTAATCAATAATCATCACTGAGTCGCGCACTGCGCTTGCCCGCCTTCTTCTTCATCGTCCTCCCACGCCGACCCTCCGCTGGGATCTTTGGAGCCAAAGTCCTCCAATTTGCCCTTGGGGTCATATGTGACGTCTTCAGCCGTATCTGCCTGGATGCGCACATCGGACTGCGGAAGCATCTCCTTGAGCCGTTCTAGGACTGCGGCGCTGGGCTTCCATTGCTCGTCGGGGAACTTGATGTTCACGACGAGGTATAGGTCACCGCGGGCATCTGAACGCTTGATTGGCATGCCCTCGCCGGGGACCTTGAGTACTTGGCCGGGCGAAAGGACCTGGCCTGGAACCTTGGGGTGGTGGATCTCGATGCCCCGGCCGTCGAGGTGCTTGATTACAACACGGTTGAAGCCGGTGAGCGATTCAGCTAATGTGACATCGATTGTCGCCATGAGATCTGCGCCTGCGCGTTGGAAGACATCGTGCTCTTCTTCTGCTAGGTGGAAAATGATGTCGCCCGGTTCTTGACCGGGGACTTGATCTGCTTCGCCTTGTAGGACGATGCGGTCGCCGTCCCTGTGTAATGTTAGCTTGCATCATAGCAAGACGTTGTGATCCACGTACTTTGCCCCTCGAGGAATGTAAATCTCCAGCATCTTCTTTTCCTCGTTTGTCTTCTTGCCCTTGCACTTCTTGCACTTATCCTTGGCGGGGAAGAACTGGCCGTCACCGTTGCACGTTGAGCAGACGACAGTGGACTGAGTCAAGAACTGACCCATTCGAGTCAGGACCTCCTTGAACCCTAAGTAGCAACACTTTGTCAGCCCAGTATTTTCAAGATCCAGTAACTCAGATCCATACCTTGTCCATCACATGTCGAGCATTTCTTAGCCGTGGCTTTCTCCTTCCCACCCTTCCCCTTGCAAAGACTGCAAATCACATTCTTTGTGCTCGCAAACTTGACGGTCTTGCCCTTATACAGATCCTCCAACTTGATCTCATACTTCTGCTCCTCATTGGGACTCGCCCGTGGTCTCCGCTGGCCACCCATGCCAGGCATTCCACCCATACCACCACCACCACCCATGCCAAACATCTGCGCAAGAATATCATCGAGATCCGGTCCTCCGCCCATCCCCGGCTCACCGGAGCCGTTGAACGCACTCATGCCATGTGTATCGTAGAGATGTCGCTTATCGTCATCGTAAAGGATATCGTAGGCTTGCTGGACGGCTTTGAATCGAATCTCGGCGGTCTCGCGCTCGGCTTCGGGGACTTTATCCGGGTGGCTTGATAGAGCTGCCTATTAGATGAAATTAGTATTCTTTGTTTTGGGGTTTAGGTCTGAGGCGGGTTGGCGTGCGTACTTTGCGGTAGGCCTTTCGGATCTCTTCTTTGCTTGCGCTTTGCGAGACTTGGAGGACCTCTGTTATTCGGAAATTTGATCAGATATGATATAAGTGTGCGAATGAATCTTCAAAGAGATTACTTACCGTAGAGGTCGCCGACAGCTTCTGACACTGTAGATTCAGTTAGCGGGTTGCCCAGAGCTTCTTGTCAGGGTGGAATCATACTTGAGAGAGTACGAGCGAATAAACCAAATCAAGAGCTTTCGTTTTCAGATATAGGCAGACCACGAAGAGAAAAAGACGAAAATACACTGAGCGTTGGAGGAAGTTGAAAGGGAAAACAAATTGGTCCCAATCAGAAGCCCGAAAATTCGATCGGCCTGCTTATCACTTTTTTTTCTGGCTCCGACATTCTCGCCGCCTCCGCCTTCTCCGCAAACATTTCCTGCTCCTATGACAGCTGCCCCATTGGAGCTTTGTTCCGCGGCTTTTTGTTTGATTTTAGATTATTTTCTTCTTTTATGCCATGAGGAATCTCCGCTTGAGCCTTCTCACCCGTCGTTCGTGGGTGTGCATGCAATGCCGCCACGCCAGTTCGTCCCCCGTTTCAGCAGCGTCGCATAACAAGAAGACGAAACTCCCCGATTTCCCAGCCAGGACTCGTTTCGCACCGTCGCCGACCGGATACCTTCACCTTGGGTCGCTACGGACAGCATTGTTCAATTATTTGTTGGCGAAACGGACCGGTGGTCAGTTCTTGTTGCGAATTGAGGACACAGATCAGGTGCGATCGCATGATGTCTCAAGATGAGGCGCGTCGCTGATGGGTTGGTTTAGAAACGGACGATTCCCGACGCGGAACAGAGGCTTTATGATGATCTTCGGTGGGCTGGACTACAGTGGGATGAAGGTAGGGCAGCGCGCAACCAGACGTGCTGGATGCGTAAAGATGCTAATTGAGGAACTTATAGGCCCCATTGTTGGCGGTCCTTACGGCCCATATAGGCAGGTGAGAGTGCTTAGGACCAACCTCGGAGACGAAAATTAATGTATGACATTATAGTCCGAACGAACAGCTACCTATCGCAGCCACGCCAATGGCCTGATCCACAACGGGCACGCATACCGGTGTTTCTGCTCCGCGGATCGTCTCGATACTCTCGCAAGGCACCGTAGCCAGGCAGGTCTTCCTCCGGGGTATGATAGGAAGTGCGCGGATATATCGGCCGAAGAATCAGAAGACAGAGCGGCCAATGGGGAGTCACATGTTGTTCGACTGAAGGTTGAGGGATACCCGGCGTTCGAGGATCTTGTCTATGGCAAAACGGGGCAAAATCGCTCGCCGAATAAGTTGGACCTTATTGAGCGTG
Source organism: Aspergillus carlsbadensis (assembly GCA_025688815.1). Lineage (NCBI taxonomy): Eukaryota > Fungi > Ascomycota > Eurotiomycetes > Eurotiales > Aspergillaceae > Aspergillus > Aspergillus carlsbadensis. The sequence goes on along the minus strand of MU628203.1, from coordinate 142,193 downwards.
TCTATGACGACCCTATTATGATCAAGTCCGATGGGCACCCGACCTATCACTTGGCAAATGTTGTGGATGATCATCTCATGGAGATTACCCATGTCATCCGAGGCACTGTGAGTAGATACCGTCTAGAAGCAGATTTCCGCCAAGGATCACTGACGCATCATTCAGGAATGGATGTCCTCAACTCCATTACACGTCGCCTTATACAATGCATTCAAGTGGACACCGCCTCGGTTCGGGCATGTGCCACTCCTAGTGGACAAGTCTGGTCAAAAGCTCAGCAAGCGCAACGCCGACATTGACTTGACATTCTTTAAGGATAAGCAGGGGATATTCCCAGCGAGTCTTGTCAACTTCGCAGCCCTCTTAGGGTGGTCTCACACGCAGAAGTCGGATGTCCTTAGCCTAGAAGAACTGGAAAGCATTGTAAGCTTCTCCTTGCGAACCACCCATTTTGATACCAACTCTTATTTTCTAGTTTAACCTGAAAATCACCCGCGGAAACACCGTCGTCGCTTTCGAGAAGCTCTGGTTCCTACAAAAGGCCCATGCACAGCGTTTCGCCGCAAATGGCGGCGCCGAATTCGATGACATGGTCTCCAGCGTCTCAAAGGTCGTCGAATCCACAGCAACTCCAGAACAACTGTAGGCACTCCTCCTGGCCTCTTGATTAAAAGACAGGTATTAACAACAAAACCAGGACTCAAATCCTCCAATCCCGCGCTTTGTCCGAAATCATCGCTCCACTCCTCCACGCAGACGCCAAATCGTTCACCAACGCCGAGGAATTCGTATCCCGCAACGCAACCTTCTTTCAAACAACCCTAACTCGCCCACCTTACACACCCGCAAACCAAACCACACAAATTCCCATCTCATCCATCCACACGGCCTCCGCTGCGCTCACACTAGTCCCAAAACAACACTGGAACATTGCAACCCACAAATTCAACATCACTTCATACGACGGCGCAAGCGCGGTCCTGGAAGAGAATTTGGCGCTTGCTGATGCAGAGGCAGATGCAGAGACGACGCGCATCACCGCAGACAAGGCCTTCAAGAAGGAATTATACCACTACCTTCGCTGGGCTTTGTCCGCTGGGGCGCCGGGTCCAGGGATTCCGGAGACAATGGTGATTCTTGGGAGAGAGGAGACGCTTAGGCGGTTGTCGGAGGCAAGAGAGTTGACGTTGAAGAAAGGGGCCAGGAGTCCTGTTGCTGAGAGGCTGGTGAGGGATAAAGCGAAGGCCAAGGGGCAAGCACAGGATGGGGAGGCGGATCGGTCGTGGATGGGGTCGCTTGCGCCACGGGCGTAGGCTTTGTATAATTGGAAGCTACCCTCTACTCCTGTATATATGTAGTTGTATCAATACTCGATATAGAACATGTGTCACTATAAACGACCATGTGATGAGCTATTCCACAAAGACATTCGTGTCTATAAATTAGGGGTATACAAATCCAAATCATAATCAAGTCGCTATAACAAGTAAATCACAAGAACATTTAAAACATCCCTCTAAACAAGTCTGCACCCTACCCCATCCAATTCCCCGTACCACTTCCTATACCCAAAAACTCCACGGGGGCCGGCTGCCCGTTCGCCCAGCCTCCCAGGATAGCAGACATACCCTCGGCCTCAGAATTTGTAAACTGATCAAGCATATCAACCTCGGCAGTGAAATAATCCTGCAGCGAATTCGGGTCAAAGACCGATGTGTTTCCCGTATCACTAAGCAGAAGCAGCGAGTCATCTTGCCTATTATATGTTCCGAGGAAGGACGAGGCCCGGGACTCGATGAGTCCACGTGCAACGCGTGCGAAGATCGTACATATCTGGTAGAGGCGTCCACAGGCTTTGGAGGTGTCTTTCACTCGGTAGAGTGTGCGTACGACATCTTCGAGGAGCTGGGTGTCTTCTAGACTGCTAGAAGCTATGGCATGCAGGAATATGACGATAAAGGGGGTGAAAGAAGAGTAGAGGATTACCCTGTCAATGTCATGTGTCTTAGTAAAGAGTTGTGGATGGGGAATAATTGCTGGGAAGTTACCAATTTGCGTAGTCTCGGACGGTGACGATGTTGGACTCGCAGTACATTGGGAAAGAGCGCAGGTGGTTTTGTAAGGCGGAGCGGGCGGCTTGGAAGCATTGTGAGGTTATCTCTGGGGAAGTTGTGGACGTTGACGATCCTCGTAGTAACGATGCCAGTAGGGAATAGTACATGATGTCCCAAATAGGCCTCGAAACCTCCACAAGTTCGGGAAATGTAACATGACTCCAGTCTATCTTTGCGGCTATCAGCGTTGATGACGCCAAAGTCATTACGGATCGTGGCTTCATACCTCGCCCAAACTACAGCGCCACTGATGGAGCTCTTCGGCTAGGATCTGAATATTCTGGTTGCGGACTTCTTGTGGAAACTTTAGCGCGGCTGCCGAGTAGACACGGTCATATACTTGACCTTGTAGTCGACCGAGAGTGACCCAGAGAACCAAGCATTCATCCCAGGGCCGCACAGTGATGTCCTCGGAGCAGGCTGGGTGGGGTGCATCGACATCGTAGTCCTGTATACATGGAGCGCGACCTAAAAGGAGGGACATGTTTTTGTCAACCAGATACACCGACCAGAAGATCCTGTTGATGTTGTGCGCCATGTCTGGCTTCTGATCTCGATAGGTCGCCGCACGGTGATAGCCGAGCACAATGCAGTGCCTAGCTGCTGCTCCAATGACAGTGGTCAGTAATAGGGCATTGGCTTCGTCTTGTGCTTTGACTACCTAGTAAAATGTTGTTAGTTCGGTCCTCTCCCGTTTTAAACAAGTGCACGTACTGCCAATACCAGAGAGAGCACGTTCTCAAAGCTCGGAACGGCGAGCATTTCATATGTTTCAAGGCCGGCACTGAAGTTCTTTTCGATTGTTGGCATGTACGAGGGGAGATCGTACTTTTCTGCGAGTGGGTCCTTGAACGCTATAAACTCCTTAAGCAAACACAGCAGTATTCCATGCATTGCAGTAACATGGCCAACAGACAAGGGCTCTGTCGGGAAGTATACCTTGCGGAAAAGGTCTTCAACCATAGGCAGATCGGTTAATGGATTAGAAATTAAGCAAAACGGTTTTCGAACTGCATATATTAGTCAGGTATAAACCGAGGTCCTGAGCCAGTGAAAGCAAGGAACGTACCCTTCATAGAGCGCACAATGTCCACAATAAGCCCAGATGGCACTAAATCCATTTCAGGTAACGTCCGTAAGGCATCATTCCTTGAGAAATGGAAGTCATCTAGGGTAGTAGGAGGCTGAAGCAGCGATTTGAGATCGTCGAGAGATGCACTTATATTTGTCCCACCACCGGAGCCCTGTGAGTATGCTGTCACCTGGGCTACCTCGGTCGCTTGCACAGATTGGTTATTGAAGGAGGAGCCCCCTTCGTACGTCCTGGTAGGCCGCGATTCAACTGTGAGTCGCTCCGGGGTTGTGTGTCGACTGTGGTCTAGTTGGATCTCAATTCGACCGAGACGCTCATCTAGGCGTTCTATCAACCCCTCTCTGTGTATATAAGTCTTCTATATAATGATCTTGATGGGCTTATTGCACGTACAAGCGTGATACTTTGTTCAGCTTTGCTGGACTGTCCAGTGTGGCTCCAGCCTGTTGGCATACTATACCGGCAATTCGACAGTTCGCGCAGGGGTTAGACCGATCACAGCGGACCTAGACTCATATAGGTATGAGAATCGATAATAGACCCGGGGCTTTGAGGGCTTTGGGAGCGAACCTTTCGAACTCTGCAGCCCTCGCACTAGGTAAGATTAGTATGCGTATTTCAGACCATAACGTACCCCGCTGGACATCATACCGCTTTGGGAATGGAAGACAGGCGCTGACGCCTGTCCTGAATTGTTTCCTCATTCGTAATTTCGGACATGACTGCACAGTGCTGACGCAAACCCCATGGACGCGAGAGGGAGAAAGGAGACAGAGGCTTGCAGTGATAGTTCTTGGAGGCTCGCCCCCACGGGACGGCGGGAACACGGACCCCGAGCGCCCGGAGCGACTCCCACTATCCCCATCAGGAAAAGTCGATCTTCGATTTTATCTCTCCTGCCAGCCCCCACCAGCTTTCCTGCATCATCGTTGGCCCAATCTCCAGTCTGACCCACGGCGTCCCTTTGGCGCCATATTCAACCTGATGTGGCCTCGGCTTGGCTTAAACAGCCTCATCCCCCTTTGGCCCTGTGAGCACTGGCTGGTAGTATATATGGCCCAAGGTGCCTCTTGAAATCGACATGACGCCCATCACCGTAACCCGCACCCGGTTTCGGACAGAACAAGGACTTGCCTCTCACCATGGGGCATACAAAAAGTGAGGAGAAAGGCGACAAAAATGACTCCGTTGATGTTGGGAATGTGGACGCCAAATCGGAGGAAAATCAACCCGAATTCAAGGACTTTGTGGTAAGTACGTTCTAAAGATCCCTTTCGCATTGCTGGTCTAACAGCATAACAGAGAATATTCCATTATGCCGATCGCCTCAGTATGCTTCTCAATATACTCGCATTTACCTGCGCTATCGCGAGTGGTGCCGCCTTGCCATTGATGACCATTGTGTTTGGCCAGTTTGCAAGCAAGTTTACCGACTTTGCTGGCGGTTCAACAGACTCGAGTGGCTTTGAGGGTATTGTGAATGAATTTGTTCTATGGTTTATATATCTGTTCGTCGGAAGGTTCGTAGTCACTTTGACTGCTACCTTGTCAATCACGATATCTGGCATCCGAACGACCAGGTCCCTCAGACAAGCTTATTTCGAGCACCTCCTTCGGACTGAAATCTGGTACTATGACACCGCAAAAGACAGCTCTCCTGCGGTGCAGATCAGCACGAATGCCACCCGTATCAACCAGGGCATAGCAGAGAAGCTTGTTCTGATAGTCCAGGGGCTGTCCATGTTTTTCGCATCCTTCATCGTGGCGATTTCAGTGCAATGGAAACTGGCATTGATCACTATGAGCGTGATTCCCGCCATGTTCATCGCAATTGGAATTTGCATTGCCATCGACGCTCCCATCGAAGCGAGCATCGGCCGTGCCTATTCCAGTGGAGCTTCGTTGGCCCAGGAAGCCTTAGCGTCTATCAAGACTGTTCACGCTTTTTCGGCCCAAGAGGGCATAGTTCAAAAATACGATGAGTATCTAGCGGAAGCCCACCGGTTCGGAAAGAAGAAGATAATACCCTACGGGATCATGTCAGGAATGATCTACTTCTGCATATTTTCGGGAAACGCACTAGCCTTCTGGCAAGGCTATCGGATGTTTCTAAGCGGAGAAATAAGCACAGTCGGTGATGTCTTTACGTATTTAGTCCCACTTTCCCCTCATGATACTAGTGATTAATGGCTAACTCTAACGATCAAGGGTCGTTATGTGTACCGTTATTGCATCTACGTCTATCAACATATTCTTCCCTCAGATAGCTGTGGTCTCCACGGCAGTAGCTGCGGCGTCAGAGTTCTTCCGAATAATGGATAAACCGTCCGAATTGGATCCGCTGTCCGACGCGGGACAAAAGCCAATGGACTGTACTGGCGCCATTGAGCTGAACAATGTCTCGTTTTCCTATCCATCCCGGCCATTGGCGCAAGTACTGCAAGGATTGACACTCTCTATCCCGTCAGGGAAGACCACAGCATTAGTTGGCAGCAGTGGATCTGGTAAAAGCACACTAGTTGGCCTGCTAGAGCGTTGGTATCAGCCTACCGGCGGATGCATCTTACTTGACGGTACAGACATTACAAAATTGAATACAAAGTGGCTTCGGAGTCAGATTTCATTAGTCCAACAGGTAGGACACTAATCTGATCATACCCGCACCAGAGACCATTAACGTGTATCCAGGAACCCGTCCTGTTTCAAGGCACTGTCTTCCAAAACGTTGCCAAAGGATTTCTTGAGACCCAGAAGGCATTGCCCTATGATGAGCAGTTGCGGCTCGTACAAGAGGCGTGCAAATCTAGCTATGCCCATGAGTTTATCCAGGTTCTACCACAGGTGAAAACAATAATCGTCCACTTTCGTACCCAACTAACATCTTCAGGGCTATTCAACATACCTAGGTGAACGCGGTGGCACACTAAGCGGAGGACAGAAACAGCGTGTTGCAATTGCACGCAGCATTGTATCCGATCCCAAGATTTTACTGCTGGACGAAGCCACAAGTGCCCTAGACCCTCAAGCTGAGCGAGTGGTTCAGGAAGCTCTGAACCATGTATCTACCAGCCGAACAACAATCATGATTGCGCATCGCCTCTCAACTGTAAAGAATGCAGACAACATCGCCGTCATTTCCAATGGAAGTTTGGTCGAACAAGGGACACATGAAGAGCTGATTGCCCGGCAGGGCAGTTACGCGGCGTTAGTCAAAGCTCAGGATCTCCACGGCAATTGTGGCCAGTCAGAAGAAGAGCCTTTGGTCAATACCGAAAAGAGTGGTGACGTCTCTGATGAGCTTCTTCTGACCAACCCCAATTCGCTCATCATAGGTGAGAAGCAGTCCTCTGATGACAAAGATGGCATCCAGTCAACAAAAAAGCGTTCTATCTGGGGCATCCTGTACCTCATATTGCGAGAACAAGAGTCTATCTATGTTCTCCTCGTCGGTATCTCTTTCGGCTGCGTTATTGCAGCTGCCACACACCCGGCTCAGGCAGTCCTGTTCTCCAGGCTAATCGAAGTTTTCACTCCTAATAGCGAGCCTGACCCAGATGCAGCCAACTTTACCGCTCTTATGTTTTTTGTTGTTGCTCTGGGTAATCTTGTCGCATATACCATCGTGGGAGGTCTATGTGTCATTGTGTCTCAGCTAGTCACCCATAACTACCGATCAGAGCTCTTCAAGCGCATCATCAACATGGACATTGAGTTCTTCGACCAGAAAGCGAACACATCTGGAGCGTTAGCGTCGAACTTGATGACGGTCCCCAATAACCTGCAAGAGCTCATTTCCATCAACATCTTCATTCTACTCATCCTCGTCATTAGCTTGCTAGCGAGTTCGGGGCTCGCTCTTGGCTACGGATGGAAACTTGCCCTGGTGATGATTTTCGCTGGACTTCCCATTTTTATTGGAGCGGCTTTAATCCAACTGCGTCTCGAAGCTAAAATGAATGAAACCAACGAGGCACGGTTCTCTGATAGTGCCAGCCTGGCCGTGGAAGCTGTCGGAGCCCTGCGAACGGTTTCATCGCTTACTCTGGAGGCGGACTTGCTGATCGAGTACGCAGATAACCTTCGTGGGATACTGCGCCGGTCCGCAAAAACCATGGTGGTTTCGATATCTGTTTATGCATTTGCTCAATCCGTTGACTTTCTAGTCATGGCCCTCGGCTTTTGGTACGGATCACGTCTCCTGGCGTCATTGGAGTATACCACCGAACAATTCTTTGTTGTATTCATGAGCATCCTTCTGGCAGGCCAGGGCGCAGCTCAGTTTCTGGCGGCCGCTGGTAGCATCACTAGGGCAAAAAGCGCAGGTACATTCCTCCTAGACCTGAGAGACAAGATACCGCGGATTCGCGAAACCGATGAGAATAAGGATAACAGCCCGGATGGCCTCGAGGGTGTTTCACTAGATCAAGTGGACTTCACATACCCAGGTCGCTCGTCTCAAGTAATTCGAGGGGTATCAATGCAGGTAAGACTGCTTCCTCCGACAAAGAAGCCGCCAGTCAACTAACAGCTACCAGATCTCATCAGGCCAGTTTGCGGCGTTCGTCGGCCACAGCGGCTGCGGAAAATCAACTCTCATCTCCCTTCTCGAAAGATACTACGACCCTACCTCTGGCGAAATCCGACTCGGCGACGAAAACATCAAAAACTTTTCACCGAAAACCTACCGGTCCCAAATGTCCCTCGTCCAACAAGAACCCATCCTCTTCCAGGGAACAGTATCAGAGAACATCGCCCTTGGCGCCCTAAACACCCCAGCCGAAGAAGAAATCCACAACGCCGCAAAGCAAGCCAACGCATACGACTTCATCGTCTCTCTTCCACAGGGCTTCAACACCCCAGCAGGAAAACAGGGAACATCCTTCTCAGGCGGGCAGCGGCAGCGGATTGCCATCGCGCGGGCCCTCATCCGTCGGCCCAAGGTCCTCCTTCTCGACGAGGCAACCTCCGCGCTAGACACACAGTCGGAACGCCTTGTTCAGGCGGCTTTGGATAAAGCTGGTAAGATGGACGGCCGAACGACTATTGCTGTGGCGCACCGATTATCGACCATCCGTGATGCAGATGTAATTTACGTCTTTGCGAATGGGAAGGTCATTGAGGTTGGTAGTCATATGGAGTTGCAGCACCAGAAGGGTGTTTATTACGAGATGTGTTTGGCGCAGTCGTTGGACAAGTCCGTAGACACGGATGGAGGGGATATTTCCAGTTAAATTGTTCTTATTTCATGCACATTGTCTACATATGTGCTATAGTTGTAATTCTTAGATGAATTCTCCTCCACTAAATTATACATTCCTCTCCTCAAACCAAGATATGGCTCAACGAAACTACGTTTCTACGTTGTACGCTGGATATTCCTACAGTATACCGAGAATAGAATCACCTTATACCGAAATCAAAAATCCATTCCTAATCAAGATTGACAATCAATAAAACGCTTGCTGATATCGAACAGAAATGAAGAACACGAACAACGAAAACAGAAGCCCTGGCTCACGACTCGCGCAACGCCCACGGGGAATCAATAAAAAGAACAGAACCGCGCCACAGAACAGTAAGGAAAAGGGAATCTCAGATAATAACAGGGAAAAGAAAGAAGAGAGCAAGCAAGCAAGCAAGGGAGATTAAATCATAGAAGAAAAGTACAGAGCATTATTCAAGCATAGAGGCCAAAAGCATAGTACAAGAAGACAATTCTTTGCTTCCCAGGGAGGAGAGGCCCTAGATCCGTAGTTTGGTAAGGGAGGGTTCATCATCCCCAGGAGCAGCACGGTGAACAGGAGTCCATCGGTGGTATCAATCAACTGGGTATTCCAGAATTTGAACATAGAAAATTAAGCCGCGAGGCGTGTTTTGCGCGGGCGTCGTTGAAGCACTGATGCTGAGCAACAAGCTAGAGCAGTCAGTCATTATAGGCTGACATTTCGATAGAGACCGGGAGGGGCCTGTCATTCCTGGATCAGGTCGTAGAGTCATCAACGTCAGATGTTCTCATATAGTCATATCCTTGAGGAGACGAAAGCAAGGTGCGAGCAACGCAAAACGAGCGAGTAAATGAGGGAGACAAGAGCAAGTAAACACTTTTAGTAAGCCTCCATGTCATCGGTCCAGCCGGCGTCACTTCCAGCTACTCGAACCATGTGGTTCCCAATTGGCTCTTCAGGGCTAACGCTTCGGATGCCCTTCGCCTTCTTTCCTGCTAGAGAAACTGGTTGTTGGTGGTCCTCTGGGGCCAGCCGCTTTGCGCTCGCGGCACGGAATTTGGCGTAAAACGCGTCGCTGGGGTCTCCATCGGAATCGGACGCGTCATCAAAGGTCTCCCAATTTTCTGAGCCCGTGGTCACTGTGTCGACGGTGGAGGTATTTGACACTTGCCGTGGTGCTGGAGGTGGGGGCGCATGACCCAGATATGGGTTTGGGCGAGGGTATATTCCCTGCAGCGACGACTTGAGTGACAAAGATGAAGAAGAGGATTGCGAAGATTGTGAGAATCCGGTTGACCGCTGGGAGAAAATGGAAGAGCTCATAAAAGAACGCTGGCGATCATCGTAAACATCCTCAGGGCTGACTGGCCGGACGAAGGAATTCGACATGGCACTAGCGCAACGTGGAGGCTCGAAAAGATAGTTTCCTCGGTCTTCTTTGTCAGTAGTCGTAAGCGCCCTCATCCTCGGTGGCGGGGCACGCGATGTAGGTAGTTTGCCGTTTATAGTGCTAGAAGAGTATGTACCAGGCCCACGACGGTCAGGAGAGTTGTTACCGTGGGGCATATTTCCCAGTGGCACACGGCCTGGAATCTTCGTTGGCGATCTTGCCCCTGACCTTGATGGCCCAATAGTGTTGTACTTGACTGGCTGGCTGCTGGTGGGTGTTTTCGTACTGGAGCGAGGAGGGGGAGGACCTCTCATGACGCTCCCAGGCCGAGATGGTGGAGCATTGCGCTTCACGCTATTTGATGGTGCAACCGACGGCGTTTTAGAACGTGGAGGAGGTTTTGCGGCAGAGATCTTGACAAGTTCGTCAAGGTAGCTCTCTCCATGGACGAGGAACGCGCGTCCGTACTCATCCTCAAAGTTCTCCAGCTCTCTTCTCAGCTCCACCTCAACCTTTGGCAGCTCCTTGGCGATTCTCTTCCTCATCTTCTCTTCTCTGAGCAGCTTTCCTGGATCACGTCTCTCACCCTTGTTTCCGCGGCCCAACAGACGAGACGCATCTTGGCTGGAAACAGCTAATGCTTCCCGCTCCGCAAGAAGGCTGCGATGTTTATCGATGAGTTGCAGAGTTGGCGCACGTTGCTCCTTCAAGGTCTCTAGGCGCGCAATCTCCGCCTCGTGAGCCTCTAGAAGGGCGTCGCTGTAGACATCAGAAAAGGCGGGTGTGAAGTCCAACATCTCTTCTTCTGAGAAATACAAGCTGTCCCAGAGCTCTTGAAGTCGGCAACGAGAATCTTCAACGAAGAGATGGAGGTTCTGTCGCTTGAGCTCATTAAGACGGGAGAGCTCCTCTTCAAACTCGTTGATCGTGCGTAATCCACAGCCGCGGTTCGAAGCAAGGAATGCCTTTCTATCAGACTCCTCAACCCCAAAGCGCTCCCACAGCCCTTCCACAGCACCTTTAAGATCCTTCAGCTTACGCTCGCGCGCTCTCTTCTCCTCCAAAAGTTTCTCTCGTCTCGCGAGCAGGTTTGCCAAGTCCGACTCATGAAGCCCTAATTGTTCTGGGGATTCGCGATAATGCTGGACAATGCTGGAATCTGTCTGAACCTGAGGTGTCCCAAGCTCAGCCCAGAGCTTGATGATCTCTTCACATGTAGTCTTCACAAGCTCGACACGGCGGTGATATTCTTCGTAAACTCTTGTAAACTCCGCGTCGAGCGCAGTAACGTATGTCGGGGAGAGGTCGAAGCTTGGCGCGATCGATGACCCAGGTGCGGTAGGAGGGAGTTCAATGTCAACGAAGGATTGCTCAAGATGAGACGAATAGGACTCAAGGGCTTCGACAAGTTCTAATAATTGTTAGTGATGAGGCCCTTGTCAATCCCAGCCAACGAATACATACTCCTGACTTGCTCATATCGCTGTCGATGTAACTTGCTTACTGCGCCGTGTTGCTCCCGCAAAAAGGCAAGGCAGCGGTTCAGTGGGTATGTGACACGGAGGTCGTTGTGGTCGAGGTTGTACTGGCCATTTGCTTTTTCGTCGACAAGGGATTCCTCCATTTGCTGAATCGCGCTGATAAGCTTCTGCGCTTCTTCTGTCATGTCGTTCTTCTCGCTAAGGATGTATCAGTAACCACCATAACATGCTATCATTAGTAGCACGGGGAGCAAGCACTTACTCGTCCACCATCTTCAGGTGACTGTTGAGTGTTTCCGACAGTGCATTGAAGAGCTGTTCGATAGTCGTCAGCATTGAGGCGACAGTTCGCGCCAAGGGGAACAAACCTCTGCTTCCCGAGAGTCGCGCTCATGATTTGGGATACCAATCTCATCAAAGATGCCATGGAGCTGTCCGACGATATTGTTGACCTGAGTGGTCAGGTAGCTTGTATCGACCGCCATCGCGACTCGAGTCCCCAAGTGAGGGTACTGACAGCTGTCAGAGCAAAGAAACCAAAGACCTCGATAATCTCCGAGAATGAGATCTGCTGTCAGTCATGTACAATTGTGGCGGCAATGCGCCTGAGGGGAAAGCAACAGCTCAGATAACTAGCTAGAAGCCACGCGAGAACAACGAATAAACAATGGAAAGGAATTCCAGAACGAGAGGACCCGCTGGGGCTTATATGCAGAGGGCAACCAACGCAGCAAGGGAATGGATGCAAGGACACAAAAGGGATCAATTGAGGAGTATTGTTTCTTTTTGGGGGTCAAGGGGAGGAGTTCAGGTACAGAGATCGCATCAATCAAGTTTCGCCCTGGAAATCCGGATTCGCTGTTGATCGATCGCGTCCCTCCGGCAACCGCTGACTCAACCCTGCCCCGCCTGTTTCTGCTGGCTGTTTCCCTCACCGCCTGGGAGCTTCTCCGCAACTCCTACGGCGCCCTAGCATGGCCACTCCGCCATATCAATTTTCTGCTGGCAGAAGGATAATCCCAAGTAGAAACTAAAGTACTTACTTTTAGATGGGAGTATATATAGAGGTCTAAAGTACTAGTGTTAATAGTTAGAGGACTATCTTCCCTTTAATTATTAGAGTGATTAAAGCAGTGATTAAAGCAATCAAGGTAGTATAATAATTAAAGTAATTAAAGTAGCAGAAGGCTGTGTGTAATAAAGCCATGTGTGTGGTAGTAAAAAGCCATTAAGATATAATAGCTCTGCAAGTGTAGAATCCTTACAACCACTTGATGGATGCCTTATACACACATAAACTATTTAAAGCAGCAAGCGATTAGGTAGGCGGTCGACTGCCTCTGCTCGAATAATTAACATGGCGGAGCTAGTCCGCCGTAAACTCCTCTTGACATTGACAGCACAAAGCTTGAAGTCTCCACTAATTCATTTCCTTATCTCCTTCAAGAGCTACTTTGCCATCTTCCTCACTCAAGCGGTCGAACGCAGTTTAAAGCTCTGTCGAGCAGTCTACTCAAATCGTTGCTCCTCGCCGTTCCGACTACGCAATTTCGTTCCCCACCTCTCACACCATGGAAGCTGCTCGGGACTCCTGGGGTCAGTACTACAGTGATCCTCCCCACAGTTAATGCAAGGGTAAGCTAACATTCTCCTTCTTTAACCCAGAGATTGAAAATGCCATTACTTTGATCGACCCTCAACGAGACGCCCTATATCAATACGATGAAGAAACCCACAAAGCCCTCAGCAACGCCCGGCCGTGGCAGAAACACCCGCATTACTTCAAACATGTCCGCATCTCCGCCGTCGCTCTTCTAAAGATGGTCATGCACGCTCGATCCGGCGGCTCCCTCGAAGTCATGGGACTAATGCAAGGCTACATCCTCCCGGAGACATTCGTCGTAACAGACGCCTTCCGCCTCCCCGTCGAGGGCACAGAAACCCGCGTGAACGCCCAGGATGAGGCGAACGAGTACATGGTGTCATATCTCCAGGCATGTCGCAATGCAGGGCGCATGGAGAACGCGGTGGGCTGGTATCACAGTCACCCTGGGTACGGCTGCTGGCTATCAGGCATTGACGTAACGACGCAAGACATGCAGCAGCTCGGTGGGGCATTCGTCGCCGTGGTCGTTGACCCTGACCGAACCATATCCGCAGGCAAGGTAGATATCGGTGCATTTCGGACTTACCCAAAGGACTACGTGCCGCCCAAGTCAGAGCAAGAGGAGGAGGAGTTCCAAACGGTACCCCTCTACAAGGCCGAAGATTTCGGAGCGCACGCCGGTCAGTACTACCCGCTCGAAGTGACGACCTTCAAAAGTGCTCTAGACACAGAAATTCTCGATCGCCTATGGAATAAGTATTGGGTCACCACGCTCAGCCAAAGCCCTCTGTTCACTACCCGCGATTACGGAAGCAAGCAAATGCTCGATCTCAGCCAAAAAGTCCGCCGGGCAACCCGAGGAATGGAAAGCTCCCGGGGTAGCGGCTTGGGCCAGGCGAAAGACCAGCAGCTTGATAAAATAGCACGAGACAGTCAGCGGATTGTATCCGAGGAAGTAAAGGGGCTGCTGGCAGCCGAGGTGAAGATGCAGCTTTTCCAGAATGTCGGCGAAGACTCGACGGCAGAAGTGAAATAGCCTTGAATCTGAGCTCCATAATAATAAACGGCAACATTTTTAGCCGAATGGAACAATGATATAATCATTCTCTAATTTCCATTGCCGAGTAGACACGACGTTGTACGGCTACTTCTTGAAAATCTACACGTGTCTCGGAAATGGCGTGCATGCATTGTTCTAGATTCATGATCAAGAAATTGGAGCTGCTGCTAGGCCTCTGAATAAAGCCCCAGACACAGGATGTTGTACCCCGGCATTGTGTACAACGCTGTCGTCTACAGTGACAGTACCGAAGAAATGGAAATTCGCCAATTCAGTATCATAAACCGACCTATATGAGGTAACGTAATATATAATGGAGAATCGAAAAATGACACAAACAAAATCATAAGCTTTGGGACAAAAGACAGCGCACGTAAGGCGCTAGGTATCCTGCGTCATAACAATCATTATCCAAACATGAGAAAGAGGCAATTGCTAGTGCTGTGCATCATCAGATCAAGGTAAAAGGGATCCCTGGCTGGGGAAAAGAAGGGAAAAGAAAAGGAAGAGGCAAAGAGTAGGATTCCACAATAAGTGAAATCAGTGGCCTCGGACCAGTGTACATCGCGCAACGTGGGACGTGGGACGTGAATATATCCAGAAGGAAATAGGCCGAAGCATCAAGAGAACCTTTTAGGCCCGTCGGGGCTGATAATAGGATGAAGGGGCAAAGGAATCGCTAGATCGCGTTCAGACAAGGTTGAGGTGTTAAGGAGCGCATGACCGTGGGGAGATCGTGGTGGTGAGAATGTACAACGTTATGTGGTGAAGTCTCCAGGATCCAAGCGAGGAGGTGGGATAAGGAGAGGGATTGATCATCATCCAGGAAGCTGGGCAAGAAGGAAGCTGATGGGTGAGAACTTAGAGCGTCGCATCACACGATCAGCAACTGACAGGTCAAGCACGTGGCTCATGTCGCCCACTTGGCGTAGCAACGAGGTGACGGCGTGGCGATGGCGTCGATCTAGGATCCACCTGGCAGATACGCCTGTTGGTGCAAAAGAGTGGGAACAACCCGATCCAGGCCGTGCAATTGATTGACGGAACGTTCTTTGGAAGCCGCCCGATGCGCAGGGTTGCAGTACTTCGACTTGGAGTAAACGCTCGGAGAGGACATCGAGAATCGCTAAGGAAGCTGATAGGCTGATCATGTTTTCAAGCCCATTTTCGGCTTTCCGACGTCTGGCACGTTCTCATCCAGTCAAAGTCGACAGGGTCGCCCCGTGTCACGCAAACCGGAGTTTGGCGCCTTACAGGAATCCCGATTCAGAAAGCAGTCTACGGAACAAGAAAAACATTTCGTTAGTCTTCAAATCATTCCAAGGTCCTCGAGAGACCGGTTTCTTTGAGGGCAACAGAAAAGGAGTGGGTATCGCCAAGAAAATAGATTCGAGACACAAATTTGGGCGCGATAAGAGGGATTTGGGGCCGGGAGAAGTGAGAACAAGGGTTGAGGGGATCAGGGGAAGCATGTGCAATCAACGCGATGACATGACTAGGGTTGCAAGGGTTAGGGCACTCATATCTCTGCCTCCGGCAGCGTACCTCGCAATTTTCTCGTCTTCTCGTTCTCGCGGCTCCACTTCCAGGCTTCGTTCGTACATGTCGTGCACGTCGCCTGCGCTCTGCAAGTAACTAAGGATGTAATCCTGTAATTCGGAAACCGGCGTCAGAAGGTACGGCGAATTCTGGTATTGTTGAATGTCGCGAATAACTTCGGCGGTTTTGGTGCGTTTGTTGAAGTTAATCAACTCCGACGGTGTGAGGGATGGGATGCCATCTTCGATGAATGTCAAGTCTGTTAAGTACACGCCTGTAAAATACGTCAGTTCAGTCCAAAGAAATTTGCAGTTCCTTTGATGGCTGCCAAGGTTGAGACCAATAATATGTTCATACCGAAGAAGGGAATACAGGGCGGGTTTGCAAGATGCAACGCTTCGCGGTATTCGCCGAAATTTTTCGTGCTAGCCATCAGTCTGCGCATCTGCTCCAAGATCGCAGATGTCCGTCCACTGACTTGAGCCCAGGTACGACCAAGTCGATGAATGGGCGCGGTTCCAAGGGCAGAAATGATGGAGGTTAGTGTAGAGAAGTTATTCAACGCCCGGCATTTCTAATAGTCATTAGCAGTGAGCCCCTAGATAGAAGCGGCTCAATGAAACATACATCTGCGACATTAACGAAATGTTTGATGACAACCACTCTCTTCTTAACATCGCCTTGGTTGAGGATCATCTCGGCAACCCAGTTGGTAAGCTGGTTCGAGTGCAGGATCAAGGCCTTCACGTTAGCAGCTGGTTCGGGCTCATCTGGCCCAACTTTTTTCTGCCACGTTTTATTCAGACATTCTGTAGGTCGAATCTTAGAATATAAACGGGATTCAATGATGGTCAGCTGGCGTGCAAACTCCGTGGGGTCAATGTCCAAGAACTTCAGCTTCTTCATGTTCTTCGGTATTATAGGAGTCGGCGCGGGGGTGGCTTGTGTTGGTACTAATCGTTTGACTGTGGTATCCTGACCCCGGAGACGCTGCTCAATAACTGTCAACAACTGGGACGAACCGGGGGTTTTCGTCGTGGCGATTGAGTCCTTGGTGAAAGAATGAGCGCGTTCAAGCAGTTGCATATGGGACTCGTCGTTTGGTTCCATCCAATAGTTCTCAAACCAAGTCTTCAGAATATTGACCACGCGGAACCGAATGGGTTTCTGCTTCCTGTCCACCCACATCTGCATCTCATCAGCATTCAGGCCGAATGGAGGCTGAATATTGAAGCGCTGCATAATCATCTCGAAGAGCTCTGCCGCTGTCGTAAAAGAGCGATAGGTCAGAAGGAAAGTGCTGTTGAAAGACGGGTCGGGCTTGTCGTGACGGGTCAAATGTTCCACCAACCCAGCCAACGTTCCACACTTAAGGGCTGGCACATCGGTTTTGGTGTCATAGAACACCTCGCCTTCGTGATCCATCTTCAAGAACCACGGTGTCTCTTCTGGTTCACGGGCCAAATCTCGAATGGGCTCTCTTGTGATTGCGGCTGGCGGAGCCTGTCCAAAGAACCTCTGGGCTTTATCCATATTGCGTCGCACCTTTTCTGTAGGTTTCTCGAGCGGATGTGCTGACGGTACCCCAATAGTTTCAGTCGCTCGTGATTCAGTACGGCTATGCAAACCTGTAAATCCCGCATTCTCACCACCAACACGACTTTCACTGCGCGGGGCATTAGGGTCGGGAACCTGCTCAAGGAGGAGTGAGAGAGAGAAGCCAATTTGAGATACGTAATTCTCAAGTTGTCTGGCCACACCTCGGATGGCATTCAAGCGATCATCAAGCGAGTCGCCACGTAGTTCCGCCCACTCGTCGCCAAGGGGCGCAGAAATAGCTTGGCAGCTGATAACAAAATCGGCTATAGCATCGTAGACCCGCTGCTTCTGCGAGCTGAAATCTACTAGTTGGGGGTTTTGGAAGCTAGTTCCAAGGGGTCCCAGGTTGATTGACTCAACCGCTGAAACCCATGGGCGGAACTGTTCAACGACCTTGACAGCAGCTCCGGCAATCGCTTCACCGATTTCCT
This sequence comes from Aspergillus carlsbadensis, assembly GCA_025688815.1. Lineage (NCBI taxonomy): Eukaryota > Fungi > Ascomycota > Eurotiomycetes > Eurotiales > Aspergillaceae > Aspergillus > Aspergillus carlsbadensis. The sequence goes on along the minus strand of MU628203.1, from coordinate 124,655 downwards.
CGTGCTCTGCAATGGTAACTATTTTCTTCTGGTTGAGTGTCAAGCGTTCCTCCAGTCGGCGAATAGCTCCAACAAAGGACCTTCGAAGAACGTCGATGTGGTCCAACACATTAGGCTCAAGGGGAACGGTTGGCTCTGGTCGCAGATCGCCACTATCCTGGTTCAAAAACGAGGTAGGCCCAGCGTCGTTGAGAGAAACACCATTATTCTGCCAAAAACCGCCCGAATAGCTACCCATCAAAAAGCCGGGTACGACCCGACGAATATATTCGCCGCGTTGCTGTCTTGCGACTTCAACGTAACCGTAAACTCCCTGCATGACACCATCCGCTTCTTGGAGACACTTATTGACGGCATCAACACTCGGCCAGTCGGCCGCAGCCATATGCGACGAAAGGACTAGCTTGGAGAATTTGGACATCATATCTCTGAAATGTTGATACAGAGGCTTGTTGGTGGATATTATGGAAGGATTTCCCGAGTGGTTATCAGTAGTATCAGAACCAGCAGCCAAGAGCATGCGCAGGTGGTCAGAAATATCCTCAGCTTTTCTCACATATTCAGCACGATCACCGCTCAGCAACGTCTGGCGATAACTCTCCACAGCCTGGGACATGTTATCCACAAGCAAAGGCCAGGTAATGGGTGTCGATGTAGGATCATCAATGAAATGTTGTGAAACGCCGGACGATGTAGAGGGCCTGTGCATTGGCTCCGATATTGACGTGTTGCTACTTGCAGCTGCAGAGTCGTAGAGCTTGTGAGGGTTCCGCATGTTAGGGCTCCTTCCCTCATTTATGGATTTAGTAGCAGACGGCGGATGCAAGGAGTCCATCGATGTCGCAGGAGACACGCCGTCAATGAACGATTGACGTCTTCGGGACATAGAGTCGTGCGAAGCCAGCATGAGAGACTCGCCTTCAGCCTCTGATGCGGAACCATCATAGTCATCTTCATCTCGCTCAAAGCCGCGAGCCATCATCTCCGCCGGCGGTCGAGTCTGATCAGGCACAAAGAAGTTATTTCGATCGTAAGGGCCGTTCTCGTTAGCGGATGGGTTTTCGAATGGAAGCTCCATTGTGCTATAGCCCGTGAGGGTGTTAAAATAGAATAGACGACCATCCGGGGTCGCTTGAGGAATCCAGAAAGCCGCCTCCTCTTGTTCCTTTGGAGGGTCAATGCCTTCAATGGGAAGGATGGGGTGCGAATCGCGGGCATTGGCAGGAGAGTCAATATCATCATCGTGCTCGTCCTCAAGCTCTTCGCCAGCACCCGAATCCGCGCTGATATCTCCATCATCATGGATGTGTGTTACCTGGTCTTCAAGCTCCCGCAGGTCCGTAATCACAGCGCAGTAATTACTAGGGAACCAGCCCCGTACATTTCCATTGATGACGCCGTCCCACCAACCGGTCTCGAGCTGATTGAGAACTTGAATAATGTCCCCTCGGCGAAAGCTCAGACTAGTGTGATCATCAGCATCATAATCATACATGGCCCGCACAAATAAGGCGGGCGCAGGCTCTGGGCTTGGTGTCTTCATGGGGGATATGTGACGCTTAGGCGAATTGTCGGCAACGACGTCTCTCTGCGAGAATGACAGACTGGCACCGCGACTCCGGCTTCGGGGAACAGCCATAGTGGTAGCCATCGGCTTCTCAGTGTACTCGAAAGCAGTCACAAAAGCTTTCGTCTTGTTCATCGGCGCTGATCCCGGGTCAACAGCCAATGGGTCGAACACGCGGGTTCCGTACATCGGACGGCGGCAGCGATTGGCGAAAGCGAGGGTAAGGAGAGTGAATCGGGTCTTTAGAACAATCAGGGACCGCTGCGCCCCTTGCTGCTAATGGCGGGACGAGCTCAACGAAGGGCGTTGCTCATGACGAGGCAGGCAACCGACCGTGGAGGTGTTTGACCGTTTGACGGAGGAGGGGCGGTAAACGGGAGGAGTCAAGGTGCGCCAGCGGTGGCTGAGAAAGGGTCGGAGCGGCTCCTAGGACGTGCGTGGGTGGCAAGAGGCGATCAGCGATCAAAACCCTCGCGAAGGAAAGGAAGGACAGAAGTCGGAGTCAGAGAGGACGGCGAGCGATGAGACAGAGATGGGAGGAAGAGTCAGGAGCTGAGGGTTTTAGGGGAGAGTTCCCAGCAACCAGCGAATCTACCCACTCGCCGACTCTGCTCCTCACTGGACGGTCTTGGAGCGGATGAGGCACTTCAACTCTGGCGGGACTGGGACTGCCCAGAGTGCCAGGCGGGCGCTGCGTGACGATACAATACGATTCTTAAGCCCCGGTAAACTTCAACAAGTCTGACCACAGCAACTTCAAGTTGGAAAAGTCCGACCTGCTTACTGGAGTTCTCATCAGCTTCGAAGTTCGCGGGTGTCTTGCATTTTCGCCACTGAAAGTCTACTAGTAGGAGGTACGAAAGACCCCTCCAGAACCGCCTTGAACCTGAATTGCCGCCGCCTCTCGCCAGAGACCTTGCTGAGGGTGCGTCTTCCGACAATAATAATGCATGGGCCAGGACTTACGTACACTCGAGTCTCGGGCTCCGATTGAACAGTGCTCTCCCAGCCCCATCGCGAGCCCTACCCACACAGATTCGAGATCGGGCAATTATAGAACTGTCTTACCAACGGAGGAAACGGAGGATATCCATGTCTTCCCAGCGCGAAAAAGGGTTCCAAGCTCCAACCGTTAGGACCAAGAGCCTCGAAGGCCGAGAATTTTCCAGACTGACAAAGAGTAGCATGGCAGTCGTTGGTGAGCAGCAGCTACTCCGTACTATTCAATATTGATTAACCAAGCTTACTCTCATTCGTCGCTAGTGAGAATCCGCGGCATATCATGACACAGGTTCTCCGCACCTTGAAATGTTCCTGAAGTCTGAACAGTCGTTAAGGCAGTTCCATCTGAGTCAGCCAAATCTCGGCTGTCTCCAGAATCCTGCCAAACTGGATTGAATGATCCTTTTCAGAGCGCCATGACTTGTCTCTTATCCATCCAGATGCTGATCCTGGCCCGTTGGGCACCCTCCGGAACTCGAGCATACTACGGAGTATGTGCTAGTAATGGCGAGGAGTTACCCCATACATGCGTCCTTTTCTGTCCAGGATTGCTTGGATAGCGATCCTGCCGAGACCCAAGCAAGGGTGGGGAAAGCAACCGCGAGCCCTCAGCCCGCGACCCTCCCAACAGACTTCCCAAGGGTATCCCGCGACGCGATGCCAATACCCATGATGCTACGTCAATATTAAAAATGTCAGAGCGCGAGCAGGGAGATTAAGATTAATCTTTTTTTCATAGGCCCGAGATATCTAAATTGTCCTTCTCGAGGCCGGATTGCTCACATGCAGATGCCAGACACTGAGGGCGGAGGGATCCGCAGGATGGTCGATGCAGGTCCATCGCCGTGGAACTGTCAGATTATTTCTGTGTGTCCGTGTGTCAAATTGTCTTTTTTACCCACTCTTCAGCCATCCGGCCCATCCCATACGGACGACAATAATACCTGCCATGTCTCCGTATTTCCATCAAGCCATCGACTCGAAGCTCCACCTATGGAGTATTACTCTTGACTTTCATCTTGAGAACCTCTCACCGTTCGGTTTTCGTTCAAGCTTACAAACCACGGCACTCCATGTCAGGCCACTCCCGATTACCGACCAGATGCAGGCAAGATCCCAAAGCGCCTCACCAGGAATATCATCCCTGTCTCGTTGATTATCTCGTTGATGCCATCAACTCCCTCGCATCGTGCAGTTTGGATTGGCTGAATTCCCATCATAAGCCCGCAGGGTAAACCTCGATCATTCCTGATATTCAGTGTGACCAATCGCAATCGAGAAATAATCGAGTCCGATCAGAGGTCTGGATTTGCACTATACTCGAAATCAGTATTAAGGCCTCTTAAGGCTATCCGACAACGAACAAACGCTGTGCCTGTCGAGTTTCATGTATCGGCAATGAAAAGTCATTGGTGGACATCAAATCCTTGGTTCCAAGTTGTTTCAGACCTCCACGGTTCCTCGGTACTCCTCTCAATCAAGGCACTCAAATTCTCACGCTCAACTTCCGAGACGTCCACCAACCTTATTTTGCTCACAATTCTCTGTTTTCAGAATGGACATAGCCTCTAAGCCCCTTGCAGACAAACAACACCTCGGTGATCACAATTAGCCTGAGCCCTGACTGCAAGTCGAAAGTCCCGTTAAGGTTCAAGCAATGCACCTGGTCGACCAGCACCACTCTTGATCTCATGCTCTCATACAGTTATTAGACGAGATCGTTGGTATTGGACATGTTAATTCCTACTTCCGCCGTTTCCATACATCGTGTGATCTCAGCTTCAGAATACAGCAAGGCTTGGAATCAGCATGCCCAGGGCGGGTCGATATCTTACAGCACAACAATCTCGCCTATAATCTGGTTTATCCGAAGCGAAGTAAGACATCTGCAGACATTATGGAGCGGCCGACATGGTTCCAAGGCTCATTCAGTCAGCCACAAGAGAACTCTCTAGCTTGTGTCACATTATCAGGTTCACAATTTCCTCGATCAAGTTTACCCTATAATTCCACCTTCTTGCTGAGGGACATGTCTTCCATTTCGTCCAACTCAACCTCCCAGAAAGCTCAGAAGTTCCAGCCGTGGACTCTCCAACCATCAATCTCTGTGCGTTTAACTTTCTCACCCGAAAGTATATCTCGAAGCGGATACCATAGCCGAAGCGATCAAGACACCAAGTCCGACGGTGGTAATGATAAGTCTAACGACAGTCGCATGGTCGAAACGCTACTTACGATGAACGCACAAACGGAGTTGGATATGTGTATACTCCAGGCGCCTCTTGGGAAGCGTTCTCATCATTCATCGTTCATCGTCCAACACACCACTAATCCGGACGGTACGCTTCGCTTCTTATAATCAAGCAGAGCGACTAGCACTGTCCGCTCCCTCGCAGATGAACAGCAACTTCAAACTTACCCGCCCAACTCTGCTTTGTCAGTCTCCAACAAACCGTTTCTTTACCGCTATCATGCATCCATGAACCATAAACTTTGGACCTCCTGCCAGTTGAACAGCACATCTCGCTTTTCACGACTTCATCCACGTTTTTTTTTTTTTGATGCTAGTTCGGTCGGGTCGGTCTCCACCCCATACCACAGGGGGCGTGTAGTGTCCAGTATGTGCCGGTCATGTCCAGAGATCAGCCCGATTTGGGTCAGCCCGCCTGTCACTGCCTCGACCACTAACACTCCAACAATTTCCTGCGTTCCCATACTTCCTGGGCATGTTTAGCCCGGCTGGCCTTGAATAACACATCAATGGAGCTAGCGATGCGGTGCCACTCATCTATCAATTACAGAGGTGGCCGCGTACGAATAACCATCTTGCCAATTCTGTTCTTCTTCTATTCCCCATGTTCGGACGCCAACCAATATTCGGGGTGGCGTTTATATATACTTGCCCATTCTACCAAGGCCCAAACTGAAAAGTCATGCCTTGCTGACCAGATCACATTAGATCCCATTGCGCCAGATGCGAGGCTGCTTTACGCGAGCAACGCGTAGTCCGATACTCTCTGCTCGACCAACCCAATTTTCAATGATATTGTCCTTCAATTTATGCGCTTCACTCAGGCATTTATAACCACCTATTTATTAGGGACTAAGATTGAGCATATATATGCCTTCTTTACACTCATCCATCAGCTTAATCCTTAGCCAGCAGGAGTGTCATCGTTCTATATCTGTGCATGTCTGACGCATCCACTTGAACGCTGTTCTGTAACGTGAAATCAGGGACTCGGCAACTGCCCATACCAAAACCAGCCTCGAGAAATTGCGCCCTACCTAGTGCTGTAGGCACATATCCGAGTATCCTCTGGGTTCTCATTACTGCTACTCAAGCGTGTCCACTCCAGTTAGGCTTATAGACGACTTTCGGTATACAACTCCACTGCCTCATACAGAACAGACAGAAAGACTCAGAACAGGAACCGCGATCATGTCCAGAAACACACAATCTCAGCTATTTGAGGCTGGTACTTTTCATGCAGGGATATTCACTCAGGTAGGTACCCTTGGGACCGCCCTCAAAGTGGCTATCCCTTTCAACGTCTATCCAGGTTCTCGGCCTGGCTCTCGCGTTCGGGTCTATATATCTCTCTGCTTCTATTAGTTGCCTCCCGTTCCTAACCTGGACTGTTTACTGTAAGAGCCACTATGGGTGCTATCACAAGAACTGGCCTACGTTATACACCGAAATTGCCTTTGTGCAGTCTTGTACATGCTTAGAGCTGCAAGAGTAAGGACTGTATACTTTTTTGCGATCGACATCAAGGACTGAGTTCGAATTCTATCAAAATACAGTGAGTGAAAGCAGAAGGTCCACTAACTAATCACTTATCATTATCTTTAATCTACAACGTTGTACTCCTATCAGGTGACGTACCGATTGACGGGCGTCGGATCTTTCCGAGTTACTTGACGGTTATATATATATCGCTGTTATATATAGATCTGGTGACACTTTATACATTGGAGTTATGAAAGATAAATATGGGTTCTAGAATCACACTATCTGATATCAAAGATATATTTGATCGATCCCGAGATAGGCGAGATAGTTACGTACTACTTTCCAGACAGATCCAGTCCGCCGTGGGTGTCGTGGGTGTCGTGGGTGTCGCATCTAGAATAAGCAAAGTGTATCATGCGCCACCGCGAATGAGGACGATGTATTTTTGGGGGTATTCTTTGTGACTCGCAAGTCGGCGACTCGAGGAAGAGACGCTGCGAACTGTGATTCTTTGTCATGGTAAAGGCGCTGGAAATTGCAAGAACATGACGCTCCCGAGCCAATTGATCGGCCCAGTGATCTGCTCCCGATGATAAAATGATCAGGGACGTTCTTGGTTTGATAGGGCGGCGCCACTGCAGGTCCGGCTGCTCCCTTCGAAGAACCAGAAAAGATACATCACGGCGAATTTTTGGGATAGATCGCTGTGTCTCAATCAAAAGCGCGCCGCCAGAGCAGTGTCGACACATCAATAATAGTGCCCAGATGATATTGATAAATCAGAGAGGGAAGAGGTGCGTCGTCACCTCGACCTCGGAACAAGGTTGACTCGGCTGAGTTTTACTCGACTCGTCCTAGTCGCTCGTGAGAGGGCGTCAAGTGCCCCTCCCCCTTTTCCAACCCTCGTTCCCACACCAACGCGAAATCGCGAACAAGGTTCCAGCTTTTCGCGATCTGCTTTCAACGGCCCCCCTTTCCAAAGTTCCGGGAGGCAACGGTTGGCCAAGAGGAAACACCGGCTGTCGCAGAGTTGGTCAACTTGATTTTCCATGGCTTCGAGAATCCTTCTGGGAGGCTCCGGTTATCCCAAGTATCGGGATGGATGGGTTCCGGCGGGGCATGCACATCGGTCTTGACCTTGAACCAGAGGACTGGTTCAGAGTTCGTCTCACGTCAAATCAATGTCTCATTCTGATTGTTTTTCATCCCTGAAAGTGCAGCCAAACTGGAATGATGCGCCATTTCTAACACATGGTTACGCCATGTGGTGGAATACTTCCTTCACAAGTTCACGTGGTCTTATTCGAGACTGACGGAAGACAAGGCGCAGACAGAGCTTGTGCAAGTGGACATACGCGGGATTCCGTCGAGTCTCAAGAGGGGGACAGGGTTATACTTCGGAAATAACTTGCAGCTCCAGACCCGATAGGCCATGGAGTCACATCGCGTGTGGTTCTCAGGCTCCCTAAACCAGCTTGCTCCGGCGTCTGCGAAGACAATCGCGTCCGCGGAGCTTGGTGTTTCCATTGGGCAAGTTCTCGAAGTGAATTGCCCTTTCTTCCGGATGCTCATTCAACTTTGAATGTCGGATCTAGATGTTGAGGATTGGAAACGAAATGGGGAACGAACCATGGAACAGCAGTTCAGCCTCGATTTCCTCGTGGCAGCAGTGGTGGGTAATAATACCCATGGTTCCAATCATGAGAACCTGAGATTAATAATGGATTGGCTTGACAAAACAAGAAACGTTCACTACGGAGAGACTTGAAGAGACGCGAAAAAGTCAGCAAAGCTGTTCTTGTCACTTGAGACTTGAGTCGAAGGAAAGTTGCAATAGGAGCCTAAGGCACTCCTGAGTTCAAGAAGGGTCCGAACTCCGAACCCTTACGGACGCCGGAGTACGCGAGGCCGCACAACTTTTCATGATCATTTCAGCTCAGAAATTTGGAGAAATTGTGAAATGGCGGTGCGGAGCAATGGCTTGTTATAACTGAAGCAGTTACTTCATTTACCGAGGCGGTCGAATTGTCAGGCTCCAGAGTCCAGCCCTATATATGGACCGCTCCTGCCAGACTCTTCCTCTTTCAAGCAGCGAGCTGGAGGTATGCAGACCTCCATCTCAAGAGTTCTGTGAATGAATGTATCTTATAACTGGAAAAGGAGGTTTTGTGTGCGAGATGAAGGGCTGACGCCCAGAAAATTGAAAGAAGGAACTACCTTTCCTAGAGGGTTTGAACTCTTTGCATGTGTCGGGAAAACTCGGATCAAGGGACCCAGAACCTGCGATTGAAGATTCGAGAGCATTTGTTGGTCTGCTCATCCCGTGTTATCAAGGTGGGATCTCAGTAGTAGTGACAACTTGACCTGGGTTAGATATGCTCTCCGCCGTTTGTTGAGGTAGAAGCGGTCAAGGGCTGGACTTGAATTTCAAGGCATATTCATCCTTTGTCCTCTTTCAAGTGCCCGAAATCGGTGACAGGGCCTCACCGACTACGTTGTACTGTCGACACCAAAATGCGAGGGCAGTGGACTCCATCGCAGGCTATCCGCAGCTCTTTGCCGACTTCGAGGAATTCCAGACCTTCTCCACCCCGAGATGGAGCAATTTCACGACGTGATAGTGGGGTCAAGAGGCGCGTCGCGCTCCTTTGATTCCTTACCGTTATTGTGGAAATAGTTGCGGATGGCTTCATCCGAGTCAAAGGTTTCAATTTTCTGGGAAAACAGAAGGGGGCGCCAAGACGGGTTGTTTGGGCTTGGAAACTACCGATGCTCACAAGTGTTGAAACCCGGGCTCGGGGAAGTCGTTCCTAGAATCCTGCAACGGTACGGTGGAGAATAAACGAAAAAAGGAACGGAATGATGGCCGCGAATCAGTTGGATCTCAAGATCTGGGTTCTGGAATTTGAAGGGCCCTTCGGAATGATCGACTTTGTAGGAGATCGATGCTTCGGCCAAAAGTAAGGAACGGGGCGGATGGCTGCAGGAAAACATTGAGATTTGCAAAACAGCTAGAAGTCAATCATCAATATTGAAAGCGGCAAGTTTTCATCCCTGTCCAAAAATTGAAGAGGCTTGTAACTTGCAAGGTTGCGCATCTTGCAGCCCGCGGCCCTAAAACCCATCGCGCAGCGAGGGGACCTTGGACTGGAACTGATTCAACTGACTGATCAGTAGTACCTCAAAGGAAGAAGTACTACGTACCTTTGTTGATCATCACAAGGCACGGAGATTTTCGCACTATTGTCCACTTTCCCCCCCGGTGCGCCAATCGACCGGAATGATACACGGCCTGCATGATGATTTCAATAGATCTGTTGACAATCCTGGCTCGATAGATTCTTGTCCCTCGCCGTACCCCTCAGCCTAAGATGGGAACAAGCAAGAGAAAAGTGCTCCGCGAGACCTCGACACTGGGCTCTTCTCCTTCAGTTTGAGCCTTACTCCGGAATAGGCAATCTTGGATGGTACACGATTGGCTGGGCCGGACCGCTGCATGGTCGGGAAGTGGATCGACACCTCCAAAGTTGAAACCAGAAATCGAAGAGGCTGGACCCGTAGAGTTGGATAGATGGCCTTCACCGCTCACCTTTGGTCGAGTCCTGACGAGGCAGATAAAAGCGGTCAAGATGATGTAAATGTCACTAAGCCGGAAGCGCATTTGAGATGTGGATGCAGAATTGGAGGTCAAGGAAAGCTGGAAACTCTCGCGGGGCTGTTGGTTTGATCGAGGCGAGATGTATATCATGGCAGCAATCATCAGCCGTTGTCTCTGAGAGTTGGGTAACTGTCCTAAATTTCAATCACATGAAGCAGGGCGTTCAGGTGGGATAGGAGGGGTCAAGTGTTGTGAAGGCTCTTTGCTCAAGAAGCTCGATGTCTTGTGTGTTTCCCGAGTAACTCCCTCGCTGATCATCGTTGGTGGATTCGAGACCCGTTTTGGTGGTGGGTTGCACCCCACTCAAACCTATCGATCATTCTTGTTCTCTTTGATCATTGAGCGAACTTGTTTGGATGATTGGATATCTCCATGGATGGTGGGAAGAGACGCGGAATAAGGACACAAAGACAACCTTAACTTGAGCAAAAGCGGCTCCTCCGAGCGAGCCGTCATCTGACCGAAGCTGCTGCATGCCCTTGTCGGACGGAACGAAGGCGCGTCTCCGAGCGAGGCTGGTTCGATGCCCCTCCGTTTGGCAGGCACTGCCAGGCAGCCACACTACCAGTGCCACACCTTTGCTTACCGTCCACTAAGCTGTGTTGGTCGTAGCAGGTAGACGAGTGACAGGGAGACTTTGCAGACGGGACAGGCCCGACAGGGAAATAATGCTCAGTTGATGCATGAGAACTATTAAAAATAAATACGGAGACCTACCAAAAACGGCAAGGACAGAGGTCAGAGAATGCACATCGGGTGACGATGATGACGATGAGCTTGCAGGGAACCTGCATCTGAAGCCCTGGGGCCTCCTACGACTACAGAATGGACGATTGAGCCATCGACCTGCAGTGCCTCAACACGTTTCCAATCTCTTTTACAGAGATTTCCTGGGAGGTTATTTCATGCGCCCAATCATGAGCCGACGGGAAACTCCGTTGAAGCGCGTTGCAAAGGTGGCGTCATGAGGGCAAAGGGGCAGTCGCGATGCTGGCAGTAGATACTGTAGGGCACGCTGCGTTGACCGGGAGTTGGGGGTGCCCGGTGCGAAGCGAAGACTTTATTCACCTGTTTGCCCGGAGACTAGTCCTAGTTTGCTTGTCACACCACATTCTTGCTTTTTCGACAGACCATATCGTTGCTTCCTTGGGGATGGTGGTGGCGGCCAGATGAGGTAGTGAAGCATCGGATGCTCAGATGCGCCGGTGGTGGTTGATTAATCGTTCAAGAATTGGGAGGAAATCGGTTCCTGGGGTCAAGGTCGAGTTCAATTCCGAGGGAACTACGCGGGGGGTCTGGAACCATGGTTGAGCTCAGAAAAATGACGGGGATGGGGTGCTAGAGCAGGCGGGTGTTGGATCGGTCGGGGGTCCATCCTCTCGGGCTCAAGTTTGATGTGGTCATAACTTATAAGGATGCATGCAGCCTCGGGTCACGGGTGTTTTGTTCTGCAACGGCCCACGGGGCCAGAAAGCGCCCGCCCTCAACCTCATGAGGGGTGAGAGGAGGGGTTGATGCTCAGCCCATGGAACTTGTGGCCGCAAAGAGAGCGAAAGTGGGCGGCGGGTCGAGGGGAAGGAGGGGTTGAACTCGGCCCCCCTTTCTTTGAGATCAGGTGTGTCTGTCAAGGAGGAAAGGGGTTGGAAATGAAGATCAAGAAAGGATGCAGAGATGCAGAATGATTGATAAAAAAGATATGGTTGCTGCGTGTGTGGAAGAATCCGCAGGTGGAAATGAAAGGAGCGCACACGAATCATGTTGGAAGCTCATCTCCGTGGCATTTGATTCCTCCAGGCTGCCTTGGGTTGGAGGGGCAAGGGGGGCTGACGAGGGGCGACAGAAACTGGAAAAAGGGTTTCGAGGGGCTGCGCGTGTGGCTGTTGTTGCTGCTGAGGATGTGTCCTCTTCCTGGGCTCCCTATCACCATCATCATATCATCTTGGAGCTTGATGCCCCCTAGGAACAAGATGAGCGCTGTCATCATCATTATTTTGAGCTGCAACGGTTTGGCTTTGGACGGCCCCGCAACCGCTAACCAAGTTTTCCACTCTTTTGTGTCGTCAGATGGGAGTCTCGCCCGCGTGGGTAAGATACCACTTTGGGTAAAACTTGGGATTGTTATTAATAATTATACAGCGGTCCATCTTGAATCTTGATGTATACCAGGGGTTCATTCTTGAGGGAACATGCTTGGAAGAAGCTCAATTATATGACCTTAGCGCATACCGCCCTGGACCTCTAGATTGGTGCACAATTGCTGCTCAGAACTTGATCCCAGCTCCCAAGACGCGTCGGTTTTTTGAGAAGTCAATAAATAACTTTGAATGAGAAGATGGTGCGATCCAAACTCTGGACAAACGGGGATGGACAGATAAGATGCACCTTGGGAGGGAAGTCTGGATCTGCTTTGGGGTCTGGAAGTGGGCTCCTAATTTCTAACAAACCAAGAGCAGAGTCAAAAGTACTGCTTTGTTTACCAGAAAGAGGAAGAAAGGGGAAAGATGTGCTTGAATAGTAATGATTTGGTCGATTCAATAAACCAATCAAACCAATCAAGCGACAGGTATGTCTTCCGACAATCCTGAGGAATATTTTCTCAAGGGGTAAGAATCGAGATTGCATCTTCAGAGAAAAGATTGATCGCATGCTTGCTTTTTCCTTTTGTCTGCTATTTTTGCTGTTGCACCCTGAATGTGTCAGTCGACAGTTGCAAATGTGCCCTCAGCAGCTTTCAAAGGTGATGATGAGAAGAGTCAAGACTCTCCCGCTCAGCCTCCATCAATAAAAAGAAATTGAAAGTGCATCCTCGCCTCCCACATGTTTCGCCCAGCAGGAGGTGACATGTTCATTATTCGGCTGAACCGGGTTGATGGGTTGGAAGAACAGCCGGAGGAGTCAGGACTCCATGTGGGCTGAAGTGGGCTGGGGCACTCAGCCTGGGATCATGGATGCATTGGCAGTGCAGGTGCTTTGTTTTGTTGTCCGTCGGTATTTTACTCGTAATTCGAGACGGAAGCTGAGGACACGCGCTCTAGCTTAAAGAAGCCTAGCGTTGTCACGTAGTTAGTCAGAAATGACGGGGGCGGTTTCCATTGGCGGCGTGGCTGTAGTGCAGGCAGTGCGTTGGGATTCCACAGTTCGCTTGCTCCCCTCCGTGCTTCCCGGCAAAGCCCCTCTTTTCTTGTCCGCCAACACCGAGACTGGACACGACCGCCTCACTGTCACGACGAAGCGATCGCCCCGAGTCGACCATCGGCTTCTGTCCACGACCTGGCGCGACTGCTCGCACCGCACCCCCTCGCTCGCTCCCTTTCTTTTTGACCTGGCCGGCCTCCCACTTCTCGCGAGCCAACTTTCTCCTCATCCATTCAATATCCCCTCTTCTCTTCCTCCTCCTCTCCTCTCCCTTCCCCTCCCCCATCTTCCCACTCTATTCAACACCTGTCCTCTCTTCTCCTTCTCTCTTTCAACAGTCCTTCAGAGTTGCTTGTCCTTGCGCTTTTCATCGTCCTCCACACCCTGTTTGCTCCCCCTCGTCCGCCTGTGGCTGGACCCTACCTAGAATAATCCCACTACACAAGTACCTCTGCGCCCAAGGAATGATCAGACATCAACTCGACTACCTATCGTCAGCCCGCCTACAGAACCGGTGTGAAGCCACTAACGGGACGATACCACGCTTTTCCGCGCCGTCGTCACTGTGCTGAGAAGATTCCGGTTTGCTCGACTGTTGCCGCACCTTCTTGAGCAATGGCTCCCAGCGCATCTAGCACGGCGAACAACTCGCCCGCCAAAAAGACGTCCGCCCCTGAGAAGAAATACAAATGCCAATTCTGCAACCGCGCCTTTAGCAGAAGCGAACACCGCAGCCGCCATGAACGATCGCGTGAGTTCCTCCCCTCGCCTCCTTCGCTCGTCGAGGACTTCGCTAACATTTCCTGACCTGCAGACACAAAAGAACGTCCGTTCAAATGCCTAAAATGTCGGAGTACATTTGTCCGCAGAGATCTTTTGCTCCGACATGATCGAACTGTTCACGCCAAAGATGGCGGTGTCCCTTTGGTTTCCGAGGGTCGCCGTCGAGGAGGGGCTGGTGTTCGCAAAGCATCTTCCCCTGCCCCCTCAAAGCCCTCGGTCAGCGTCGATCCGACGTCGTTGGACCAAATGGAAGTCGCCAGTGAGGGTATGGTCGATCTCGAAACCGCAGCCATGCTGATGACAGACTTCCAACACAAGGCCGCAGCCGCCGCTACTGGTCAGATTCACGATCGTGCCGAGTCAGATCGCTCCTTTTCGCCCGGACGTGGTTCTATCCTTGACGCGCCTCACTCGTATCTGTCCGGAAACGCGACTTTGCCTCAGATGCCATGGGACTCGTTGGTTTCGCCGACTGACTCCAGGCATCACATGTCTCCTTTTGTCTCGCAGGACTCAGCGTCCGACGCACACAGACTGGTAGGAATGGACCGACATGGGGGCGACTCTCTCGCTCCCTCGCTGCATTCGCTCGTCAACTCGCTTCCAGTCTCTGGGAACTCCACACCGAATGCGCTGTCTCCATACCCCTCGATGACTGGACCTGTCAGCCCCGTCAACTACCGAAGGTCCCCGGGTCCCAGCCAGGCTCTAACACTGCCGAGGGCACCCCAGGTCAACAATGACTTGGAGCGGGACATGATTGTCGAGCGCATCCGCAATGCCGACGCTCTTGGTGTTCTCCCCGAGTCGTTCCAGCTCCCCACGACGATGGCTTTGAACAAGTATCTGTCAACATACTTCAACTTGTATCACCATCACCTTCCTTTCCTGCACCAGGAGTCATTCAAGCCTACCACCGCCTCGACACCACTCTTGCTTGCTGTTCTCTCCATTGGATCTCTGTATACCTTTGAGCGGCAACACGCATTCATGCTCCATGTTGGGTCCAAAATGCTCGTTAACCAGTTCCTTCAGCACAAGGACAACTTCGACTCGAGGAAGTGCCCTCTGTGGGCTATGCAAAGCACTCTCCTGAACATGGTCTTTGAGAGCTGGAGCGGAGATCCAAAGGGCTTGGAATGGACCTGCTCGATCAAGAGTTTGCTTGCCAACATGGTCTCTGGTAACCGTTACCAACTCAAGCTTCGCACTGAAGCTCGGGAGGGGCGTCAGCCAACACGAGAGGAGTGGATCGAGGATGAGTCTTGCCGCCGGACTTACTACGCCGTGTACATATTCTTTGGCATGCTCACCTTGACCTTCAACCACACCCCCGCCATGAGCTTTGATGAATTTGATAACTTGGAATTGCCTTCATCCGAATCCCTGTGGAACTTGGATGTTGCGGATGATGAGTCGTGGCGTCGAAGCTTCGCTTCCTCCACTACAATGACCGTTCGCGAAGCGCATGACTGCCTCTTCCAAGGCGAGCAGACACGGTACAGCGCGTTTGCGACTCGTGTTCTCATCAATGCCCTGTTCTTGCAGGTCTGGAACCACAAGAGGAGCTTCGAGGCCCTCCAAGATGTTGTCACTGAGTACAAGCTCCGCTTGGCCTTGGAGACCTGGGAAAACTCCCTCGAGGTTTGTGAGCCTGAGACGATTGTGGTGCCTCTTAGCACTCCCCAGAATGGCCACCCACTTATTTTCAACTCGATGGCTGTCTACCGCAACACTCGTGCCCGCCTGGAGGTTGACCTCAAGTCTATCCAGGAAGCCTTGCGTTATCATTCATCATATGAAGTTGCCGCGGCCATGACTGTGGCGCGTGAGAAGGTGAAGCGGTCTCAGGAGATGAACAAAGTCATCAAGTCGTGCTTTGAGTGCATTGAAATTGCTGCAATTCGAGGAATTAACTGGGTTGCCAAAACCTCCGCCACCAATTGGAGTGTTGAACACCCGCTCTGCGGACTGGATCTTATGGTCATTCTAAGCCTCTGGCTCTATCGCCTGGAACATGACGAGGAGCCTGCCACTGAGGCAGAGATGGCCATCTACAACAAGGTCCGCAATCTGTTCGACGACGATGCCCTCGATTCGTGCGGTAAACTTAGCTCCACCGTGGCCCGTGTATGGGGTAACATCCTAGACGGGGTGGTGGTTTGGGGGTAAGTAACGATGTTCTCCTGTCAACATCAAATCGCTAACTTGAAACAGAATTACCAAGCTCATGGGCGAGTCATTCAAGCTCCACTCCCAAGCCTTGGTCGGTTACGAAGACTCCCTTCGAGTTGCCAAAGACCAACCAATTCACGCAGTGCCTCCGAAGTCGCTCGCTTCCATTGGCACCGCATACTAGCTCGACAGCATACTAACTAGAGGTCACAACCCTCGGTCTCCTGACCAGTCACTCGTTTAATCTCGGATACGTCTTTCTTTTGCTACCGCGTTGTCTCTCTGCTTGTTTTGGTTTTTCACACTCGGATCATTGGGTCGGGAACGGATGCAAGAGGTAGGCGGCGAAATTTGGTTTCCACTTTGGAGTTCTACGACCTGGACCGCCGCATAATGCTTCTTGCTGGTGTTTCCCGACTTTTTGTTTAATGTTTTGGTTGGTCGTCTCATTTTCTTGCAAGAGCCCACAGGAGTCCTGGTGTGATTTTCATGTTTTTATGGGCTGTTCCTCGTCGGCAACATTCCAACACCCGGCTGGTCCTGTGTGTTCTTCTCTCGCACATGATGGAGTTTTTCCTTTCTTCACCTTCTACACCTAATATTTGGGTCACCCCCTTTTGTGCGCAACAGCGTTTTTTGAGCACTTGCTAGTCGACGTCCGATCCCGACTATACCTTGATACCTTATCTGTCTCTTCTCGTATATTTTTGCATTCTTCCCATTCGATTCGAGTCCCTCGTTCACCCGTAACTTTTTTTTTTTTTTTTTTTTTTTTTTTTTTGAAATATCTTACACTTTGGAAATGTTTGGACCATTTTGTTTAATGTCTGTTAGAGTCGTTCTGATCGTTATGTGTCTATGTCATATTCCCCGCCTTGTTGATGTTATGTTTGAACTTTGATCCTGATTGTTGATATTTCGATTGTTGATATTGATATTGATTTTTGTTTTCCTTCTCTCCTCTCAGTCAGTTTGTTTATTTTTTTACAAGTCTGCCATTGCATTGTCTTGCATGTTGATGCGTTGCTTAAAGATCTCGTTTCATTTTCTCTATTTCTGACTTTTGATCCTTTACTGCACATGCCTGCGTTGTAGTACCCCTGTACTATAAGTAATTTGATCACACAAAATGCAAGTTGGTTTTGGCGGGGACTGTTGTCTTCCTCCATGCTGTATTTTCGTAGCCCAAGTCAACTTTGAGGGCCTCTGGCGGCAACCCTTCTCCTTGGTGCTTCCGCACCTTACACCCTGACCAAGCCATGCCATGTAGTCCGCTGTAGACTGGCTGTACTACTTCATGCGTATCCTGCCTGCTTCTGTGGGCTCTGATCTAGGCGCAGTCGATCCCGATACCCGAGCATTATCATTACTATTATAAGACACTGATATTCCATAGTGATACATCATTATCATCAACATACAGGCTCTACAAACCCAACGGTCCACTTCAACGACCCCGCGACAATCACAAAGAACCCCAGCGCAACCCCAACACTCACCGTCCCATACACATACGCATGCAACCTCCTCCCCAACCCATTCAACTCCGCCACCCACGTACTGACCGTGGTTGCACACCCACAGAACCCATCCATGACCCCCTGCAACACCTGACAGCTCACGAGCACGGACGCCCCGATCCCGTCGACACGTTGCAGGTCGTAGCACATTGCCAAGATGATCGTGCCCAGGATATTCACGGTGAATGTTCCGAGCGGGAAGGAGGGGATGCGCGCGTTTAGGGCGAGGGAGAGGTAGAAGCGGAGGAGGCACCCTAGGGGCGCGAATATGATTGCGAAAATGGCGTCGCCGCGCCAGGTCTCATGAGGGGGCCAGATGGCTAGGAAGACTGAGCCGAGCCAGCTGCCCAAGGCTAGGAAGGCGAGGAAGGGGTCGAGGATGCGGCGGGTGAGGCGGAAGGGGAGGGTCGGTGGGAGGGGGAAGCGGTCGAGGGCGAGGGCGCAGTGGGAGCCGAAGATTAGGCCTGCGAGGCTGAGGGAGACGGTTGTGAGGAGGACGGCGATGAGGGCCATGAAGCTGTAGCCACCATTTCGGGATGCGATGGAGGGAGAGGACGGGTCGGGGAGGTCATTGGCGAGGGCGAGGAAGATGTCGCGGATGAAGGACGAGAAGGAGGTGAAGGAGCCGCAGAAGCCGGTTGTGAGGCCGATGTAGAGCGGGATTGTCTTTTTGATGGACTTGTGGCGTTTCGATTCCTCGGCCGCATCGGTGGTAGGTTTCCGCGGGTTGCCCCATTCTTCGCGAAAGATGTTTTTGTCTTCCAACAGAAAGCCCATGATGAGAGAGCCGCCAACATTGGCCCATAGCACACCTGTCGCGACAGGGGCGCCGGGGTAGAATGTGAGCGCTTGTAGGCCGAGTCGCGCCAGCGTGCCGAAGATGGAGAAGAAGACGAGGTACGAGATGGTATAGAAGTAGGTCAGGGACGACGACAGCGGCGGTTCGACAACGGGCTCATCGCGTTCTGGATATGGCTCGCTCGGGTCTTCCGGGGGTTTGTCGGTGGCCGAAGCTCGTCGTTGCGGAGCGGTTTCTGTAGTAGGAGGCGGCGCTTGTGTCTCAGGGAGGCGACTCTCCAGGGTGCCAGCGTCGAGGGCATTATCGGAGGGCATTGCGATGGCGTTCAGTGTCGCGCAATGGCGTCCTGACGTGACGGTGCTCCCCGTTGCTTGGAGGGGAGATCGTGAGGGGAAGAAAATGCTTCGCTCCCTAGCTCTTGCGACTAGTAGCCTCGGTAGCCTGGAGCAAGTGGGTCAGGACATTTGGAGTCATGTCGCTGCTTATCAGAGAGATAAGAGCTGTTTCTGTCGGACTGCTCCGTCCAGGTAAAAGGTATGTAACCCAAATGAAGATAACATGCGACTAGTTGGTACTTTAGAAGAGGAGACATTCTTAAGGAGAGCAGGTGACTTGCATTGTTACCCCTCACCGTCATCTCCATCTCGCCTGCATCATCACCGCTACTCTTCCTCCTGAAGCGACCTTACCTTCTCCTTCTCCTCTTCTACCAACAAGCACTATCCATCTATTCCTGCTCATCATGCCAGTCGCTTCAAACGTTCACGTCTCCTCCCATCCCCTCCTCCAAGCCAAACTCTCGCAGCTCCGATCCTCATCGACAACCACCCGCGAGACGAGATCCCTTGTCCATGAAATCGCCACAATCCTCGGTGTGGAGGCTTTTGCGGGCTGGAAATCTACAAGCACAGGCAAAACCGTACGTCTTATCTTTAATCCCCCCGAAGAACCACATCTAATCCATACATAACTAGGACCGCACTCCGTTAGACATCGAGTATGAAACAAAAGACATTGACCCCGCTAATGTCGCATTGGTGCCCATTCTCCGCTCAGGCCTGGGCATGATTGACGGTATACTTCACCCCGCACTTTTCTTCCCAGTTGAGTTCGACCCGATACTGACAAACCAAAGCGATAAACGACCTCCTCCCCGCTCCCGTTCCAATCTATCACCTCGGCCTCTTCCGCGAAGCCTTCTCCCTGCAACCTGTAGAATACTACAACAACCTCCCCTTCAAGCGCTCCGGGGAGTCCGCCGACACCAACACCGCCGCTGCCTCTGTCGCCGTGCTTCTAGACCCTATTATTGCAACTGGTGGTACAGCGGAGGCGGCTATCCACCTCCTCCGTGAATGGGGCGTGAAGCGTGTGGTGATGCTTTGTGTGCTGGGCTCGGAGGATGGCGTGAATCGTGCGGCGACCTGTTGGCCAGAGGGCGTAGAGGTATGGATTGGGGCAGTGGATGAGCGGTGCAATGAGAAGGGGATGATTGTGCCTGGGCTTGGGGACATTGGGGACCGGCTGTTTGTTGCGATTGGGAAGTAGTTTCCTGGTTGCTCACGCTTGCTTGCTTATTTACAGTAACGAGAAATGCATAGAACACATTGACTCCATAGACCCTGTCCAATCCTCCTATCCCACATACATACCAAAATCCTCAAACATAAACCAACCCTGACACCTTATATTCACAAAACCTCCCTCATTTTCGACCCACCCCTCTCCCTAACCCGCTCCCCCTCCTCATGCCCCCGCCTCGGTATACTCCTCTCCCTCTCCGCAACCCTCGAGTGAGACCTCGACCTCCCCCCAAGCTTCCCTACGTTTAGACCCGTGTGCCCTGGTAGCTCTGCGCGCGCCCTCAACACCTCCCGATCAAGCATCTTCTCGTGCAACCCGCCGCGCCCGTGGTGCACGCCCCTCGCGACGAGTCGTTCTTTGCGGAGGCGGTCGCGGTCTTCTTCGCGGCGTTCGAATGCTATTGTTCCCGGTTAGTATCTGGTTTCGGCTGTGGTTTAGAGTAGTTGGTGGAGTGGAGTGAAGGGAGATCGTAAATAGGGAGAGTAATAGAGAAATGGAAGAAAGAAAGTGATAAGCGTACCGCGCCATAAAACGGTATAAACAGCCATGATGACCAGCGAGGCGAGCAGGAAGCCGAAGAGGATGCCGAGTTCACGGGCGATGGGGACGGAGGAGGGATCGACGTAGGGGGGGATGTTGTCGCCGGCGCGGGTGGACATTTTGATGCGATTTTGGTTGAACTATAGCGGTGGTTGTGGTATCTTGGGCGTTTGGTTGAGTGGCTTTAGGGAGCCTGCCTCTGCTGCCTTATGTGTCGGGTAGTTCTGACCAGGATGGGTATAGATCAATAGAAAGAGAAAAAAATGGCCTCATAAGATAGTATAGACCAAAGATATTCATCACATCTCATCTCATCTTACCCGTTTCACATTTCACATCAAAGATCAAAAGAAAGAGAGAAAGTCAAAGAAAGAAGTCTTACCCCTAAGCGCAAGAACCATAAGCCTCAAACGCGCCCAACTTTCTTTTTTTGACCCCAGTACACCCCCAATTTCCACAGTGCACCATTCACATTGCAGGGCGGTTGAGGCTGTACTCGTCCCCCATTCACAGGGCCCAGTCGCGGCCGGAGCGAGCCGGTATTGACTTTCGTTTGAAGGGCTGTGCGACAGGATGAGACTGGGGCGGCTACCTCGTAGCCATGCCGCATTATGTTTCTTTTCCCCAGTCGAGTTTAATGATGTACGAGGGGAAAGAGGTTCGTTGAGAGGTTCGCTTGTTTGTGCTCCTCTGGAGCTCGTATTCCATGGTGTATTGACCGACTTACTAGGTAGGCTACTACACTTCAAATTGCAGGGCAGCTCGGGCAGGGCCGGGACTAGAGGATCATCGAGAACAAAGAAGTCGCAACACCACCACTTCTGATTTCCACATCCCAACGCAAGGCATAGACCATTCGTAAGGATGAATGGGGTTCGATTTGCTTCTAACTTTCCATCTCAAACCTCTCGCTCCGCCAATTTGATCCGCATCCAATCCTGATTTGCCTACGACAATTGGGGCTAAAGGATCCATTCGCGGACCAGGGCTAAATCCTTCGTGCGGAGAATGCTCCTGCATGATGGAGGTGGATTTCGTCATCAGTTCCCAAAAGCCAAGGCTCCAAGGTCTTGTCTATCTCCAACTTGCGACTGCTGTTTGTTGCCTTTCGAGGTCTGTGTCTGAGGTGGGGGTTATGGAGGGGTGAGTGGGTGAGTTGGTGGCTGAGACAGTCGATTCGCAATGTCATCCCACCTTGGCTTTGATTTCTGGTCTTGGGTCTTGATATGGGTTGAGGTACCAGCTTGTCGCAAAATATTCTTAGAGTAAGGTGTCATGGGAAATCGTATGACTTATGTTAAACTTGATTGTATATTCGTATGAGCCTGGCATAGCCTATCGCAGCTAATACAGGAGATGTGATATCGTGTACACGTACAAAAAACCGTCAGCAATCCAGTCTGTCTATACATGACCTGGTGGGTATGTGGTGGTATGGTATAGTATGAATGCAAGCATTAACTCTGCAGGGGAAGAAGTGGCTGCAGAAACGAAGGGGATCAAAAAAAGTCGTAAAGTTCTTCCCAGAATTAAGCGTAGTCAAGTCATTGGTAGGCAGGTGGATGGAAATGCGCGCGCGCTGTATGCAATCCGCTCATGCAGTAAAGGAAGAAGAGAAAAAGGTAGAGGTCCGGCCCCCAGGGACGACGGGCGGCGAACAGCAGAAATCTGCATAACTCCAGATGCAGATCGGTCTCAGACTCTCGGTGGGTTGAAGTAGAATGTGGTGGATCGTGTATTATTTCGTGGTTACCCTAGCATCACTGCTGCGAGGGTTGTGCAGGTTAACCCAATGGCCATTCCAATCCACGGTGTCTGTCCCAGTGTGCCTTCGCTCCGTTTCGTGAGCTCCGCCGTTGCCCTTCGCGTTCGGCGAGAGCGTGTGTTTCTGCTGAGGAGGGGAATGGGTATCGTGTCTGGCTTGGTTTGTGTGTCTGCGACTTGTAGGCGGAGCAGTTGGTCGGCTTCTGGGAGTATTTGCGCACTGTCTTCTGGGATTGTTTGTACGTCAGGTACGGATACCGTTGGCGATGTGTTTGACACAGATGGGCTATGTGTAAAGCCTTGGAGGCGTTCGGCCTGCACGATGGCTATCGTGGGTGCCAGGCAGAGGAGGATTGTGGAGGGCTTCATTGCGTGATGTTGCGTATGAGGTGACCAGAGGTAACCACGGGTAAGGCGCGTCGTGGGAAGGAGTAGGAGCTGTTCAAGTCTCTCAGAATGCAGGTCGTTGCGATCGAGTGACTGTTAAGCAGGCGACCAAGCTGGGTTTGAAACCGTCACGATTGGGAGTAGATTGAGGAGAAGCGAGCGGCTGGTGATCTCCTGAGGCTCCACGGGATACCGATGCGAGCACAGAATATCGAACGACTCGACGCGCGAAACGAGGGGAGTTTAGGTGCCGACCTGGGAACCCGCAACAGCGCTCGCGGTTTTTTTGTGAGAATGAAAAGAAAATGCGCGAGAAACAAAGCTGGAAAAGCTGGAAAATTGGCTCAAGAAGAAACCAAAACAGCGTTGCAAGCAAAGGGGCAGGACCTGGGCGGTGGATCGGGGGCCAGACTCTCACGACGCTCGCAGGCCAACCAAGCTCGACCCTCGCCAGGGAAAACCGCGTTGAGTGGAAATTTCCTCCCCAATCGCTGCCCGCCGGTTGGCTGACGGCCTGCCGTGTCGCACGGGCGAGCACCGCTGGAGACTAGCGCGGCCGATCGCTGTCTCTGCCAGCCTTGGCAGGTGCAGGGATTGGCGTTCTCGTCCAGTCGCAGCGTGCGGTTACGGGCGGTTCCACGTTGTGTGACGCAACGCACCCAATGAGCCAGGGCCCGCTATAAATATCAAGGCAATGGACAATGCTTATCGCTATGGCTGGTTCAACCAGAGTCGTAGGAGTAGGACAGTACACTGATGCCTGCATGGGCTGATGACGACGATGTTTTGGCTTTCTACTTGCCGCAGGGCTACAGCATCTTCTCCCAGTCTGGCATTACAGTAAACTTGCCACTCAGCTGGCCCATCGCCCACACCTTATGCTCGTCATCCACCATCTCCTCCGTCGCATTGGGCGGCGTTGAAACGATCAGCGCCTCCTGCAGAAAGTCAACCGCCGTTGCGCGATCCAGTTCGAAGCTGATCCCTCCCCAGTCCATCGTCACCCGGCCCGAAGCGTGAACGTTGAGTTTCCCTGCCCGCCCGGCCTGCAGTTGCCAGTCGGCTGCCGTGACAACCTTGGATGACGTGCCTGTGGTCGTCGCATCTTCCGTCCCATCTAGCACTTCAAAGTCATCTTCCCGTTTCAGACCAAGGTTGGTTGGCTGTTCGTTGGCACCATTTTGTGCGGCTGCTTGTGACGCAGCGGGGTTGGGTATTTCTGTAGCCTCTTCATCCTTGTTTCCACCTGCGTTGGGAATAATCAGGTTTGGTGTGATGGGAGGGAACTGCATGAGGAATAGTTGCCCTGACAGCTTGCCATCGTCCGGTTCTTCCTCTGCGTCTTCTTCCGTCTTTTCCTTCTCTTCGCCCTCGGTGGCAGCGTCGGTGGCAGCGTCAGCTCCTTCTGTAGGTTCCTTAGTTTTCGCCGATGGCTCCTTGGTGAACAAATCCTTTATCATCTCGAGGTCCTCTGCATGTCGGTCATACTCTTCAATATCCTCTTTAGTGCGTAATAAGCTCTTTGGGTCCTTAACTGTAGGTATAGACGGTTCCCTCGAGTCCAGCTTCCGGCGCACCTTGACCTTTGGCGCTGGCAACAGTCCGTCGTCCGTCGTAACGGCCTCTTCCGCATGAGGCACCTCCGCCATCGACCGATCATTCTCATCCGTAGGCTCGTCCTTTACCCGGGGCTCTGTCTCCGTAGGTGTCTCATCGTCATCCTGTACGAAGAGTGTATCGTCCTCCTTGGTCTTGTCCTTGGCCTGTTGTCGCAGCTCGGCCGACTTTGTCGTGCTAGACTCCATGTTCACGCTAACCACCCGTTCTTCATGTTCATGTCTCTCCACGCGAATTGGGCGCAGTCCCGTTTCGCCTGTTCCTGTCAGAACCATCTTTCCTTTCCGCTGCTTCATTCTCTTCTTATAATCCAGCACCGCCTCCTCCTCATCGTCGTCGGCATCGCTTTCCAAGTTGATGCGGTCGATGCTGACCCGAATCTCGCTATCGCTCTCATCCGATGAGATAGAACCGCCGCCAGCACCTGTTGTCATAGACTTGCTCCGTCGCGAGATGGACGTCCCCCGAGAATCCACAGTTCCAAATCTTGATCCTCCGCGGCCCCTCCGCCCAGAAACTCCAGAACCCAACGGGCCGGCCGCGCCCATACCAGCCATCCCGCCGCGTCCACGTCCCGAGAAGCCAGCCCGACCCCGCGCCGCGATATTTGCCTTGCCGCGCTGAATCGCCGCCGCCTCTGCTAGACGTTCCGCATGACGTTCTGCTTCAAGTTTCTCGATGGCCTCTCGCTCTTCCTTGCTGCGTCGTCCCACGGCGCGGGGCTTGTATTTCAATGTTGGTTTAGCCGGTTCTCCAAGGTCGGGCCCTGGTGCTGCACTTGTAGGTCTCCCTGAAGGCCCAGGTCCGATGCTCCCCGACGGCGCACGCTTCTTGAGGGATTGCAGTCGTTGCACCGGTGCGCGTGCGGTGCCTGGTGTAGATGTGGTAGACGTTGGTGCTGGACTTGCGGAGGTAGCGGGGGCATTGGAAGGGGTGTTTGAGCCGGAATCGCCGCCATTGTTGCCTCGCGCAGCGGCTGACGATGCTCCCCGGCGGGAGCCCGCTTTGGGGGGCATGTTGTTGGGAGTGGTTTATGGAAGGGCTGATGTACGGTAGGGAGGAAAGGAGGAGATCGAAGACCAGACAAGAAATGAAACTTTGAGGACAAGCAAGGTATCTAGTTTCAATGCATTGACGAACGCTAACGGCGAGAGATGTTGAGTGTAAAAAGTTGAAGAATCAAGAGTCAGGACCCACCGGTTGACAAAATTTGGCGGTAAAGAAAAAGTTGTCCCGGCTAAAGGCGGAAACGCGGGGCAGATAAAGCTTTGGCGCTAAGCCTTATCTAGAAAGTAGGTGCATGGCCGGGCCCGGTAATATTGCGAGAGGGCTTTTCTGTTCTTCCTCCGCTCCATCCACTCCATGACTTTAGATGATGCCCGGCCGCTCGAGGCAGAAATGTACACTCGAACAACTAAAGAGGTATTTTCCTCTCAGCTATTGACTCATGGAGCAATGGAGCTGTTGGCGTCATGTCCCGCACCTCAGCTTCTCGGGAGTCAGACTGCCTCAGTCCAGGAAGTTGCCAAAGAAGGGCCTCTTTGGCACCGCTTTCTCATAGTATAAACATCCAGGACAGGCGCACATTGGTAGTTGGATTTTCCGAGCTGCCCTGTCACACATTTCAACTACAGCGGGGAACAGTGAAATGACCCATATCAGTGGCGTTCGAAAGATGCTCGGCCTCGCCCAAAGCCAGGTGGTTGTTCGGCGCAATCCCGGGGCTCCATGCAATCAATGACTAGGCGTGCTATGACTATCATGATGCAAGAGGTAAGACCCAAAGGCTTCACACTGCAAGGAGGATTTTCCATTATCTAAACCACTAGCACACTGCATCGACTACCTGACACAAAAGAACAACCAATGCCACGGCCTCGAAACCTCCTATCCCTCGTGCTTCATCCAAGTCCTTCAAGATGCGTTGGCGATAAGGCACCCTGAGTCTGTGGCTGTTGGGAAGCACGTTCACTAATGGAAACCTAGAAATCAAGGCCATCTGTCCGCCGTCGCTGAGTAGGACACCCCTGGTCACAGCCAGGCTTGTAGAAGAATCGAACTCCCATGCATTGGACGTCTCCAGCACCCCCCAGGGACTCCACCGTCGCGCGATTGAAGGGTATAGTCCTACCTGACGAAGGAACTAACGGAAAGTCAGTTTGCTGCCTGAGCGGAGCAGCGAGATTGTCGACAGTGGGGAGAGAACGAAAGGCAGGGAAGGAAAAAGTAGACCTGAAGAACCAAATGAGGCAAGAAACAAGGAGTCAAAATTAAGAAACGAGACTTCATGATCCGAGGTGTGTGAAGGAAGAGAAAGGAAGAGGGGGGAGGGGGGGGCCAAGCCTTTTTTAAGCCGTCTGAGGGCCTAAACGGGGAGGTGCGCAGGAGGAACCTTAAGAGCCTATCGATCAGATTTGGCAAGTTGATGGTTGGTTGCCAGGCTATGCGCCTGCCGTGCGCAGCGATTTGACTACAGCGGTGGAAAGTGCTTTCATCTGGCCTACGTAAGGACAGTTTGGAAACCCGCTTTGTTGTTTCAAAAGTCATATACTACTAGGCAAAGCGCACTAGATCACAGCCCGGTGGTGCTCGAGACCTTGATATGGGATGATACCTTGATTCGCAATTGACTGATAGCTATGCAACGGCTATGTTATGAATTTGATTTTGACTTCAAGGGAATGCTAACGGATTGACTTCCCAGGTTTCGTCTTTTTTTCTGTTACTCGCATGACAATCTCACGCATTCTCATCCCACTAGCCCGCAAAACAGCGACGTAAGCCGGAGGCGCCTTTTTGTACCCAGACTTAGCTGCCCTCCGAGCGAGAATATGAGCTCGCTGGTTACCGTGATTCCCAGAGTGCCCAGGAACCCAACGCAGCTCAAGCTGGACACCTGCGCTGTATATTTCCAGGGATTTTTCTGTCATTTTAACCATCAAGCCCCCTCCACTAGCGCACTTCTTTGCAGATCGAGGGGTAAGGATCGCGTTGAGCAACGACATGCAGTCTGAGAATATGATGACCCGTCGTGGCGCATCACTATCAAGAACTCGCTTTTGAACCATATCCGCAGCAATCCCCATAGCAGCGATGATGGCAAAGAGCTCTCCTGTATTCGAGGAGCATGTGGGTGATAGGGTGAACATTCTCTGAACCCATTCTGAACTCGTGGGCTGTTGCTTGTATGTGACGGCAGCTCCGGCTAGCTTTAAATTGGGGAAGACAGAGGCGTCGGTCCACAGGACCAATGTGTTGTCGAGATCCACATCCGGTACGTCTTGAGATAGTTCGTTGGCGTACGAAAGAGCGTCGTCGAAGTCATCGATGACAACTTCTCCCCAAAATTTTGGGCGCGGTGCGATGGGTCTTTTTGGCTGCTGTCTAGGGAAACGATTTCGATCTCGGGCGAGGCTGGTAGGGGACTGCTGCTCTTCCTTACCGAACGTGGCCTGCGAGGTTACTGATATTTTTGGCTGGCAGTTAGACCAAGGACTTGCTAGCAGCTCTTCCTCAAGTGGTTCGAGGGGGTATTCGGGTATGTTGTCGAGCGGCTTGGCGGTGTCCTCGAACATGTCTAGCTCATTCGAGCCAGAGGATACTGCCTGGTAGCGGTAGGCTTGTGCTGAATAGATCATCGAATCTATCTTCAACGATGTACTTAGCGTACTCTTGAATTCCAAGTATGTTGCAGGCTCGGGATATTGCCGTTTCGGAAAGTTCTGACTCAAGATGTTGAGGCCTGAGACACTGGAAGTCGAAGATGGCGCAGATCAGACATCTCAGGAAGAGGCGAGTCACTTGAAGGTTCATCAAGCGAGTTGCAAAGTTTATTCTACCCAGTTCCTGAACATTCTGGCCACACAGCCAGGTGCTGGTTTTGGCTTCAACTCAAAGCATAACTCCGACCACATGGGATTTCAGGACTCAGTATGCTGAATGGCCATGAAATTATGTATCTATGCATGGCGATAGGCCTGTGCAGTGCCTGAGAATACTACATGTAGTAAATCAGGTATGTCGCCTGTTCAAGAACATCAAAGTGTTGGCTTGGGGAATGATAGATGCTGAAATTCATCATAGATCATACATCGATTAGGTTTTGTCTGACTATTACTCCCTTGAGCCTACAACTCACGAGCCTCGCGACTTCTTCTCAGCGAAATCTTCTCTTTACCCATTAAACCCCTCATCTACACACCACCCTTCTTCTTCTTCTCCTCGACCAACTTCGCCAGCTTCACCTGTGTCAACAACGACAACTCGTCATACACATTCCACTCATCCACCACCTTCCCGCCCTTGAAATGATAATGCGTAATCCCCATAACTTGCAACCTCACCCCAGTGGGCTTCCCGAGCTCCTGTAAGCCCCCATACCCCAAATGGTGGCCCTCCATCACCCACCGCACCGCAACCTTGACGCCACCCTCCTCGCACGGATTTGAGCAAACATGCTGCGGCATCCAGATTGCATCAGGAATCGACCCCAACAGCGCAAGATGCTGATGCAGTACGGCCGCAGGCCCATACAGCTCGACCATCTTGGGCCCGTGATACTGCGCATTCGGCGCATAGTGCTTCTCAACGCGGCCAAACATGCGACAGTTCCACATATCATGCAGCCACTCAAGCGTCGTCGCCTCGATCTCATTACTTGCCAACGAGGAGAAATCCGGCTTTCCCATCTCAGGAATAGTCTGTCCAACAATCCGGCGATTCTCACCAATATCCACACTTTCAACCCCCTTCTCGAACAACCCCCTCGCCGCGTCCTCAGCAAACACATTCGGGTCAACACCCAACTGCTTCAGGATAGCCATGGTATCCGCAACGACCCACTCACGATAGATCTTGTTGCGATAAATCATACAGTCCGCAATCGTCCGCGAGACAAACGTCTTCCCCGTCGCAGTCCCATAGAGCCCATCCTGGCTATGCCGCCCAGACCCCGTGACAAGATGCGACGTGTAGAACCCTTTCTCGTCATCGCCACACCAGAGCACCTGCGTCGCCATCCCGCGGCGCTCGGGGAGCGACACGAGTCGCTGGATCGTATCGCGCACGATACTCTCGCGATCGTACAGCGTCCCCATCGTCCCGTACAGGACGCAGTTGTGTGTGTAGTGCGTGTAGATGAGGCCGATATCGCGCTCGTCCCAGATCCTGTGCGTGCATCGTACGATGTAGTCGACTATGTCGGTGTAGATGGGGTCGAAGCCATTCATGGAGTGTGCGAGTTCGCGGGTGCCGGGCGCGGGCGCGAGGTCAGTGTAGTCGTGGCGTTCGACTTGGAGGGCGGTGCTGGTTGAGCTTTCGCAGGAGGTGTGGCCGTTCATTTTGGAGGTGCTTGGGGGTTCTGTATTGTTTTCGGTTGTAGAAGCGGCCATTGTCGTTGGAGCTGTACTTCTTGTTCTAGTTCAAGTATACCAGTAGATGCGACAGAACGGTCAATTAACTATCGGTATGGGAAGCTGCGAAATGTCGAACTCGAGCTGGAGCTTTGAAATAAATCTCGAACTGCTTTCCCCGCACGGGTGTGCCTATCTGGTTCCTGGCTACTGTGTTTACTCCATCGGGTCTCCCGATGGTGTTGGACAGGGGTTTCGGCGCTGCCGATGCGTTCGGGTTCTCCTCCCCCCATCGATAGTGGACAATGGTATTAGAAAGCAAGTCATTCAAAGGCTCATTGTATATCGTACCTTTGAGTGTATAATATGAATGTTAAGGTCTGGTGTTTAGGGCAATTATGGTTGTTAGGGCTGTTGGGGCTGTTAGGGCTGGCCACTCATGTTCTTCTCGACAGTGTGCTTTAGAATGATTTTACGGACTAGCCAGTATCTAACTAGTATTAGAAAGACACTAGTAAAAAGATATATAGTTTCTTCTAGGCTATGGTTAAATCGGATAGTATCTTGGTAAAGTGAAGCCATGCTAGACTTTTCCACTAGGCCACGCTGAGCCTGGCACCCCTCCGTAGGATCATACCAAATGCTTGTTACATGGGGTGACAAGATATAGAGTATGGCGCAAGAAAACATGTTGTAAACAAAGGTTATACCTCAGAACCCAGCATCTTTGATCAAGTCCTCGTAGTTGAGCTGGTCTCCTGTGGCCGTTCTCTCGAGTCTCTGACTGGGAGGCCAGTCTGGCGAAAGCCTTAATGGTCAAAGTAGAGAGTCTGACCCTATCTTCTGTAGCATATTAATAGCAGCTTGCTCACAGTTTATCTTTCTCTATTTGCTTTGAGGATTGGCTATAGTTCACCCAGCAAGTGTCCGCCTTACCAACTACGTCCCAGACATGTCTTCTGCCGGCAGGGTTGGCCGTTCCAAATACCCAGGTAGTCAAATCATGGCGACACAGTCATTACCAGCTGTAAATGAGGCTTTTATCGAGATCCATAATTCTCTCAAAAGCTCCATTGAGTCGTGTGTCTGTAATATGTGTCATGGGCATCGGCAAATCCTATCACCATCGGAGAACCCGATTACCCCGTTGATAAATGAGCTGATGCGGGGCCTTTGCATCTCCAAACTCAACTGCACTGATCTAGAAATAATATACGATATGGGATGGGAGGAGACCGCACAGGCCAACCGAGCTCGCCGTGACAAGGCCATTCCCTCCGAATGGCAGCTGCAACCCGGTCAAGTCCCAGAAGATCAGCTTAATGTTCTCGAAGTTCCGGCCGAGTGCGGACTTCTGACGGCCCGAGAGCTGGAAATAACAGAGACAGATGCGGACATTCTAGTGCAGAAGCTTCTAAGCCGCGAATACAGCTCGCATGAAGTAACACTTGCATTCTGTAAACGATCGGCGATCGCACAGCAACTCGTCAACTGCCTCAGCGAGATCATATTTGACACAGCGCTCGAGGCTGCTCATAAACTCGACAAAGAATATGTAGCCACCGGAGTCGCACGCGGACCTCTTCATGGCCTGCCTGTCTCCCTCAAGGATTGCTTCCCCGTCGAAGGCACCGACGCAACCATCGGTTATACTGCATTTGCCAATACCCCGACATCAGAGGACGAGGAGGCCGAAATCACAAAGATCATGCGAGAAAGCGGCGCAATATTGTTCTGCAAGACCAATGTGCCGACAGCCATGATGTCCGGCGAGGCAAGTCGACTCATTCAATCTTCCATACGTGACGTGACCTAACACGATTCAAGACTTACAATGCCATCTACGGCTACACCTCCAACCCTTACAATCGTTCCCTCTCCAGCGGTGGCTCATCAGGCGGCGAGAGTGCGCTTCTAGCTCTTCGAGGATCCCCTCTAGGTGTGGGCACAGATGTCGGGGGGTCTGTCCGAATACCTGCCTCGTTCTGCGGCCTATACTCCCTTAAGCCTTCAGCTGGCCGCTTTCCTACGCTAGGCCTTCGCGATGGTATGGAAGGCCAGGAAACAGTTCGAAACGCAGTTGGACCCATGGCAAAGTCTCTGGCTGCAATTGATCTATGGAGTCGGGTGGTTCTAAAAAGCGAGCCATGGATGAGTGCTGATCCACACTGCCTACCTATCCAATACCGTGAAGTTGAAGTGCCGAAAAATCTCTGCTTTGGTCTTCTCCTCGACGACGAAGTCGTCAAGCCTCTACCTCCAGTCACTCGTGCGTTGCTTCAGACTAAAGCAGCTTTGGAAGTGGCTGGACATACAGTCATAGAATTTCACCTGTAAGTTTTCAGCTCAAGGACGCGCGGCACACAAAACACAGAACTAAGCTGGCAGTGACGATCCTTTATACACCGATAATCTCAAGTACGCCCTGTACCGCTCTGCCGCTGCTGACCTAGTTCACAAGACACTTGCTAGGACACAAGAACCATGGCCACGGGGCATGGAGATGCTCGAGGCAATGATCAACGACGATGATAACAGCCAAGCGACGGTCTCCGACCTCTGGGAAGCACAAAGCAAGCGCACGGAATACGCCAAGCGGGTCCTCAAGGCATGGGCGGCCACAAAGACCAGAACGGGGATGGGCCGTGAGATGGATGCTCTACTCTTGCCATGTACCCCATGGCCGGCATGTGAAAAGTATGGGTTCACGTATGACAATTACACAAGTATGTGGAACGTACTTGACTACTGCGCGACAACGGTTCCCGTAAGCCAGGTTTCCTTGACTGAGGACGTGAAGCCGGAGTATGAGTGCCGGAACGAGGCCGAGGAGCACGTTTGGAAAGATTATAAACCTGAGAGCTTGCTTGGTGCTCCGGTTACGGTACAATTGGTTGGTCGCCGTTTGAACGAAGAGTATCTTTTGGGGGTGACAAAGGCGTGTGATGATGCCCTAAGAGCTTCTAGCTGCTAGTGTAGCAGTGACTTGAGGGCTTTCTTCTGACTGCTTTGGTTGTCTCCGTGGTTGCTCTCTCAGCAACACCACTGTGGCATGTGTAGGTTCATATTTCCTTACACACTTTGCTGTTAGAGAAACAAAGGTGCATAGTCGAGATGAGACATATAGGGCTATGAGAATCAGGACAAGTAGAACGATAAACTCCTTTTCTAAGACATATTCAATTAGCCAAACGCACACCCAACGATGAGTAAGCCTCAAATAGAGAAACAGCTTCTGTCATGCTTCAAGATAGGGTTTGTTTCTATTTCGAATCATGTAGCAACAGAGCCAACATACGTTGCCTACTGTGTACAATGTATAAGATCCTGTCTGCACAGAGGCTCTATAGATTGTTTCCCTGCACTGCTCGCCCACTCCTCGTTCCAGGAAAGCAATCAAAGTATGATAAATGTCTTTGCTGGGGTGGCGCAAGTCTACCAGACTGCTTTTACCTTTATATACATGTACAAATAGCCCACCTGCAGCTACCTCACAAACTGATCCGCAAATTCCGCCC
This sequence comes from Aspergillus carlsbadensis, assembly GCA_025688815.1. Lineage (NCBI taxonomy): Eukaryota > Fungi > Ascomycota > Eurotiomycetes > Eurotiales > Aspergillaceae > Aspergillus > Aspergillus carlsbadensis. The sequence continues at coordinate 91,519 of MU628203.1, read as the reverse complement.
CCAATCCCACCTCTTCATAATGCTTCCTAGCCGCCGTCAACTTACTAAACACATCCTCAATCCCCAACGCAACCCCATCAATATCAACATATATATACGCCCCCGTCACATGAAACAGCGTGACCATCTCCTCCACACCCTCCGGTACCTCGAGCGTATGAATGTCCCCCGGCGGCTCAAATGCATACCCGCCCTCCTCAGCCCACCAGTCATGCTCGAGGTAGTGCCAGCGCCCCTTCAAAACCGTCGCATGTACGGGGCCCGTGTGTCTGTGCCGCGAGAGGATCCCGCTCTTGCGCACGCGCAGGATGTTGACGAAGTAGCCGTGGGAGACATTGAAGCAGAGCGGGCGGAACCAGACGTCTTTGGATTGCGGTACCCAGAGGCGCTCGTCGCAGTTTAGGTCTAGGACGCCCGTGACGACGAGGTCGGAGGGGACGGAGGGGAGTTTAGGGCCGCGGTAGGCTTCTTTGGAGAGGTCGCCCTTTTCCATGATGTAGCTCCCTTTGCCTTGTCGCGTATTGCTATACTCAAGATGTCAGTTCATAGTTTTTGTTAGGAGGAATTGCGGACGATGTCATACCGTAATCTGATCAATCAATGAAGCTCTATTAACTCGCCACATGAGTAATTCGTCATCGATGAGTGGTGTTTATACTCTGGTACCTACGGGCTTTGCGGCCCTTCCGCGGCGAACCCGATGGTACATATCGGGAGATTTGGAGATGTCGGGATCTCCGTCAACGAATAGATAGCTGTTGGGATATGTGCTCACGCAGAATAAAATCTATCATCGTCAGTTATTCAGTCCGCATTGCCTAATACTCTGATATCGAAGAAAATGACCGACATATTCGTTGCGCGTTCTCACATCCTCCACCGTTCCTTCTCCGAACGACCGGCCAAGATCGTCGCTGGCGATGGCATCAGCCTAGTCTTAGAAGACGGCAAAAGGGTCATTGATGCTAGCTGTGGCCCGTCAGTCTCGTGTCTCGGCCACTCGCAGCCCGAGATCACGGACGCCATCACAAATCACCTGAAAAAAGAGATCGCCTACGTCTACTCGGGCTCCCCATATACCAGCGGTGCGGCGGAAGAACTCGCCGATATCCTATTAGCACACAAGCCCGGTGGGCTTTCAAAGGCCATCTTTGTCAACTCTGGCAGCGAGGCAACTGATGCTGCGCTCAAACTGGCCGTACAGTACTGGCATGAGCGCGGACAACCTCAGCGAACGCACTTCATCTCGCGAAAGCAGAGCTACCACGGCAACACTATCGGCGCGCTTTGTGTCTCCGGCCATGAGTCTCGAAGGGAATTCTATAAGTCATTCATGTCTAGCAATGTATCCTTCTTGGATCCTTGCTACGCGTATCGAATGAAGCTGGAAGGCGAGTCGGACCAGCAGTTTGTTGGGCGCCTTGCCCGCCAGTTCGAGGATGAGATCCTGCGTACAGGTCCTGGACGCGTCGCTGGATTCGTCGCCGAAACTGTCAGCGGAACGACGCTGGGTTGTCTGCCTGCCGTTTCGGGATACTGGAAAGCCATTCGAGATATTTGCGACAAGTATGACATCTTGTTAATCCTGGATGAGATCATCTGTGGTATGGGCAAGACCGGCACGATGCATGCATGGGAGCAAGAAGGCATTCGCGGTCCTGATATTCAAACTATCGGCAAAGCGCTTGGGGCCGGCTTCGTTCCTCTTTCTGGCGTACTGCTTCACCAGAAGGTCTTTGACGCGTTGTCTGCTGGCTCGGGTAAACTTGCTCACGGCCATACGTTCCAGGTATCCCTCACCCGATAATCTTCATCTAATCGTGTGGCTAATCGTTGTTAGGCTCATCCCCTCGCTTGTGCTGCGGCCGTTGCAACTCAAAATATAATCAAGCGCGATAAGCTGATCGAACGAACCGCACAGATGGGAAAGAAACTCGAAGCACTGCTGCGAAAGGAGATCGGGCCACTTCCTATGGTCGGCGACATCCGAGGTCGCGGTCTATTCTGGGCTGTGGAGTTTGTTTTGGACAAGGAGCTGAAGACAACGTTCCCGCCCAAGATCGACTTCTGTACTCAGGTTGTCAAACACAGCCTGGAATCGGGCTTGAATATCTTGGGAAACCTGGGTCATACCGGCGAGTACCAGGTCGATCACGTCCTTGTCTGTCCGCCGTATATTGTAACAGAGAGCGAGCTCGAGGAGATCATCTCCCTTCTCAAGGCTGCCATTGTGAAAACGGGCCAGCCTTTTGTCCAGACTGCGCAGGCCAGTGCGCACACTAACGGGCACGCAATGTACGCAAAAGGCGTGCATACAAACGGAGTTCTTGCCAATGGAGTGGCCTGCTAGAGATAAAACAGCCTGGATACTAGGAGTAGTAATAATGACAAGCTAAACTGATGATTGATGGACTTGTAGCATCATCTGACGCTGTCTCAGCTCCTTCTGCCCTTTTTTTTGTGGATCCTGGATCTCAACGTCGCATCCGGGTCTCCAACTCGCTTCCCCCGCACTGAGTTGGAGTAGATAAGTCCCGCAGCCTTGGAACCATGTTCAAAAGCGGTTTGGCTCGTGATAACGAAGTCAAATTGATTACGAGGGCCATATCAATGGCTCAATCCGTGCTAGGCCCTCGCGGCGCCGGGTGACTGCCCAGCTGCGCGCAGCACTTCTCGCGCTGTCTCCCCCGACAAGCTGACAAGCTCAAGCAAAATGCCTCTTCACCAGTCAAACTCCAGCGCGCTACCAGCTGGTCGAACAGGCCATGCTTGTGTACAGTGCAGGCATAGGTGCGTTTCAACCTCCTACAATCACTTCCGGATTACTTGCGGCATCGCCGACGGCATTGCCGATGCAAGTACTCCAGTCTCCTGTATGTCTGCTAACAAGCACTAGGAAGCAAAAGTGCGGAGGCTTCACGTACGACATCAAATGCCGCCCATGCATTACCCGTGGGGTCAAATGCAGCTTCCAGGAAGAGGTCAAGGACCTGCGTTACAATCCCTATCTTCGCCTTAGACCGTCCCGCTCACCTCCAATCAACGCGGATGCAGCCCGTCCCAATAATGAACCCTTACCTGTACCTGCGTCTTCAGCTGCCATAATACCCACTCTGGCAGCGTTCGACCACGGAGATGCACAGCCGCTATCGCCAGCTCTACCGGCGCCAAACCATGGTGCCCCAACAGACGAGACGCTACCGAATCAGATTGATTCTCTGAAGTCCCGGTTTGTGCTCGTCCCGAGCTTGCAGATTGACTTTGCGTTAACAGTACCTAGCATTGTCGATCTCGAAAGTCGCCTCGTCGTTGCCCAGAGTGAACGCGCTGACTACATCCACACCCCTCCTCAATCCCGAGTGGAGACCTCGTTCGTGCATCAGTTCGAGGCCGGACCTGCTCAACCTAATCAACAATCACCTATCATCTCGTGAGTACTCGGGCTCATGAGACGCTGATGCTCTCACTAACTCTTTCGGTTAGTTTAGGTTCATTCTCTAATTCCAACTCTCACAGCCTGTCGCCTCAAGGTGGTGTCAACACCGACGGTCCGCTTAAAGCTCTAAACAGTATTCAAACACAGGATCCAATACAATTTGAGGTACACGACCCCATCACGCGGTCAGTATTGACAGAAGGAGAGGCACATGTGATTTTTAGACTGTGAGTACCCTGAACTTAGTCTATGAGCCCACGCTGATCGACACAGATACTTCTCCAATTGCCACCCAAATGCTCCGTTCCTTGATGTCGAGCTTGACACCGACATCGATCGTGTCCGCTCGAGTAGTATCCTACTATTCCTCGCCATTCTCTCCGTTGGTGGACGCTTCTGGAGCGCCTCTTCGAGGTGAGTACCTGGTCTTCCCAACCTATCTTTGGCTAACAATATAGGACGTCATGTTGGCTTCACCCTCGATATACTGAGATTGTCCGCCTTCTCGACGCTGAGGTAATGCGAGTTACATTGCGCCCCAGCCATGACGATCAAAGGCTTGAAACAGTGCAAGCGCTTATGCTATGTGCTCACTGGATGCCTTTAGACGTTACCCATGGTCAAGAGCATTATCGATCACGGTTCTCAGAAGCAGGTGCATGGCAATGCCTAGGCTTGGCAATCAGATGGGCGACAGCGTTGACCCTAGAGCGAAGCTGTCATACAAGTTTTCTCAGCCCTGAAACAGTGACACGGGAAGATGTGCAGCGGTTCCGGGCAATGTTGTATCTCGTAGAGAGCGACCACTAGTAAGAACATGCGAAGCACATGCTTATTCTGATTGCTGATATTATCTAGCCTCGCATTGTCCGCTCGACGCCCGTCCTACCTCAACCCCAAACCACTGCATAGCGTTTTATCGAACTTCCTCCGGTGCAAATACGTACAAAGCACAGATATCCGACTGGCATCTCTGTTTAAAGTTGCGTACGGCGCTCATTTTACCGGATGTCGCCCGACCACCATTGAAAGCGTGGAAGCATTTGATAAAGATGTGCAGCTGATCGAGCGGCAATTCACCTCGAGTCAGAGTGATCGATCAATGGATGGATTCAGCCAACACTTCCCCTTTACTTCGCTCCGGTGGTATCGACTGTCATATGCCTGTGCATTCCTCGATGCAGCAGATCCCGCTCAGCGATCAGGGAAGGCGTTAACGTGGGCAATTGAATGGGCTAGCCAGATCCTCACGCATCTTTCTGGACCTTCCACGACGACAAATAACGGTGACGCCAGTGCCACCCAGCTGCAGATGGAGCCAGATCCTAGTGTGATTGGAATCATGTCCTATGCGATTGACCACTATTTCGTTGTCATCGCCTATGCCGCTTTCTTTCTTGTCAATAGCTGGCTGAGTAACCTGATCGACAGTGAGTTGCCCTTCCACATATGTTCTATCAAGGTAGATAGCTGATGGACACTCTGCAGTGAATCTTCGTCCAGCCCAACAGCATTCAAATGGGACCCTCATCCAAGAAGCAAGGGGCCCATCCACTTCCCTACTCTTTCGCCTCGTCGATGTCGCAGCCCGCACCTTCGAAGCCGCTAGTCCCCCAGAAGGTCACCTTGCACGTCGCTACGCCCCTCTTTTGCGTGGAATGACGGATCTGATCATGTCTAGCAGCACCCAGACTCAGGCACAAGCACATGTGCAAGGTGTGGACAACGCCAGCGTTGTCATGCCGGACACCAATTTAGGCCCCGAATTCCAGAATCATCATCTAGGGGACGATCTGTGGGAAATGTGGCAGCAAGCAGGCCTAGAACCCATGATCTGGTCGAATATACTTGACGACAATCAACTGGGGCTCAGCTAACTGCCTTGTCCCCATTCTCAAACGACAATCTCTATCACCAAATCACCCGATTATAAACTAGAAGGAGAAGTGGCCTCCGCCAACCTAACCAATCGTTCCCCTGCCCCTGCTGCAGAAGGAATCTCTCCCTCGAGATTTCCCACCAGGTCCCCCAAAAACACAATCAACCGCTTCGCCTCGGTGCGGTGCTGTCCATTTTCATACTGCGAGGCATTGCGTAGCATATGACCTACTCCTAGCAACTGATGCACAATTTGACTGCTCGCAACCTTGAATATAATCAGCGGCGCCCTTGTCACTT